>JASDDO010000026.1:226870423-227336043 GCA_030015575.1 Agapanthus africanus
TACGTGATTGCGACAGACTTTTGATCGCATCAAAATTCCGTGGCAACCGATCAAGTGAGACTAAACTGCTATGTTTATAACATTCATTCAGTTATCTCATAACTACTTGTGAATTCCAAATGTTGTATCACATTCCGGATAAATAGAAAATGTTAAACTTTCTGATCGAACAATCGAACACCCAAGTTTTCCCAAAATAGCTCAACACATGAAATAAGTTTAAAAACATTCACTGCATGCCTCAGTACCAACGGTCCAGCTGTAGAAGGGTCAAGCCAACGCCTAACATGTGGCACGCCGTACTGCCCCAAACCCTAAGGTTCAAAGGGCTGTTTAAGACGGTCACATAATCGAGTTAAGGTTTGTTGTCTTCTAGAGGGACCATCGCGTTACTTGCACTACTTAGAACGTTCTTAAACCACGGAAATATCCAACAATTGGAAATTTCCCGGCAGGGGAAAAGGTGGGTATTTATATCCGGTCGAACTTTTTAACATATTCTAAAATTACCCGGAAAAACACAGTAAACAAAGTTAAATAATCCGATCGAATCATCGAGTCCTAATACAACCCAGGAACACTCAACTCTTGAGTCATAATAAAAATACCCATAAAATATAAATCTCAGAAATAGGAATTATGGTGGAAAAATTACGGCTTAACTCCTCTGTACGGTCGCGGAACCGCAGCCCAAGCAGGGTATTGCCGCGGTTCCGCGGTGGAATGTACGATTTTGGCTGTCGTTTTTCACCACAATTCTTATATTTCCCAGCTCAATTTTTTCAGGTATTTTTAATTCAAGAAAATCCACAATTACAGAAAATGTACAGAGAGGGTTGAAAATTAGGGTTTCGGGTTCGATCGGACTTCCAACATCGTCTACGCATCGCCTAAGGCTCTAGATAGGCTCTGATACCACTGTAGGGTTCCTAGGTACACCCATGATGTTCCACAATAGATCAAACATGCCAAAATCAAAATTTTATGTGCCTAAGAATCCTATGCAAGATCGTTAACTAGAGGATAGGCGATAAAGATTGCAAGTTAACAACTTTAACTAAAAAGGAAGTGACTACAACCTTTGTAGATCCGGTCCTCCACCTCCATAGCTCCGTGATGACGTCCCTCCGCTGCGATCATCGGATCCCGGACTCTGTCGAAGGTTTCGTCGGAGAAATGATCGGGCTAGGTCATCGACTTCGATGCCGAAGATGATCTACGTCGAGGCAACTCAAGATCAAGCTCCAACTTCACCAAGTCATGAAACTTGTGAAGAAAACACCCTATACTACATGGCAAGTGGTAGAGGATGAAGAAATAGGACGTGGGTTCACTTTAGAATTGGATTTCTCACTCTTTTTCTCATGGCACCATTAAAACTAGCAAGCTTTCATGAAGCTTGATGAAGATGAAGATGAAGATAGAATAAAAAGAATTATCTTAAAAAGAAAATCCAAATCATTCTTATCATAATTCAACCATGGTTGAGTGTAGAGAATAAACTATGGTTAGGTGAATGGTTAGGTTAAGCAAAAGAAACAAAAATGGTCAAAGCTTCTTTAAGCTTCAAGGAAAAAACAAAAGAAGCAACCATTTCTTTTCTTGCTAAAAATAAATTAAAGAAAATAAATAATCAAGAAAATATAACAAAACCCTAACCATTAACTTAAACATGGTTTAAAGTAAACATACACCCAAGTTTGCATGTATCATCAAACATGATACAAACTAGTGCACAAAACTATATCATATATACAATGTGCACATCAAGTGAGAAAATCCATCTTTAAGTGAACAAATACTAGTTAATGTAAAGTAATATATCTAATATATAATTATACATTAAATCATTAAATCAACACTTGATTTAACGATCCGGTCATATCGCATATGACCGACTAATATCCAATGTATCGACTTATCGAATCAATCCTCGATTCGATAACTAGGTTATATCGCATACAACCAATAGATACATTCATCACGAGAATAGAATACGGTATCATATACACGCATTATTCTCGGTCCCGCACATATCTCATATGCGCTCCTATTTCGTTTTGCTTGAGCCAGGAAACCTCTGTGTAGGACTCTAAAGACTCGTCAATACGCCGGCAGCAGGTGATGATCATATCAAACACCCACAAGCCGCAAGTAAAAGGTTTACCTAGCACCTCATGAAGGGTTTGGAAGCATCACATGTACCAAAGGTGGAGTCTTTAGGGTGCTAAGTTAACAAACATCGGATCGTTCCTAGAAAATTAGGGTTTCTAAAACTTGCATATCATCATATGAAAGAAAATCTAGGGTTTAGAGAGTACAACCTTTGTAGCTCCCTACGCTAGACTCCTTGGCTACTTGGGGTTTGAAAAAGCTCCGCTTGAACTCCTCTAGGTCACCGATGATCCACCCGGAGTCCGCTTTGTCCAAGCTTGCAACTTCACCCGATCAAGAGAACGAAATAAAGCTAACACTCCAAACAAGTGGGCTAGACTTGTGTAAAATGGTGTTGTGGTTCTCTTTCTCACTTCAAAATCCTAACTTGATGAGTATATTGCTCACTTGAAAATTCAAGAGAGCAAGGGATCAAGGTTGATGAAGATGATGGCTTTTTTGGGAAGAAGAGAAGAAAAACTCTCATAAGAAAAATGAAAAATATAGGTATATATATTTTACATCTCACATTTCAAACCATGGTTAATTATAAAGATATTATTGTATTTGAGTTAAAAACACAAAAGAAAAATAAACCAAGGGTTAAAAGGTAGGTAAGCATGGTAAGGTAAAGAAGAGTGTAGAAACATTCTATGATTTAACCCTTTTTCTTTTCCTTTTTGTTTTAATTCAAAAGAAATAATAATCCATATAAAAACCATGGTGTGATTCTTATATTGCCACCATTCTCATTGTATAAGCAACCATGATAGAATGATGTATGTATGCATGTGTGCATGCACATCCAAATGTGCATGAACAAGAATGAATGCATACATGCATGCATACATCCAAAAGAAACAAGATAGGATTTCTAGTGAGAAGCTAATGGTTAAATGATAAATCAACACTTGATTTATCAATCCGTCCATATCACATATGACCCCACCAAAAGCAAGCCGCCCGATCAATATACGGTATCCTATACGCGTATTTTAATCGGGTCCATGCGCATATCGCATACGCGCACCACAACGTTTCGCCTGGACTAGGAAACTCCATTGTGGGACTCTAAGACTCGTCAATACGCCGGCAGTGGGTGATGATCATATCAAGCACCCCCAAGCCGCAAGCGGTCAGCTAAACGTAACGGCCACCCAGGTATTGAGCGATCAGAAGAAAACAAGCGAACCTGCTACAACTCCTGTCGAGCCAATCGGCAACACTTCCCGTACAGTCCAGTCTCCTCGTCTGATATGTCGCATATCAAGTCTAGGGGTGGTAAACGTCAGACCCCAATAACCGATAAGTCGTGCCGATATGAGGCTCATAACGGGTCGAGAAACTACTGGTAATACTTACCAGCAAATCTCTGAATCAGCCCTGGCCAGGGACTTCCCTGTTACGGCCAATCGAGCACAGCGCAACATCAACCCCTAATACCGGGAGAGACGAAACCCCTCCTATCGCTCATTGCCTCCATGTGACTCGAGACTGTACCCAAAAACCACCGTTTTGCACGCCCTCATGGACATGGTAAGGTGGAAATCAAAGCACAGTGGGAATCACACAAGACTCTATGATGATCTCGGGTCTACAGACTAACCTGCACAAGTGTCACCTGAGAACTGCCATCTGACGTGAGGTATAATACCATCTGGGAGTTCTCGGCGAGTCCGTCCAGTGTACCCAGTCTCCACTGAGCACACGTATACCATCTCTGATGTCAAACACCAATGGATATGGGATCATCCATCGCCCATCTCATGGGTCGAGAAACGTATACGCTAGTCTATACTGGTATATCGATGCCCCATCTCGATACACCCATGACTAGGGTGTAAGTCCATATTGCGACCCCCGGTGCTTACGGGGAGGCGGAAACGGTATAAAAAACGAATTTTTATCGCAAGAGGCAACATGGACTAAACAAGGTCGGGATCGTTGTCTAAACTAAAACTAGTATACTTGCTAAAGAGAGTTAGCTACTATGGAAGATGGTTATACCTAAACTTGAACTCCTTCTTCTTCAAACCTTGTAGAGGTTGATGGTTCTCTTTTCGTCGCCTTCTTCCGTCGAAGATGGATCCACCTCGAAGGTTCGACCTTTGGGCTCTTCCTCGATCTTTGAGTGAACTAGGGTTTCCGGCTTGCTAAACCTTCATCCTAGAATGAGTAGATAGTGATTAGGGTTTGCTTTTCTTTTTAAAGAGAAGGATTCTCAACACATGAGAAGGTTTCTCTTTGCTAGAGGAAGAAGAAGATGAAATGAAGAGAGAGAGTGAATAGAATAGAATGAGCTCTCATTTCCTTTCTTGCAACCATAATGCAAAAAGAAAATGAATTATCAAATAATAATAATCAAAATGAAAAGGTTGATGGAAAGTTTTAGAATGACTAATATCATTACAAGCATTAAATGAAAATGCAAGAATCAAGAGCATCTTTCTCTTGTAATGATAATGGTCAAATGTTCAACCATGGTCAACAAGTCAACCATGGTCAACAAGTCAACAAAAACTAACCATGACACAATTTCATTTTATTATATATTATTAAATGATATAATACAAATCCATTAGGGTTTGGAAAAATACAACTGTCAACTGTGCATACGCACCCGTTCCGAAACCCTAATGAAAAATCATCTTCCTCCTCCTCAAAAAGAACTGTGCATACACACCTGCATTCTTGTTCCGAGGAACATGAATACTGAGAGATAAAAGCAACCCCAAATGCTATACCAGTATCCGGCTCAAACCAGAGCCCGCTGGTAAAATCCGTCCGGACTCCAAACGTGCACAAGTGCGCGGATGAGAACGAACCCTGTCGCAAAACCATGCAACCTCTACTCTGTTTTGCCCAGAGGCGAATACCCTCTGTGTGGGACTCTAAAGACTCGACACTACGCTGGCAGTGGGTTTAACCACAGACCGCAAGCGGCACTAGCTGTGCGTAACGGTCCCCAGGTACATGCCGACAAGAAGGCTGACGAGGTGAAACCCCATCTGAACTCCTACTGAGTCTGAATGTGACATTCTCCGTACAGTCCGGTCTGTTCGTCTGATACATCGCATGGCGGGCCTAGGGGGCGGCAAACGTCAGTCCCCTAATAGCGGTACAAGTCGTGTCGGAGTGAAGCCCAAAACACCCTGAGATAACACTGGAAACCTACCAGTAGATCTCGCTTGCCCTGGCCAGGGACTACACGTGTAATGGCTCTCCTAGACACAGCGCGATGTCAACCCCCAATACCGGGAGAGACGAATCCAGTCTAACCGTCACTGCCTCCAAGTGCTTCGGGACTGCACCCAACCACCACCTGTTTGCACGACTCCTTTGAGCCGTGGTAGGGTAGTGATCAAAGTGCAGTGGGAACACACTCGAGGCGAAGTGTCAGTGTCAAGTCAGCGGACTAAGCTGTACTCATGTCACTTGGGAACTGATAACTGACGATAGGTATAATACCAACCTGTCAGTTCCCGACGAGTCCTGTCCAGTGTACTCGTAACCCAACGAGCACCCGTATACTATCTCCAGTACGACGTACTGATGGCTGTGGGACAGACCATCTCCCACACTGGGATGAGAAGCGCATACGCTAGTCTACTCCGGAGTATCGATGCCCTGTCTCGATAGTCCTACGACTAGGGACCTGTATAAGGATGTGCCTATAGATTACCCAGCCCCCACTAGTGTGACTGCCATCACAACGCTGGTAATCAAGCAAAGATCCTAAGGGCTCCACTAATGCGTATAAGTGATATACTGAAATAAACACAAGTACACATTGAAGTAGAAACAAACCAAGTAGCATACTACTATATTGAGCAAGATTGTTTATACAAGGTGAATATCCCAAGCTTCCATTAAGTAATATACAAACTAGTATGATACAGTAATGGCCTCTAGGGCATATACACTAACAATCTCCCACTTGCACTAAGGCCATGTACTGGCGTATCGAAGACCTATCATCTCGATCAGCCGCTCGAACTGAGTCTGGGGTAGGGCCTTGGTGAATGGATCTGCAGTGTTCTCTTCTGAAGCAACCCTCCGAACCTCGATCTCCTTGCGATCCACGATCTCCCTGATCAGGTGATACCGCCTCAAGATGTGCCTGGATCTCTGATGGGACCTGGGTTCCTTTGCTAAAGCTATAGCCCCGTTGTTGTCGCAATACAGAGGTACTGGGTCAACAATAGACGGAACCACCTGAAGTTCTTTTAAGAACTTCCTTATCCAGACAGCTTCTTTTGCGGCATCAGATGCAGCGATGTATTCCGCTTCCATAGTCGAGTCTGCAACGGTTTCCTGTTTGGAACTCTTCCAACACACCGCCCCTCCATTGAGGGTAAAGACAAAACCCGACATGGACTTGGAATCATCCTTGTCACTCCGGAAGCTGGAGTCAGCAAAGGCCTCAATCTGGAGGTCTTTTCCGCCATACACCAAGAACATCTCCTTAGTCCTCCTCAGGTACTTGAGAATGTTCTTTACCGCTATCCAATGTTTCTCCCCAGGGTTTGACTGATACCGGCTTACTACACTCAGTGCATAAGCTACATCCGGTCTGGTACACAACATCGCATACATTATAGAGCCTACCGCAGAAGCGTAGGGTATAATAGACATGCGATCCCTCTCCAAATCAGTCTTGGGAGACATCTCTTTAGAGAGGGTGATCCCGTGACAAGCCGGTAGGTTA
This sequence comes from Agapanthus africanus, assembly GCA_030015575.1. Classification (NCBI taxonomy): domain Eukaryota; kingdom Viridiplantae; phylum Streptophyta; class Magnoliopsida; order Asparagales; family Amaryllidaceae; genus Agapanthus; species Agapanthus africanus. Next base: position 226,877,286 of record JASDDO010000026.1, read on the forward strand.
CCGCGCTTGGAATCTTCCATACTGAATCTTTTCAGTACGGTGTCGATGTACCTGGACTGTGAAAGTCCTAATATCCTCTTGGATCTATCACGATGGATCCGGATCCCCAGGATGTAAGAGGCATCACCCAGGTCTTTCATGGAGAACCTGTGTGACAAGAAACCCTTGACAGATTGTAGCATAGGAATGTCATTTCCTATTAAGAGAATGTCATCCACGTATAAAACAAGGAATACTACAGTTCTCGCTACAAATCTACTATAGATGCATGGTTCATCTGGATTTTTGATAAAGTCAAATTCCTTGACCGTCTCATCAAAACAGATGTTCCAACTCCGCGACGCCTGCTTCAGTCCATAGATGGACTTAAGCAACTTGCACACCTTTCCGCTGCTCCCACTCTGAATGAAACCCTCTGGCTGATCCATATAGACACACTCCTCTAAACTTCCATTTAGAAAAGCGGTTTTTACGTCCATCTGCCAAATCTCATAATCATGGAAGGCAGCAATGGCAAGAAGGATCCGAATGGATTTCAGCATAGCCACTGGAGAAAAGGTTTCGTCATAGTCCAAGCCAGGTCTTTGACGGAAACCCTTTGCTACAAGTCTAGCTTTATAGGTCTCAACCTGTCCATCTACACCAATCTTCCTTTTGAAGATCCACTTGCATCCTACGGGTTTTACCCCGTCTGGAGCAATGTCCAACGTCCATACTTTGTTGGTGTACATGGACTCCATTTCGGTCCGCATTGCATCCAGCCATTTTACCGAGTCAATGCTCTGAACGGCCTGCTGGAAGCTTGTAGGCTCATCATAGTCTATGATGCAATCCTCTCTATCCCCGTCTATGAGAAAACCGTAGTATCTCTCGGGCGGATGAGACTGCCTACTACTTCTGCGGAGCGGCATAGGAATGTCCTGTTCATTTGAACCCTCTGGTTCCATTAAGCTTTCAGTAATAGTCTGTGGTTCTGGAATTTCTTCCAGTTCTATTGCGCTCCCACTTACTTCTTTTTCTAAGAACTGATGTTCCAGAAAATGGGCATTACGAGAAACAAGGACTTTTTGCTCCTCTGCGTAATAGAAAAGATACCCCCTGGAGTTCTTTAGGTATCCCACAAACTTGCACAGTACTGAGCGCGCCTCGAGCTTGTCCGTATGCTGCTTTTTGACATAAGCTGGACATCCCCAAATCTTCAGGTACTGAAGATAGGGTTTCTTCCCACTCCATAACTCATATGGTGTGGTAGGCACAGTCTTAGTAGGAACTCGGTTCAATAGGTATGCAGCTGTTTCTAGCGCATACCCCCAGAATGATCGCGGTAACTCAGCGTTACTCATCATGGACCGTACCATATCCAATAGGGTCCGATTCCGTCTCTCCGATACACTGTTATGTTGCGGGGTGTATGGAGGAGTAAGCTGAGAGAGAATCCCATTCTCTTTTAAGTAATTCAGGAACTCGGCACTTAAGTATTCTCCACCTCGATCCGATCTTAGAATCTTGATACTTTTGCCGGTTTGTTTCTCTACTTCATTCTTAAATTCCTGGAATTTTTCAAAAGATTCTGACTTATGTTTCATTAAGAAGACATAACCGTATCTTGAAAAATCATCCGTAAAAGTAATGAAGTAAGAATAACCGCTTCGCGCATGTGTAGACATTGGACCGCACACGTCGCTGTGTACGAGTCCCAAGAGCTCGCTCGCTCTTACTCCGTGTCCAGTGAACGGAGTCTTTGTCATCTTTCCTTTGAGACAGGATTGACAAGTGGCATACGATTGATATTCGAACGGATCCAAATATCCTTCTGTATGTAACTTAGTCAACCTTCTCTCATTGATGTGACCCAGTCTACAATGCCATAAGAAAGTCTGATTGATATCTGGAGACTTTCTTTTGTGTGTATTCTGGACATTGAAAATCTGTGGTTGGTTTAATACGTATATACCATTGCTCAATGTACCTGACCCAATCAGAACTTGATTAAGGTGAATGTTAACAACATTACTTACAAACGCAAATTCATAACCTTCTTTAGAAACCAAAGATACAGAAATGATATTACAAGTTGCGTTGGGTACAAAAAAGCAATTACGCAAAACCAAAACATGCCCATCTGACATTCCCAGGTGATAGTCCCCCACGGCTTTAGCATCCATGCTAGCTCCGTTCGCAACTCTGAGGGTCATGTCACCTGCCTTCAAAACCCTACGGTTTCTCAACGCCTGCAAAGAATTACAGATATGAGATCCTGATCCGGTATCCAATACCCAGGAAGTAGAGTTTATAGAAAGACATTTTTCAATAACATACACACCTGAAGCTGAAGCCGCAACCTGCTTCAGTTCCTGTGTCCTGGCTTTCCAAGCCCTGCAATCTTTCTTCCAGTGTCCACTCTTGTGACAATAGAAGCATTCCTCTTTACCAACAAGCTTCCCCGCAATCTTTGTTGCCTTTTCTTTTCCTTTCGTACCCACTTTACTAACACCGCCTCTTGGTTTGGCGGGGGCTTTCTTCCTCTTTCCCTTGGCTTTCGCCTTGGACCTAGAAGAAGAAGATCCTCCTACAAACAAAGTGGATGTATCCCTACCTTTCTGTAGGGTGCCCTCTGCGCTCCTCAGCAGGTTGAGGAGTTCTGAAAGTTCAACTTCCTTTTCTTGCAAGTTGAAATTCAGTATGAACTGGGCGTAAGTGGATGGAAGGGACTGGAGAATTATATCCGTATAAAGTTCACTGTCCAACGTGGTCCCAAGTTCCGCGAGCTCCTCAGTGCAGCCAATCATCTTAAGCACGTGGTCCGCTACCGATGATCCGACGGCCAACTTAGTCGAAAATAACTTCTTCGACACTTCGTATCTTGCGATACGAGGCTGCTCTCCATACAGTTCTTTTGTATGAAGAAATATGGATTCCAAATCCATATTCTCGTGCCTCCTCTGATGGTCGTTGTCCATCGAGGCAAGTACGAGGCATCTGGCCTTCGCGCTGTCAATCTCCCAAGTCTTACGGATTTCCTTATCCGCGACGCTGGAGGTGGGACCTGGGACGGGGGGAGCTTTGGTGGTAAGAAGATATCCCAGCTTGTCGTAAGAGATTGCCAATTTGACATTCCTGAGCCAATCTTTGTAGTTTGGCCCTGTCAATATGTTTTTATCTAGAAGTAACTTAAGTCCAGTCATTTCGATTTGGTCGCTGCAGGGGGAGAGAAGAAACACTTAGCACGATGCTCTTGCAAGTTTAGAATGGTTTTTAATTTGTCTAAACAGGATGGCTCCCACTGTCTCTCGAATCCCTCCTCAAACCACAAAGGAAGAATTAGCCGGGATCAATCCCACCGTACAATACTTGCTTAACCGTTCAGCCAGGCCAGTGTCGGTACTTCGAGGGAGGTTTTCCAGCGCTTTCGCGAAGTTCCTTAATTTAAGAACCTCTTTTCCCTGGGGGCGTAGCCCCTCTAACACCTTTCTAGGCACCTACTAGGTTTATAGCATTGATCGTTTAGTGAGAAATTTCCCGAGGAGTAGCATATACTCACAGTAGGATCGGGATCCAAATATCATCGCGTGACGAAAATGAAGGAATCCTACCATAATCATCACACTCCAAATGGTATGCAAATCTAGCAAGTTTCAGCACTTATGAAACTCCCGATGTGGATTTTTGCCCCATGCTCTTATGACCTTGGCGTGAGGTCAAAATGTCATAAGTCACATGTCAAGTTCTTCCCATCATTATCCCGGTTGATTTGAATCCACCCGTACCTACCCTTGACGTAGGCCAAAATGGTGGTATGACTGTCTCAAAACAACGCATTCTATCTATGCAACAGATAAATATCCGGTAGCTACCAATCACTATGCCTTGGCGTGAGGTCAAAATACATAGCTTGAATACTACCGTATATTTAACTGAAATGATGGAGGGCTACGAATGGTTTTGGCGAAACCGTGAACGTAGTGAACTTGATATAATCGATGGAACGAGATAGCTTTTAGAAGGAGTGGCTCAAGCTCCGCATTTAAAAGTTAGTTTTTGAAAAGAACCGAGTGGTTTTTCGAAAGTGTTCCATCGACTTAAACTTGGTTTATTATCTTGCATTAGTTCTTTTAATGCGTGATATTCTTGCATTAGTTCTTTTAATGCGTCCCATCATTTAATCCTACCATTGCAGAAAACAACCAAAATATGACGTACGCTTATGCCATTCGCATTCGCCACGGGGTCCCGTCATCACTCGTTAGGTTACTTAACTAACGACAGAGCGGGGGCTGGGCTAGCGCGGCTGTAAAACATAAGCAACGCCTAAATAGAAAGCAATGATAGACATTACAGATCACAGATGAATACATTGGATATACTAGCAATCCGCAATCCTTTCGAGCCTGAAACGAAAAGCGGATAACACGGTCGCGGTGAATAGCCAAATACCCCACCCAAGACCCCTACGGGTGCGGCAAACTACCCGCCAAGTACTCGGTAGTTTGTGCACCCCTCCATGGGTCTATCCTAGGAGCAAAAACAGTAAAAAGAATTATACAATGACGGCTACAACCCCGACCCGGTTGTGCGGCCAAACAAATAATATTATTACATCAATTTACATTTACAATGAATGAAAGAAAAAACAAAAGCTCATCTCACATCCACCCCGGCTATTCACCCGCGACAGTCCAACACATTCATATACACATTCCAGCACATTACAGATCATGTATAACCCCGACTAATCGACTTATAGCGATTAGCCGACGTTCAATACATGCAAACATCACAGATATAACCAACATAGCCAAAGTGCAGTGAAGTTCGGAAAAAAAATACGGAATTATAGGACCCCAAAAGTGAATTTCTGTTCTGGAAAATCTGGGCACATATAATATATTTTAAAAATCCCAAAACCAACACACAAACACTCTGCACGAAAATCGATGGACAGAAGAAGACAAATCGCGGCGCTTCCGCCGCACATGCCTACCTCATGCGGCGGAAGGGCGGCGGTTTGAGGGAATTAGGTCATCGTTTTTCATGGGTGCACTTACAAAACCCTGAGATGATTTTACAAGTATAAAGTTTTTCATTTTGAGCCAAAAAAAATTCAACAGAAACTCAGGTTTTGTAATATTTCCGGTTTTGTGATTTTTCGTTTCCGAACTTCGTTACACTTCACTACCAAGCTAGTTTAAGTTTAGTTAGGCTCTGATACCACTGTAAGTCCATATTGCGACCCCCGGTGCTTACGGGGAGGCGGAAACGGTATAAAAAACGAATTTTTATCGCAAGAGGCAACATGGACTAAACAAGGTCGGGATCGTTGTCTAAACTAAAACTAGTATACTTGCTAAAGAGAGTTAGCTACTATGGAAGATGGTTATACCTAAACTTGAACTCCTTCTTCTTCAAACCTTGTAGAGGTTGATGGTTCTCTTTTCGTCGCCTTCTTCCGTCGAAGATGGATCCACCTCGAAGGTTCGACCTTTGGGCTCTTCCTCGATCTTTGAGTGAACTAGGGTTTCCGGCTTGCTAAACCTTCATCCTAGAATGAGTAGATAGTGATTAGGGTTTGCTTTTCTTTTTAAAGAGAAGGATTCTCAACACATGAGAAGGTTTCTCTTTGCTAGAGGAAGAAGAAGATGAAATGAAGAGAGAGAGTGAATAGAATAGAATGAGCTCTCATTTCCTTTCTTGCAACCATAATGCAAAAAGAAAATGAATTATCAAATAATAATAATCAAAATGAAAAGGTTGATGGAAAGTTTTAGAATGACTAATATCATTACAAGCATTAAATGAAAATGCAAGAATCAAGAGCATCTTTCTCTTGTAATGATAATGGTCAAATGTTCAACCATGGTCAACAAGTCAACCATGGTCAACAAGTCAACAAAAACTAACCATGACACAATTTCATTTTATTATATATTATTAAATGATATAATACAAATCCATTAGGGTTTGGAAAAATACAACTGTCAACTGTGCATACGCACCCGTTCCGAAACCCTAATGAAAAATCATCTTCCTCCTCCTCAAAAAGAACTGTGCATACACACCTGCATTCTTGTTCCGAGGAACATGAATACTGAGAGATAAAAGCAACCCCAAATGCTATACCAGTATCCGGCTCAAACCAGAGCCCGCTGGTAAAATCCGTCCGGACTCCAAACGTGCACAAGTGCGCGGATGAGAACGAACCCTGTCGCAAAACCATGCAACCTCTACTCTGTTTTGCCCAGAGGCGAATACCCTCTGTGTGGGACTCTAAAGACTCGACACTACGCTGGCAGTGGGTTTAACCACAGACCGCAAGCGGCACTAGCTGTGCGTAACGGTCCCCAGGTACATGCCGACAAGAAGGCTGACGAGGTGAAACCCCATCTGAACTCCTACTGAGTCTGAATGTGACATTCTCCGTACAGTCCGGTCTGTTCGTCTGATACATCGCATGGCGGGCCTAGGGGGCGGTAAACGTCAGTCCCCTAATAGCGGTACAAGTCGTGTCGGAGTGAAGCCCAAAACACCCTGAGATAACACTGGAAACCTACCAGTAGATCTCGCTTGCCCTGGCCAGGGACTACACGTGTAATGGCTCTCCTAGACACAGCGCGATGTCAACCCCCAATACCGGGAGAGACGAATCCAGTCTAACCGTCACTGCCTCCAAGTGCTTCGGGACTGCACCCAACCACCACCTGTTTGCACGACTCCATTGAGCCGTGGTAGGGTAGTGATCAAAGTGCAGTGGGAACACACTCGAGGCGAAGTGTCAGTGTCAAGTCAGCGGACTAAGCTGTACTCATGTCACCTGGGAACTGATAACTGACGATAGGTATAATACCAACCTGTCAGTTCCCGACGAGTCCTGTCCAGTGTACTCGTAACCCAACGAGCACCCGTATACTATCTCCAGTACGACGTACTGATGGCTGTGGGACAGACCATCTCCCACACTGGGATGAGAAGCGCATACGCTAGTCTACTCCGGAGTATCGATGCCCTGTCTCGATAGTCCTACGACTAGGGACCTGTATAAGGATGTGCCTATAGATTACCCAGCCCCCACTAATGTGACTGCCATCACAACGCTGGTAATCAAGCAAAGATCCTAAGGGCTCCACTAATGCGTATAAGTGATATACTGAAATAAACACAAGTACACATTGAAGTAGAAACAAACCAAGTAGCATACTACTATATTGAGCAAGATTGTTTATACAAGGTGAATATCCCAAGCTTCCATTAAGTAATATACAAACTAGTATGATACAGTAATGGCCTCTAGGGCATATACACTAACATAGGGACCTTAAAGGATGTACTTATGGACTACCATGTCCCCACTAGTATGATCTGCATCATAGTCCAGGTAGTCAAGTACACATCCTAAGGGCTTTACCAACATGTAACTCTAAGACTGTATAAAGAGACAAGTATACATGTTAAGATAAAGAGCAACCAGATAGCATACTATCATATCGAGCAAGAAAGTCATCTCTATATATGTCCAAGCATCCAATATAATATACATCATATGTACAATACTGGCCTCTAGGGCATACATACAACTAACAATCTCCCACTTGCACTAGAGCCAGCTGCTGTAGTATCGCATACCGAGCATCCTGAAGAGTCTCTCAAACTGTATCTGGAAAATGGCCTTCGTGAGTGGATCCGCTGTGTTGTTCTTCGTGTTAACCCTCCTGACCTCGATCTCCCGGCGATCAACTATCTCCCGGATCAGGTGATACCGCCTCAGAATATGCCTGGATCGCTGATGGGACCTGGGTTCCTTGGCCAAAGCCACCGCTCCATTGTTATCGCAATACAAAGGTATTGGATGCTCAATGAATGGAACCACTCCAAGTTCAGTAATGAACTTCTTGATCTAGACAGCCTTTTTGGCAGTATCGTTGGCAGCGATGTATTCAGCCTCCATCGTCGAGTCTGCCACGGTTTCCTGCTTGGAACTCTTCCAGCTAACCGTCCCTCCGTAAAGGGTAAAGACAAATCCCGACTGCGACTTAGAGTCGTCCTTATCACTCTGGAAGCTCGAATCGGTAAAGGACTCCACTTGGAGTTCTCCATTACCATACACCAAGAGCATCTCTTTAGTCCTTCGTAAGTACTTGAGAATGCTCTTCACAACTGTCCAGTGACTCTCTCCAGGATCAGCTTGATACCTACTCACTACACTTAGTGAGTATGCTACATCGGGTCTGGTACATAGCATCGCGTACATGATAGAGCCTACAGCCGAAGCATAGGGTATCCCTTGCATGCGAGCTCTCTCCAAATCAGTCTTTGGAGACATCTCTTTAGAGAGAGTGACTCCAGAGATCGTGGGTAAGTTCCCACGCTTGGATTCTTCCATACTAAACCTCTTTAGTAAGGTGTCAATGTACCTGGATTGGGACAATCCTAATATCCGTTTGGATCAATCTCTATAGATCCTAATTCCCAATATGCAGGAGGCATCACTAAGATCTTTCATCGAGAATCTTTGTGATAAGAAGAGCTTGACCGATTGCAGCATAGGAATATCATTTCCTATCAAGAGTATGTCGTCCACGTACAATACGAGGAAGACAACCTTACTCTCTGCCACCTTCTTGTAGATACAAGGTTCATCTACGTTTTTGATGAAATCAAACTCTTTGATAACGACGTCAAAGCAGATGTTCCAACTCCGTGATGCTTGCTTTAATCCATAAATGGATTTAAGCAGCTTGCACACCTTCCCGCTGCTCCCACTATCTACGAAGCCCTCTGGCTGAGTCATGTACACGCACTCTTCTAAATCACAGTTTAGAAAGGCGGTCTTAACATCCATTTACCAGATTTCGTAATCATGATATGCAGCGATGGCAAGCATGATCCGGATGGATTTAAGCATAGCCACTGGAGAATAGATTTCGTCATAGTCCACACCTGGTCTTTGACGAAAACTCTTTGCAACAAGTCTAGCTTTGAAAGTTTCTACTTTCCCATCTACACCAAGTTTTTTCTTGAAGATCCACTTGCTCCTAATAGGTTTTACCCTTTAGGAGCATCTTCCAAAGTCCATACTTTGTTGGTGTACATGGATTCCATCTCGGACCGCATAGCATCCAGCCATTTCACTGAGTCCCCACTCGTGATGGCCTGCTCGAAGCTAGTTGGGTCATCATCCTCCATGATGCAATCCTCACTCCCACCATCCATGAGAAAACCGTAGTATCTCTCAGGTTGGCGAGGAACCCTACTAGATCGGCGGAGAGGCTGAGGTTCGTTGGGAGCTACTGAATCCTCTGGTTCCACTAAATCTTCAGTTTGAGTTTGTGTAGCCGGAATTTCTTCCAGTTCTACCTTGTTGCCACTAATTTCTTTTGCAAGAAATTCCTTTTCCAAGAAGGTGGCATGTCGAGAAACAAACACTTTTTGTTCCTCTGCATGGTAGAAAAGATATCCATGTGAATGTTTGGGATATCCCACAAACTTGCATAGAACTGACCGCGCCTCTAGTTTGTCCGGATTTTGCCTCTTGACATAGGCCGGACAACCCCATATCTTAACTCGTTTAAGATATGGTCTCTTCCCACTCCATATCTCATATGGTGTGGTAGGTACAGATTTAGTAGGAACTTGATTCAATAGGTATGCAGCTATTTCCAGCGCATATCCCCAGAAGGAAATAGGTAACTCAGCTGTGCTCATCATAGAGCGCACCATATCTAATAGGGTACGGTTCCTCCGTTCCGATACACCATTGTGCTGTGGTGTATATGGAGGAGTCAGCTGAGAGAGAATCCCATTCTCTTTTAGGAAGTCGAGGAATTCATTGCTCAAGTATTCACCTCCTCAATCAGATCGAAGGATTTTAATACTTTTTCCGGTTTGGTTTTCGACTACTTGTTTATATTCCCTAAATTTCTCAAAAGCTTCTGATTTGTGTTTCATCAGGAACACATATCCGAATCTAGAGAGATCGTCATTGAATGTAATGAAGTACGAAGAACCATCCCTGGCATGTATAGACATGGGACCGCATACATCACTATGTATCAGTCCCAAGAGTTCGGTAACTCTTTCTCCGTGTCCCGTAAACGGAGTTTTGGTCATCTTGCCTTTGAGACATGACTGGCAAGTGTCATAAGATGATAATTCAAACGGATTCAAATATCCATCTTTATGCAACTTAGCTAGTCGTGTCGCATTGATGTGACCAAGTCTACAATGCCATAAGAAGGATTCGTTCAGTTCTGAACTCTTCCTCTTGTGTGTGTTTGTTATACTTAGAACTGTTGATTGATTTAGAACATAAATGCCATTGCACAACGTGCCTGATCCAACCAACTTTTGGTTACGGAAAATGTTCATAACATTATCCTGTAATGCAAAATTATATCCCTCTTTACTCAGTAAAGAAACCGATATAATGTTGCATATCAGGTTCGGCATGTAATAGCATTCGTTCAGAATCAATGTATTACCAGTTGGTAATGCAAGGTGATATTCCCCAACAGTCTTAGCTGCAACTATTGCACCATTTCCAACTCTTATGTCTTTATCACCTTCTCCAAGTTCTCTACCTTTCCTAAGCCCATGTAACTGATTACATATATGGGATCCTGACCCGGTATCTAATACCCAGGACGTAGGGCAAATGGAGAAACAGTTCTCTGTAACGAACACACGCGAAGAAAATGCATCATCATGTACTTTCTTCATTCGGGTGGCATGGGAATCCTGGTATTCCCCTTTGTCCTGTTCAGTCCTATAACTCTTATAAGAAAGAACGGAACCAACGTTCCCCAGCACAGTATAACATGCGGGTTTGGTCAATACATCCATATTATTATCTTGATTAAGGCATGACTGTTAGTGTATATGCCCTAGAGGCCATTACTGTATCATACTAGTTTGTATATTACTTAATGGAAGCTTCGGATATTCACCTTGTATATACAATCTTGCTCAAAATAGTAGTATGCTACTTGGTTTGTTTCTACTTCAATGTGTACATGTGTTTATTTTAGTATATCGCCTATACACATTAGTGGAGCCCTTAGGATCTTTGCTTGATTACCAGCGATGTGATGGCCGTCACACTAGTGGGGCTGGGTAATCTATAAGCTCATCCTTATGCAGGTCCCTGGTCGCAGGACTATCGAGACAGGGCATCGATACTCCGGAGTAGACCAGCGCATGCGCTTCTCATCCCAGTGTGGGAGACGGTCTGTCCCACAGCCGTCAGTATGTCGTACTTGAGATAGTATGCGGGTGCTCGTTAGGTTACGGGTACACTGGACAGGACTCGTCGGGAACTGACTAGTTGGTATTATGCCTATCGTCAGTTATCAGTTCCCAGGTGACATGAGTACAGCTTAGTCCGCTGACTTGACACTGTCACTTCGCCTCGAGTGTGTTCCTACTGTACTTTGATCACTACCCTACCACGGCTCAAAGGAGTCGTGCAAACAGGTAGTGGTTGGGTGCAGTCCCGAAGCACTTGGAGGCAGTGACGGTTAGACAGGATTCGTCTCTCCCGGTATTGGGGGTTGACATCGCGCTGTGTCTAGGAGAGCCATTACACGAGTAGTCCCTGGCCAGGGCAAACGAGATATACTGGTAGGTTTCCAGTGTTATCTCAGGGTGTTTTGGGCTTCGCTCCGGCACGACTTGTACCGCTATTTGGGGACTGACGTTTACCGCCCCCTAGGCCCGCCATGCGATGTATCAGACGAACAGACCGGACTGTACGGAGAATGTCACACTCAGGCTCAGTAGGAGTTCAGATGGGTTTCGCCTCGTCGGTCTTCTTGTCGGCATTACCTGGGGACCGTTACGCACAGCTAGTGCCGCTTGCGGTCTGTGGTTAAACCCACTGCCAGCGTAGTGTCAAGTCTTTAGAGTCCCACACAGAAAGCTTTTCGCCTTTAGGCAAAAGAGTAGAGGTCGCATGGTATTGCGACAGGTCGCATGGTTTTGCGACAGGGTTCGGTCGCATCCGTGCACTTGTGCACGTACAGTGTCCGGACAGTTTACCCTAGCGGGCTTTGGTTTAAGCCAGATCCTAGTGTACCTTTTGGGATTGGATTTATCCAGTGTGCATTCGTGTTCCTCGGAACGCGGATGCGGGTGTGTATGCACAGTTGACAGGGAGGCAGAGGCAGCGGATTCTCATTAGGGTTGTTGACAGTTGACCGTTGACTATTTGACTTTTTGCTCAACCCTAATGAGAATATGATATGTGATTAACTATTATATTAATTAAGTATTATGGTGATATGGTTGTTGACTTTGTTGACTTTTGTTGACTTGTTGACTTTGTTGACTTGTTGACTTTTGTTGACTTGTTGACTTTGTTGACCGGTTGACTAGGCTTGACTAGTTGACCATCATGATAACCATAGCCATCATTTCATGGCAAAGACTTTTTCTTGCTTGCTCATTTGTGTAAAATGAGTGCATGAAATGATATGGTTATGGTTGCTTCAAACCATCACATAAGACTTTTTTTGTATGATGAGTTATCATGACTTTGGATTATGAGAGGGTGAAAGACAAAAGAGAGCCTCATTCTTTCTTGCTCATTCTCTCTCTTGTTCTTGAGCTCTCCTTTTGCTCTCACCCTCTTGCTCTTTTTCCCTCTCTTTAATCTATGGTTCTCTTGTCTCATGAGTTGAGAATCAAGAACCATAGATAAAATCCCACACAAAGTATTCTCTACTCATTCTAGTTCACTAGGTTTAGCAAACCAAGTGAACTAGTTTCTTCAAAGAACGAAGAAGGAGCTAAAGGTTGGAGCTTTCAGGTGGATCTATCTTCGGCGTACGGAGACGACGAGAAGAAGCCAATCGGACCACCACCGGAGCTTGAAGACGAAGGAGTTCAAGACAAGCAAGGTATAACCCCCTAACCGAGTAGCTAGAAACTCATAGTTAGGTTGTTAGATAGATGTTTAACCAAGATTCGGGTTATAGGTCCATGTTACCACCTCCGTAAAAATTGTTTTTTACCAAATTCCGCATTCCCGAAAGTACCGGGAGAGGTAGCATGGACTTACAGTGGTATCAGAGCCTAGTTAAACTCTATCTAACATGTTAGCAAGTAACTAGAAGATCGATCAAAGAAAAAGTCCCGAAAACAAAACCCCGAAAATTCGAGTTTCTGTCGATTTTTTTATTGTTCAAAAGTTGATTATTTTAACACCTAAAATCGGCTCAGGGTTTTTAAAAGACACTGTAGAAAAATCACCAAATGATTCCCCTAAACGAGCGCGGAAACGCGGCAATAGCTTGCTATTGCCGCGGTTCCGCGGCCTCCTTGCCCCCTCTCTGGTGTTTATTTGCTACAGTGTGCTTCTCGGGGTATTTTGGGATTTTTGGAATATATATTTTCAACCCAGATTTTCCAGAACGAAAAATTTACTTTGGGGTCCTGAAAATCCGTATTTTTGATCGAACTTCTAAAAGACTTAGGCTAACGGGTTTTTCTGTAATGTGATATTTGTATTGAACGTCTACTAATCGCTATATGTCGATTAGTGGGGGTTATACAATTCTGTGATCTGTAATGTTGCTGGAATGTGTATATGAATATGTTGGATTGTCGCGGGTGAATAGCCGGGGGTTGTGAGACGAGAGTTTTCTTTTCTTTCAATTCATGTAAATTTGTAAATTGATGTAATAATTATTTGTATGGCCGCACAACCGGGTCGAGGTTGTAGCCGTCATTGTATAATTTCTTTTTACTGTTTTTGCTCCTAGGATAGACCCATGGAGGGGGTGCACAAACTACCGGGTATGCCGAAGTGTCGAGTGTCCTACTCATGGAGATGAGGGAGGTTGCTACGCTTCGGGTACTTGGCGGGTAGTTTGCCGCACCCGTAGGGGTCTTGGGTGGGGTTTTGGCTATTCACCGCGACCGTGTAATCTGTTTTTGTTACAGGCTCGTGCAAATTACAGATTCCTAGTATATCCAATGTATTCATCTATGATCTGAAATGTTTATCATTGCAGTATATCTATATATGATATTATTTAGGCGTTGCTTATGTTTTACAGACGCGCTAGCCCAGCCCCCGCTCTGTCGTTAGTTAAGTAACCTAACGGGTAATGACGGGGCCCCGTGGCGAATGCGAATGGCATAAGCGTACGTCATATTTTGGTTGTTTTCTGCAATGGTAGGATTAAATGATGGGACGCATTAAAAGAACTAATGCAAGAATATCACGCATTAAAAGAACTAATGCAAGATAATAAACCAAGTTAAAGTCGTTGGAACACTTTCGAAAAACCACTCGGTTCTTTTCAAAACAAACTTTTAAAATACGGAGTTTGAGCCACTCCATTTAAAAGCTATCTCGTTCCATCGACCAAATCAAGTTCACTATGTTCACGGTTTTGCCAAAACCATCCGTAGCCCTCCATCATTTCAGTTAAATATTCGGTAGTATTCAAGCTATGTATTTTGACCTCACGCCAAGGCATAGTGATTGGTAGCTGCCGGATATTTATCTGTTGCATAGATAGAATGCGTTGGTTTGAGACAGTCGTACTGCCATTTTGGCCTACGTCAAGGGTATGTACGGGTGGGTTCAAATTAACCTGGATAATGATGGGACGAACTTGACATGTGACTTATGACATTTTGACCTCACGCCAAGGTCATAAGAGCATGGGGCAAAAATCCACATCGGGAGTTTCATAAGTACTGAAACTTGCTAGATTTGCATACCATTTGGAGTGTGATGATTCTGGTAGGATTCCTTCAGTTTCGTCACGCAATGATATTTGGATCCCGATCCTACTGTGAGTATATGCTACTCCTCGGGAAATTTCTCACTTAACGATCAATGCTATAAACCTAGTAGGTGCCTAGAAAGGTGTTAGCGGGGCTACGCCCCCAGGGAAAAGAGGTTCTTTAATTAAGGAACTTCGCGAAAGCGTTGGAAAACCTCCCTCGAAGTACCGACACCAGCCTGGCTGAACGGTTAAGCAAGTATTGTACGGTGGGATTGATCCTGACTAATTCTTCCTTTATGGTTTGAGGAGGGATTCGAGAAACAGTGGGAGCCATCCTGTTTAGACAAACTAAAAACCACTCTAAACTTGCAAGAGCATCATGCTGAGTGTTTCTTCTTCTCTCTCCTAATTGCAGCGACCAATCCACATGACTGGACTTAAGTTACTCCTAGATAAAAACAAACTGACAGGGTCAAACTACAAAGATTGGCTCAGGAATGTCAAGATAGCAATCACTTACGACAAGCTGGGGTATCTTCTTACCACCAAAGCTCCCCCTGTCCCTGGTCCAACTTCCAGCGTCGCGGATAAGGAAATCCGCAAGACTTGGGAGATTGATAGCGCGAAGGCCAAGTGCCTCGTGCTTGCCTCGATGGACAACGAACATCAGAGGAGGCACGAGAATATGGACTTGGAATCCATATTGCTTCATACAAAAGAACTGTATGGAGAGCAATCTCGTATCGCAAGATACGAAGCGTCGAAAAAGTTATTTTCGACAAGAATGGCCGTCGGATCATCAGTAGCCGAGCACGTGCTAAAGATGATCGGCTACATTGAGGAGCTCGCGGACCTAGGGATCACATTGGAGAGTGAGCTATATACGGATATAGTTCTCCAGTCCCTTCCTTCCACTTACGCCCAGTTTATACTGAACTTCAACTTACAAGAAAAAGAGGTTGAACTTTCAGAGCTCCTCAACATGCTGAGGAGCGCAGAGGGCACCCTACTGAAAGGTAGGGATACATCCACTTTGTTTGTAGGAGGATCATCTTCTTCTAGGTCCAAGGCGAAAGCCAAGGGAAAGAAGAAGAAGGCCCCCGCCAAACCAAGGGGCGGTGTTAGTAAGGCGGATACGAAGGGAAAAGGTAAAGCAACAAAGATAGCGGGGAAGCTTGTGGATAAGGAAGAATGCTTCTATTGTCATAAGAAAGGACACTGGAAGAATGATTGCAGGGCCTGGAAGGCCAGAACACAGGAATTGAAGCAGGTTGCAGCTTCAGCTTCAGGTGTGTATGTTATTGAAAACTGTCTTTCAATAAACTCTACTTCCTGAGTATTGGATACCGGATCAGGATCTCATATCTGTAATTCTTTGCAGGCGTTGAGAAACCGTAGGGTTTTGAAGGCAGGTGACATGACCCTCAGAGTTGCGAACGGAGATAGCATGGATGCTAAAGCCGTGGGGGACTATCACCTGGGAATGTCAGATGGACATGTTTTGGTTTTGCGTAATTGCTTTTTTGTACCCAACGCAACTTGTAATATCATTTCTGTATCTTTAGTTTCTAAAGAAGGTTATGAATTTGCGTTTGTAAGTAATGTTGTAAACATTCACCTTAATCAAGTTTTGATTGGGTCAGGTACATTGAGTAATGGTATATACGTATTGAACCAACCACTGATTTTCAATGTCCAGAATACACACAAAAGAAAGTCTCCAGAAATAAATCAGACTTTCTTGTGGCATTGTAGACTGGGTCACATCAATGAGAGAAGGTTGACTAAGTTACATACAGAGGGATATTTGAATGCGTTCGAATATCAATCGTATGCCACTTGTCAATCTTGTCTCAAAGGAAAGATGACAAAGACTCCGTTTACTGGACATGGAGTAAGAGCGAGCGAGCTCTTGGGACTCGTACACAGTGACGTGTGCGGTCCAATGTCTACACATGCGCGAAGCGGCCATTTTTACTTCATTACTTTTACGGATGACTTCTCAAGGTACGGTTATGTCTTCTTAATGAAACATAAGTCCGAAGCCTTTGGAAAATTCCAGGAGTATAAGAATGAAGTAGAGAAGCAGACCGGCAAAAGTATTAAGATTCTAAGATCGGATCGAGGTAGAGAATACTTAAGTGCCGAGTTCCTGGACTATTTAAAAGAGAACGGAATTCTCTCTCAGCTTACTCCTCCATACACCCCGCAACATAACGGTGTATCGGAGAGACGGAACCGCACCCTATTGGATATGGTGCGGTCCATGATGAGTAACGCTGAGTTACCGCGATCATTCTGGGGGTATGCGCTAGAATCAGCTGCATACCTTTTGAACCGAGTTCCGACTAAGACTGTGCCTACCACCCCATATGAAATGTGGAGTGGGAAGAAACCCTATCTTCAATATCTGAAGATCTGGGGATGTCCAGCTTTTGTCAAAAAGCAGCATGCGGACAAACTCGAGGCACGCTCAGTACTGTGCAAGTTTGTGGGATACCCAAAGAACACCAGGGGGTATCTTTTCTACTACGCAGAGGAACAAAAAGTCCTTGTTTCTCGTAATGCCCACTTTCTAGAACACCAGTTCTTGGAAAAGGAAAATAGTGGGAGCGCAGTGGAACTGGAAGAAATTCCAGAACCACAGACTATTACTGAAAGGTTAGTGGAACCAGAGGGTTCAACAGAACAGGACATTCCTACGCCGCTCCGCAGGAGTAGTAGGCAGTCTCATCCGCCCGAGAGATACTGCGGTTTTCTCATAGACGGGGATAGAGATGATTGCATCATAGATTATGATGAGCCTACTAGCTTCCAGCAGGCCGTTCAGAGCGTTGACTCAGTGAAATGGCTGGATGCAATGCGGACCGAAATGGAGTCCATGTACACCTACAAGGTATGGATGTTGGACATTGCTCCAGACGGGGTAAAACCCGTAGGATGCAAGTGGATCTTCAAAAGGAAGATTGGTGTAGATGGACAGGTTGAGACCTATAAAGCTAGGCTGGTAGCAAAGGGTTTTCGTCAAAGACCTGGCTTGGACTATGACGAAACCTTTTCTCCAGTAGCCATGCTGAAATCCATTCGGATCCTTCTTGCCATTGCTGCCTTCCACGATTATGAGATCTGGCAAATGGACGTAAAGACAGCTTTTCTAAATGGAAATTTAGAGGAGTGTGTCTATATGGACCAACCAGAGGGTTTCATTCAGAGTGGGAGCAGCGGAAAGGTGTGCAAGTTGCTTAAGTCCATCTATGGACTAAAGCAGGCATCGCGGAGTTGGAACATCTGCTTTGATGAGACGGTCAAAGAATTTGGCTTTATCAAAAACCCAGATGAACCATGCATCTATAGTAGATTTGTAGCGAGAACTGTAGTATTCCTCGTTTTATACGTGGATGACATTCTCTTAATAGGAAATGACATTCCTATGCTACAATCTGTCAAGGGGTTCTTGTCACAAAGGTTCTCTATGAAAGACCTGGGTGATGCCTCGTACATTCTGGGTATCCGGATCTACCGTGACAGATCCAAGAGGATATTAGGACTTTCACAGTCCAGGTACATCGACACTATACTGAAGAGATTCAGTATGGAAGATTCCAAGCGCGGTAACCTACCGGCTTGTCACGGGATCACCCTCTGTAAAGAGATGTCTCCCAAGACTGATTTGGAGAGGGATCGCATGTCTATTATACCCTACGCTTCTGCGGTAGGCTCTATAATGTATGCGATGTTGTGTACCAGACCGGATTTAGCTTATGCACTGAGTGTGGTAAGCCGGTATCAGTCAAACCCTGGGGAGAAACACTGGATAGCGGTAAAGAACATTCTCAAGTACCTGAGAAGGACTAAGGAGATGTTCTTGGTGTATGGCGGAAAAGACCTCCAGATCGAGGCCTTTGCTGACTCCAGCTTCCAGAGTGACAAGGATGATTCCAAGTCCATGTCGGGTTTTGTCTTTACCCTCAATGGAGGGGCGGTGTGTTGGAAGAGTTCCAAACAAGAAACCGTTGCAGACTCGACGATGAAAGCGGAATACATCGCTGCATCTGATGCCGCAAAAGAAGCTGTCTGGATGAGGAAGTTCTTGAAAGAACTTCAGGTGGTTCCGTCCATTGTTGATCCAATACCTCTGTATTGCGACAACAACGGGGCTATAGCTTTAGCGAAGGAACCCAGGTCCCATCAGAGATCCAGGCACATCTTGAGGCGGTATCACCTGATCAGGGAGATCGTAGATCGCCAGGAGATCGAGGTTCGGAGAGTCGCTTCAGAAGATAACACTGCAGATCCATTCACCAAGGCCCTGCCCCAGACTCAGTTCGAGCGGCTGATCGAGATGATAGGTCTTCGATACGCCAGTACATGGCCTTAGTGCAAGTGGGAGATTGTTAGTGTATATGCCCTAGAGGCCATTACTATATCATACTAGTTTGTATATTACTTAATGGAAGCTTGGGATATTCACCTTGTATATACAATCTTGCTCAAAATAGTAGTATGCTACTTGGTTTGTTTCTACTTCAATGTGTACATGTGTTTATTTTAGTATATCGCCTATACACATTAGTGGAGCCCTTAGGATCTTTGCTTGATTACCAGCGATGTGATGGCGTCACACTAGTGGGGCTGGGTAATCTATAAGCTCATCCTTATGCAGGTCCCTGGTCGCAGGACTATCGAGACAGGGCATCGATACTCCGGAGTAGACCAGCGCATGCGCTGCTCATCCCAGTGTGGGAGACGGTCTGTCCCACAGCCGTCAGTACGTCGTACTTGAGATAGTATGCGGGTGCTCGTTAGGTTACGGGTACACTGGACAGGACTCGTCGGGAACTGACTAGTTGGTATTATGCCTATCGTCAGTTATCAGTTCCCAGGTGACATGAGTACAGCTTAGTCCGCTGACTTGACACTGTCACTTCGCCTCGAGTGTGTTCCCACTGTACTTTGATCACTACCCTACCACGGCTCAAAGGAGTCGTGCAAACAGGTAGTGGTTGGGTGCAGTCCCGAAGCACTTGGAGGCAGTGACGGTTAGACAGGATTCGTCTCTCCCGGTATTGGGAGTTGACATCGCGCTGTGTCTAGGAGAGCCATTACACGAGTAGTCCCTGGCCAGGGCAAACGAGATATACTGGTAGGTTTTCAGTGTTATCTCAGGGTGTTTTGGGCTTCGTTCCGGCACGACTTGTACCGCTATTGGGGGACTGACGTTTACCGCCCCCTAGGCCCGCCATGCGATGTATCAGACAAACAGACCGGACTGTACGGAGAATGTCACACTCAGGCTCAGTAGGAGTTCAGATGGGTTTCGCCTCGTCGGTCTTCTTGTCGGCATTACCTGGGGACCGTTACGCACAGCTAGTGCCGCTTGCGGTCTGTGGTTAAACCCACTGCCAACGTAGTGTCGAGTCTTTAGAGTCCCACACAGAAAGCTTTTCGCCTTTAGGCAAAAGAGTAGAGGTCGCATGGTATTGCGACAGGTCGCATGGTTTTGCGACAGGGTTCGGTCACATCCGTGCACTTGTGCACGTACAGTGTCCGGACAGTTTACACTAGCGGGCTTTGGTTTAAGCCAGATCCTAGTGTACCTTTTGGGATTGGATTTATCCAGTGTGCATTCGTGTTCCTCGGAACGCGGATGCGGGTGTGTATGCACAGTTGACAGGGAGGCAGAGGCAGCGGATTCTCATTAGGGTTGTTGACAGTTGACCGTTGACTATTTGACTTTTTGCTCAACCCTAATGAGAATATGATATGTGATTAACTATTATATTAATTAAGTATTATGGTGATATGGTTGTTGACTTTGTTGACTTGTTGACTTTTGTTGACTTGTTGACTTTGTTGACTTGTTGACTTTTGTTGACTTGTTGACTTTGTTGACCGGTTGACTAGGCTTGACTAGTTGACCATCATGATAACCATAGCCATCATTTCATGGCAAAGACTTTTTCTTGCTTGCTCATTTGTGTAAAATGAGTGCATGAAATGATATGGTTATGGTTGCTTCAAACCATCACATAAGACTTTTTTTGTATGATGAGTTATCATGACTTTGGATTATGAGAGGGTGAAAGACAAAAGAGAGCCTCATTCTTTCTTGCTCATTCTCTCTCTTGTTCTTGAGCTCTCCTTTTGCTCTCACCCTCTTGCTCTTTTTCCCTCTCTTTAATCTATGGTTCTCTTGTCTCATGAGTTGAGAATCAAGAACCATAGATAAAATCCCACACAAAGTATTCTCTACTCATTCTAGTTCACTAGGTTTAGCAAACCAAGTGAACTAGTTTCTTCAAAGAACGAAGAAGGAGCTAAAGGTTGGAGCTTTCAGGTGGATCTATCTTCGGCGTACGGAGACGACGAGAAGAAGCCAATCGGACCACCACCGTGTAGGGTTCCTAGGCACGCTAGTGAGGTCTCCCAAGCCATCAACCATGGCAATTTCAAAAATTATGGTGCCTACAAACCCTAAACTACGGATCGATAACTAGATGTCTAGGCGAACAATGAACTAGTTAACACTTAACTAATGAGAAAACGGAAATACAACCTTTGTAGATCCGGTGCTCCACCTCCATAGCTCCGCAACGAGGTCCTCTCCGCTGTCCAAATCAAATCCGGGCTCTAGAGTCGGCTTCGTCGGAGAATGGGCAAGCTAGGTCGTCGATGTCCATGCCGAAGATGATCTACGTCGAGGCATCGCTAGATCAAGCTCACAACTTCACCAAGTCATGAAACTTGTGAAGTAAACACACTCTACTACTTGGCAAGAGGTAGAGGATGAAGAAATAGGAGTTGGGTTAACTTTAGAATTGGATTTCTCACTCTAATTCATCAATCACCATTGATGAGGTAAGCTTTCTTCTTCAAGTTCAAGGAAGAAGAAGAAGGAAATAGTTATGATATCTTCTTTAAAAATAATAGAAAAACAAATACTTATCATAATGTTAACTAGAGTTAAGTGTAGAGAATGAATCATGGTTAGTGGGAATGGTTAGGGTTAAGGATGAGATAAGAATGGTTGACTAGATCAATGTTTCATGAAGCTTCAACTAAACTCCAAAATTTGCCACCATTCTTTTCTCTTTTCTTTCATTCATTTATCAAAAATAAAAGGATAATTAAATAAGATAAATGAATAATAAATAATAAACCCTAACCAAGGTTTAATCTTTACACTTGAACCCTAGCATGACATGTATCATCAAACATGATACAATCAAGTGCACAAAAGTATATCGCATATACAATGCGCCCATCCGAGTGAGAAAATCCATCTTAAGTAAACCGATACTAGTTGATGCAAAGTAATATATCAAATATATAAATATGCATTAAATCATTAAATCAACACTTGATTCAATGACCCGGTTATGTCGCACACAACCGACTAGTATACAATATATCGGCTTATCGAATCAACGCTTGAATCGATAACTAGGTTATATCGCATACAACCATTCGATATATTTATCGCGAGAATAGAATACGGTATCACATACACGCATTATTCTCGGTCCCGCACATATCTCATATGCGCTCCTATTTCGTTTCGCTTGAGCCAGGAAACCTCTGTGTAGGACTCTAAAGACTCGTCAATACGCCGGCAGCAGATGATGATCATATCAAGCATCCACAAGCCGCAAGCGGTTTGCTAAACGTAACGGCCACCCGGGTATTGAGCGATCTGAAGATCGACGAGCAAGCCCGCTCACACTCCAGTGAATCCGACCAGTAACACTACCGTACAGTCCGGTCTGATCGTCTGATCTGTCGCATATCTCGCCTAGGGGTGGTAAACGTCAGACCCCAATAGCTCGATAAGTCGTGTCGATATGAGGTCTATAACTGTTCGAGAAACTACTGGTAACACTTACCAGTAAATCTCAGCAACCCTGGCCAGGGATTTCCTGTTATAGCCAATCGAACACAGCGCAACATTAACTCCCCATACCGGGAGAGACGAATCCCCTCCTATCGCTCATTGCCTCCATATGACTCGGGACTGTACCCAAAAACCACCGTTTTGCACGCCCTCTTGGACGTGGTAAGATGGAAATCAAAGCACAGTGGGAACCACACAAGACTCTATGACGATCTCGGGTCAACAGACTACTCTGTACCAGTGTCACCAGAGAACTGCCATCTGACGTGAGGTATAATACCATCTGGGAGTTCTCGGCGAGTCCGTCCAGTGTACCCAGTCTCTACTGAGCACCCGTATATCATCTCTGATGTCAAACACCAATGGATATGGGATCATCCATCGCCCATCTGTATGGGTCGAGAAGGTACACGCTAGTCTACTTTGGTATATCGATGCCCCGTCTCGATACACCCACGACTAGGGACTTTGAAGGATGTACTTATGGACTACTATGTCCCCACTAGTATGATCCGCATCATAGTCCAGGTAGTCAAGTACAGATCCTAAGGGCTTTACCAACATGTAATAGAGAGACAATCAGTATACACGTTAAGGCAAAGAGCAACCAGATAGCATACTATCATGTCGAGCAAGAAAGTCCCCCCTATATATGTCCCAGCATCCACTACAATATACATCCTATGTATAGTAATGGCCTCTAGGGCATACATATAACTAACAATCTCCCACTTGCACTAGGGCCATCTGATAGCAGTGGTTGTAGTATCTCATACTCAAGCATCCCATAAAAATCTCTCTCTGGGAACAGGCCTTTGTGAGTGGATCCGCTGTGTTGTCCTCTGAATCTACTCTCCTAACCTCGATCTCCCTAGAGATCAACCATCTCCATGATCAAGTGATACTGCCTTAGAATATGTCTGGATCACTGATGGGACCGGCGTTCCTTGGCATAAGCCACAACTCCATTGTCACACAATGGGAGGAACATAGTTCATCTCATGAACCAATATACACCCAAACAGCCTCTTTGGTAGCATCTTTAGTAGCGATGTATCCTGCCTTTATCGTCTAGTATGTCTCGGTATCTAGTTTGGAACTCTTCCAACATACCGCCCTTTTACTGAGGGTAAAGACAATGCCTGTGACTGACACTCAGTCGTCTTTATCACCCTGGAACACTTCCAGTGATTCTCCCCAGGATCGATTGATACCATCTCACTACAACTAGTGAGAATCCTAACATCCATTTAGATCTATCTCATAGATCCAAAATCCAGGAGTTAGTAGGTATCATTATGATCCTATATGGAGAATCATTGTGATAAACGGAGATTGACCGAGCGTAGCATAGGAAACTCCTTCCCTATCATGAGTATGTCATCTACGTACTCTACGAGGATCGTCACCATACTCCCTACTACCTTCTTGTTTATACAAGGTTCATCTACCATTTTGATGATGTCAACTTCTTTGACTAATCCATCAAAACAGATGTTCCAACTCCGCGATGCCTGCTTTATCCTATAAAGCATCTTGCTCGCGTTTCCGCTGCTCCCACTGTTTACGAAGCCCTCTGGCTGTGTACTTACAGACGTTCTCTTCTAAATCAATATTTAGAAAAGCAGTCATGGCACCCAACCGCCAGATATCGTAGTCATGGTATGTAGCCGTGGCAAGTAGGATCTGGATGGACTTAAGCATAGCTACTTGAAAAGGTTTCATCATTATCCATACCTGGTCAATGATGCAAACTTTTAACAAGTCTAGCTTTGAAGGTCTCAACTTTTCCATGTACACCAAGTAATCTTCTCAAGATATACTTGCTCCTGATGGGGATTTAACCCTTCAGATATAGCAGCTAAAGTCCATACTTTGCTGGTGTATAAGGATTCCATCTCAGATCGCTAAAAATCCAGCCATTCTTACAGAGTCATACTCCTGATGGCCAGCTCGAAACTAGTTGGGTCATCATCTCATGATGCAATCCTCGCTCCCACTGTCATAGAGAAACCGAAGTATCTCTCAGGTGGGTGAGGAACCCTACTAGATCGGCGGAGAGGCTGAGGTTCGTTGGAATCTACTGAATCCTTTGGTTCTACCAAATCATCTGCTGTTGTTTGTATAGCTGGAACCTTTCCAGTTCTACATAACAGATCTTGCCTCGAGCTTGTCCGGATTTTGCTTTTTAGACATAGGCCGGACAACCCCAAATCTTAACTGGCTTAAGACATGGGCTCTTCCCTTTCCATATCACATATGAAGTGGTAGGCAACTGATTTGATTTGAACCCTATTCAATAGGTATGCAGCTTCTCAAGCGCATATTTCCCAAAAGGAAACAGGTAACTCAGTAGTACTCATCATAGAGCACACATTATCATATAGGGTGTGATTGCTCCGCCCTGATATACCATCGTGCTATGGTGTATGCAGAGGAGTAATGCCGAGAGAGAATCTCATTCTCCTTTAGAATAATCCAGGATTTCCGTGCACAAGTATTCTCCTCCCTGATCTCATCAAAGGACATAATACTTATACCCGTATTTTGGTTCTCTACTTCTAACTTATATTCTGTGAATATCTCAAAAGGCTCGGACTCATGTTTCAACAGGAACATATGTCTGAATCTTGAGAGATTATCAGAGAATGTAATGAAGTACAAAGAACCAGTCCTGGCATGTGTAGACAGGGGACCTTTACATACATCAACATGTATCATCCCAAGAGTTTACTAACTCTTTCTCTGTTTCCAATAAACAGAGCTGTGGTCATCTTATCTTTGTGACATGACTGGCGAGTTTCACAAGATGTAAATTCAAACTAATTTAAATATGCATCTAAATGTAACTCTAGCCAGTCGGGTCGCATTGATATGACCTAGTCTACAATACCTCAAGAAGGATTCGTTCATTTCTGAACTCTTCCTCTTGTGTGTGTTCCGTATACTTAAGAACTGTAGTTTGATTTAGAACATCAATGCTTTTAGATAACGTGCCTGAAACGATCAACTTTTGATATAGGAAATGTTCAAAACATTATCCAACAATACAAAATTATATCCTTTCTTTACTAATAAAGAGAGAGATATGATTTTGTATATCAGGTTCGGTATCTAATAACATTCGTTCAGAATCAATGTATTGGTAATACAGGGTGACAGTGACCGACAGACTTGGCTGCAACTCTTGCCCCGTTTTCTGCCTCATGAAACTTATCACCCGTTCTCAGTTCTATACCTATCTGTAGCCCTATGTAACAGATTACATATCTGGGATCCTGATCTGGTATCACATACCCAGGACGTAAAGGATACTGAGAAACGGTTCTCTGTAATGAACACACCCGAATATGATGCATCAGCATGCACTCTCTTCGTTTGGGCGGCACGGGAATTCTGGTGATCCCCAATTTCCTGCTCTGTCTTATAACAATTATAAGTTGGAGCGGGACCAACGTTCCCCAGCTCAGTATAACAAGCGGGTTCGGTCAATAATCCGTATTATTATCTTGATTAAGGCGTGATATGGTCGCTACCTGGAGAGAGAGAGAAGAAAACACTCAGCGTGCGCTCTTGCAAGAATAGATTGGTTATTATTTTATCTAATCAGGATGGCTCCCACTGCTTTTTATCAAATCTTCCTTCAAACCCTAAAAGGAAAGACTAGCCGGGATTAATTACACACTACAAGTTCACCAATCTTTCAGCCAGGCCAGTGTCGGTACTTTGAGGGAGGTCCCCCGTGCTTTCGCACGAACCTAATTAATGTAAACCTCGTTTTCCCAGAGGCGTAACCTCGTTAACACCTTTCTAGACACCTACTTGATCGGCTAATTGTAATGTATAAAACTCTCCCAGGAGTAACTCTTACTCGCAGTGGGTATCGGGATCCAACTATCTCATAGAAGGTATGCAATCTTATTGCAAATTTCAACACTTGAAATTCCCGATAATATTTTGCCCCGAACGATCTATGACCTTGACAAGGTCAACAAACCATAGACCGCAAGTCAAGTTCAACCCGTCATTTCTTGATTGAATCAAACCCACCCGCACGACCCTTGACAAGGTCAACAAGGCCGCACGACTACCCTAACCCAATCTGCATCATATGCATAAGCAGATAAATACTGGTTAGCTACCGCACACTGCGCCTTGACAAGGTCAACAAACGCAGCACGAATACTAAACAGGACTTATCTGAAATGACGGAGGGCTACGCTAGGTTTTTCTGAAAACCTATTTCGTAATGAACTTGATATCGTTGTAGAATCAAATGAAGTTTTGAAATGGAGCGATTTTGAGGCTTTTCCAGTTTTGCTAAAGGAGTCACTCCCGGCGAAGGGATCTCGGTCCTTTCCTCGTCGAATGAGGTGCGGGATATATCATATATATCGCTGTGCAAAGCAAAAACCCAAAAGCAGTCAAAAGCAAACCGAGTGTAGCATCTGCCAGTTATTGCTAAAGGAGTCACTCCCGGTGAAGGGATCTCGGTCCTTTCCTCATCGAATAAGGTGCGGGGTATATCATATATACCGCTGTGCAAAGCAAAAACTGTAGCTACCTGTTTTATTTTAAAATTCGATTCTACAACATCTGAGGTTTCTTTTCTTTCATTAATCACATTAATGAAGTCCCATCAATTATGTACCTAAACATCACAGATAAATACGACGTACACTTATGCCATCCGCATTCGCCTCGATGTCCCCTCGTGCACTGTTAGGTTAGGTAACTAACGGCAGAGCGGGGCAGGGCTAGCGCGAGTGCAAAACATAAGTAACGTCTATATAATATATCATATATACTATATACTGTATCTATCAGAGAACATCACATGATCACATCACAGATATCGCAGCAGAAGAAATATATGAAATATTGGATATACTAGGACGTCCGTGTTTTCAATACGAGCCAGTATAAAACACGGATTCCACGGTCGTGATGAATAGCCAAACCCACACCCCTAGACCCCTACGAGAGCGGCAAGCAACCCTACCAATTCTGGAGTTAGGAGACCCGGACTCGACTCCTCGAGTTGGTCTCCCACTGGACTCCAGAACCCGGTTACTTGTGCCCTCCTCCTTGGGTCTATCCTAGTGCGGAAAAGTAAATAATATACAACAGGTGACAACTCCCGCAACCTGGAAGCGCCCCAAATAAAAGAATATTACATACAAGTTTTTACATGAATGAAAATGAAAAACACTCATCTCACATAAAAACCCCCGGCTATTCAAACACGACGATCCAATATAACATATCCAGCAACACATAACATCACATGTCATCAACGTAAGTAAATGTGCGCATCCCAATTGTCGTTGACATATAGCAACGAAACCGGCGATATCACACATTACACTTACGGTCACAGAAAAGAAAGTGTAAAACTACAACAGTTGGAATCCGCAACTTCTTTAAACATCGCATGCCTAACAGATATAAATCCCGCATTTTAGTCTCATTATCGAAAACTCTTTTCAATATCATATGGGACTAAATTGCTAGATTTATAACATTCATTCAGTTATCTCATAACTACTTGTGAATTCCAATTATTGTATCCCATTCCGGATAAATAGAAAATGTCAAACTTTCCGATCGAACAATCGAACACCCAAGTTTTCCCGAT
This sequence comes from Agapanthus africanus, assembly GCA_030015575.1. Classification (NCBI taxonomy): domain Eukaryota; kingdom Viridiplantae; phylum Streptophyta; class Magnoliopsida; order Asparagales; family Amaryllidaceae; genus Agapanthus; species Agapanthus africanus. The sequence continues at coordinate 226,905,544 of JASDDO010000026.1, forward strand.
ACAGATCAACACATGAAATAAGTCTAACAACATTCAGTTCGTACCTCAGTACCAACGGTCCAGCCGTAGAAGGGTCAAGCCAACGCCTCACATGTGGCACGCCGTACTGCCCCAAACCCGAAGGTTCAAAGGGCAGTTCAAGACGGTCACATAATCGAGTTAAGGTTTGTGTCTTCTAGAGGGACCATCGCGTTACTTGCACTACTTAGAACGTCATTAAACTATGGAAAAATCCAACACTTGGAAATTTCCCGACAGGGGAAAAATTGGGTATTTATATCCGGTCGAACTTTTTAACATATTCTAAAATTTATCCGGAAAGCCAAATAGACAAAATTTGATACCCCGATCGAAACACCGAATCCCCAAAACAACTGCAGAAAATTCAACTCTTGAAAATATATTAAAAATTCCCAGGAAAATCAGAACAGACAAATAAGAATTACTGTACAAATCTTGATGCACAAAACGACAAATGCGCCGCGGAACCGCCGCGGAATGCATAGCACGTGCCGCGGTTCCGCGGTGGAAAAGTGGACTTAGGCCCACGAAATTTACAGTAATTCTTAAAAAACCCTGCTTGATTTTCTGGATATTTTTAATCTTGAAAAATCCACATTTTTAAAATCTGGACAGAGAGCATGTTTGATTCGGGGTTTCGGGTTCGTTCGGACTTCAAATTCCGTCTAGACTTCGCCTAAGGCTCTAGCTAGGCTCTGATACCACTGTAGGGTTCTTAGGCACGCTAGTGAGGTCTCCCAAGCCATCAACCATGGCAATTTCAAAAATTATGGTGCCTACAAACCCTAAACTACGGATCGATAACTAGATGTCTAGGCGAACAATGAACTAGTTAACACTTAACTAATGAGAAAACGGAAATACAACCTTTGTAGATCCGGTGCTCTACCTCCATAGCTCCGCAACGAGTTCCTCTCCGCTGTCCAAATCAAATCCGGGCTCTAGAGTCGGCTTCGTCGGAGAATGGGCAAGCTAGGTCGTCGATGTCCATGCCGAAGATGATCTACGTCGAGGCATCGCTAGATCAAGCTCACAACTTCACCAAGTCATGATACTTGTGAAGTAAACACACTCTACTACTTGGCAAGAGGTAGAGGATGAAGAAATAGGAGTTGGGTTAACTTTAGAATTGGATTTCTCACTCTAATTCATCAATCACCATTGATGAGGTAAGCTTTCTTCTTCAAGTTCAAGGAAGAAGAAGAAGGAAATAGTTATGATATCTTCTTTAAAAATAATAGAAAAACAAATACTTATCATAATGTTAACTAGAGTTAAGTGTAGAGAATGAATCATGGTTAGTGGGAATGGTTAGGGTTAAGGATGAGATAAGAATGGTTGACTAGATCAATGTTTCATGAAGCTTCAACTAAACTCCAAAATTTGCCACCATTCTTTTCTCTTTTCTTTCATTCATTTATCAAAAATAAAAGGATAATTAAATAAGATAAATGAATAATAAATAATAAACCCTAACCATTTCATTAACCAAGGTTTAATCTTTACACTTGAACCCTAGCATGACATGTATCATCAAACATGATACAATCAAGTGCACAAAAGTATATCGCATATACAATGCGCCCATCCGAGTGAGAAAATCCATCTTAAGTAAACCGATACTAGTTGATGCAAAGTAATATATCAAATATATAAATATGCATTAAATCATTAAATCAACACTTGATTCAATGACCCGGTTATGTCGCACACAACCGACTAGTATACAATATATCGGCTTATCGAATCAACGCTTGAATCGATAACTAGGTTATATCGCATACAACCATTCGATATATTTATCGCGAGAATAGAATACGGTATCACATACACGCATTATTCTCGGTCCCGCACATATCTCATATGCGCTCCTATTTCGTTTCGCTTGAGCCAGGAAACCTCTGTGTAGGACTCTAAAGACTCGTCAATACGCCGGCAGCAGATGATGATCATATCAAGCATCCACAAGCCGCAAGCGGTCTGCTAAACGTAACGGCCACCCGGGTATTGAGCGATCTGAAGATCGACGAGCAAGCCCGCTCACACTCCAGTGAATCCGACCAGTAACACTACCGTACAGTCCGGTCTGATCGTCTGATCTGTCGTATATCTCGCCTAGGGGTGGTAAACGTCAGACTCCAATAGCTCGATAAGTCGTGTCGATATGAGGTCTATAACTGTTCGAGAAACTACTGGTAACACTTACCAGTAAATCTCAGCAACCCTGGCCAGGGATTTCCTGTTATAGCCAATCGAACACAGCGCAACATTAACTCCCCATACCGGGAGAGACGAATCCCCTCCTATCGCTCATTGCCTCCACATGACTCGGGACTGTACCCAAAAACCACCATTTTGCACGCCCTCTTGGACGTGGTAAGATGGAAATCAAAGCACAGTGGGAACCACACAAGACTCTATGACGATCTCGGGTCAACAGACTACTCTGTACCAGTGTCACCAGAGAACTGCCATCTGACGTGAGGTATAATACCATCTGGGAGTTCTCGGCGAGTCCGTCCAGTGTACCCAGTCTCTACTGAGCACCCGTATATCATCTCTGATGTCAAACACCAATGGATATGGGATCATCCATCGCCCATCTGTATGGGTCGAGAAGGTACACGCTAGTCTACTTTGGTATATCGATGCCCCGTCTCGATACACCCACGACTAGGGACTTTGAAGGATGTACTTATGGACTACCATGTCCCCACTAGTATGATCCGCATCATAGTCCAGGTAGTCAAGTACAGATCCTAAGGGCTTTACCAACATGTAATAGAGAGACAATCAGTATACACGTTAAGGCAAAGAGCAACCAGATAGCATACTATCATGTCGAGCAAGAAAGTCCTCCCTATATATGTCCCAGCATCCACTACAATATACATCCTATGTATAGTAATGGCCTCTAGGGCATACATATAACTAACACACCGGAGCTTGAAGACGAAGGAGTTCAAGACAAGCAAGGTATAACCCCCTAACCGAGTAGCTAGAAACTCATAGTTAGGTTGTTAGATAGATGTTTAACCAAGATTCGGGTTATAGGTCCATGTTACCACCTCCGTAAAAATTGTTTTTTACCAAATTCCGCATTCCCGAAAGTACCGGGAGAGGTAGCATGGACTTACAGTGGTATCAGAGCCTAGTTAAACTCTATCTAACATGTTAGCAAGTAACTAGAAGATCGATCAAAGAAAAAGTCCCGAAAACAAAACCCCGAAAATTCGAGTTTCTGTCGATTTTTTTACTGTTCAAAATTTGATTATTTTAACACCAAAAATCGGCTCAGGGTTTTTAAAAGACACTGTAGAAAAATCACCAAATGATTCCCCTAAACGAGCGCGGAAACGCGGCAATAGCTTGCTATTGCCGCGGTTCCGCGGCCTCCTTGCCCCCTCTTTGGTGTTTATTTTCTACAGTGTGCTTCTCGGGGTATTTTGGGATTTTTGGAATATATATTTTCAACCCAGATTTTCCAGAACGAAAAATTTACTTTGGGGTCCTGAAAATCCGTATTTTTGATCGAACTTCTAAAAGACTTAGGCTAACGGGTTTTTCTGTAATGTGATATTTGTATTGAACGTCTACTAATCGCTATATGTCGATTAGTGGGGGTTATACAAATCTGTGATCTGTAATGTTGCTGGAATGTGTATATGTATATGTTGGATTGTCGCGGGTGAATAGCCGGGGGTTGTGAGACGAGAGTTTTCTTTTCTTTCAATTCATGTAAATTTGTAAATTGATGTAATAATTATTTGTATGGCCGCACAACCGGGTCGGGGTTGTAGCCGTCATTGTATAATTTCTTTTTACTGTTTTTGCTCCTAGGATAGACCCATGGAGGGGGTGCACAAACTACCGGGTATGCCGAAGTGTCGAGTGTCCTACTCATGGAGATGAGGGAGGTTGCTACGCTTCGGGTACTTGGCGGGTAGTTTGCCGCACCCGTAGGGGTCTTGGGTGGGGTTTTGGCTATTCACCGCGACCGTGTAATCTGTTTTTGTTACAGGCTCGTGCAAATTACAGATTCCTAGTATATCCAATGTATTCATCTGTGATCTAAAATGTTTATCATTGCAGTATATCTATATATGATATTATTTAGGCGTTGCTTATGTTTTACAGACGCGCTAGCCCAGCCCCCGCTCTGTCGTTAGTTAAGTAACCTAACGGGTAATGACGGGGCCCCGTGGCGAATGCGAATGGCATAAGCGTACGTCATATTTTGGTTGTTTTCTGCAATGGTAGGATTAAATGATGGGACGCATTAAAAGAACTAATGCAAGAATATCACGCATTAAAAGAACTAATGCAAGATAATAAACCAAGTTAAAGTCGTTGGAACACTTTCGAAAAACCACTCGGTTCTTTTCAAAACAAACTTTTAAAATACGGAGTTTGAGCCACTCCATTTAAAAGCTATCTCGTTCCATCGACCAAATCAAGTTCACTACGTTCACGGTTTTGCCAAAACCATCCGTAGCCCTCCATCATTTCAGTTAAATATTCGGTAGTATTCAAGCTATGTATTTTGACCTCACGCCAAGGCATAGTGATTGGTAGCTGCCGGATATTTATCTGTTGCATAGATAGAATGCGTTGGTTTGAGACAGTCGTACTGCCATTTTGGCCTACGTCAAGGGTATGTACGGGTGGGTTCAAATTAACCTGGATAATGATGGGACGAACTTGACATGTGACTTATGACATTTTGACCTCACGCCAAGGTCATAAGAGCATGGGGCAAAAATCCACATCGGGAGTTTCATAAGTACTGAAACTTGCTAGATTTGCATACCATTTGGAGTGTGATGATTCTGGTAGGATTCCTTCAGTTTCGTCACGCAATGATATTTGGATCCCGATCCTACTGTGAGTATATGCTACTCCTCGGGAAATTTCTCACTTAACGATCAATGCTATAAACCTAGTAGGTGCCTAGAAAGGTGTTAGCGGGGCTACGCCCCCAGGGAAAAGAGGTTCTTTAATTAAGGAACTTCGCGAAAGCGTTGGAAAACCTCCCTCGAAGTACCGACACCAGCCTGGCTGAACGGTTAAGCAAGTATTGTACGGTGGGATTGATCCTGACTAATTCTTCCTTTATGGTTTGAGGAGGGATTCGAGAAACAGTGGGAGCCATCCTGTTTAGACAAACTAAAAACCACTCTAAACTTGCAAGAGCATCATGCTGAGTGTTTCTTCTTCTCTCTCCTAATTGCAGCGACCAATCCACATGACTGGACTTAAGTTACTCCTAGATAAAAACAAACTGACAGGGTCAAACTACAAAGATTGGCTCAGGAATGTCAAGATAGCAATCACTTACGACAAGCTGGGGTATCTTCTTACCACCAAAGCTCCCCCTGTCCCTGGTCCAACTTCCAGCGTCGCGGATAAGAAAATCCGCAAGACTTGGGAGATTGATAGCGCGAAGGCCAAGTGCCTCGTGCTTGCCTCGATGGACAACGAACATCAGAGGAGGCACGAGAATATGGACTTGGAATCCATATTGCTTCATACAAAAGAACTGTATGGAGAGCAATCTCGTATCGCAAGATACGAAGCGTCGAAAAAGTTATTTTCGACAAGAATGGCCATCGGATCATCAGTAGCCGAGCACGTGCTAAAGATGATCGGCTACATTGAGGAGCTCGCGGACCTAGGGATCACATTGGAGAGTGAGCTATATACGGATATAGTTCTCCAGTCCCTTCCTTCCACTTACGCCCAGTTTATACTGAACTTCAACTTACAAGAAAAAGAGGTTGAACTTTCAGAGCTCCTCAACATGCTGAGGAGCGCAGAGGGCACCCTACTGAAAGGTAGGGATACATCCACTTTGTTTGTAGGAGGATCATCTTCTTCTAGGTCCAAGGCGAAAGCCAAGGGAAAGAAGAAGAAGGCCCCCGCCAAACCAAGGGGCGGTGTTAGTAAGGCGGATACGAAGGGAAAAGGTAAAGCAACAAAGATAGCGGAGAAGCTTGTGGATAAGGAAGAATGCTTCTATTGTCATAAGAAAGGACACTGGAAGAATGATTGCAGGGCCTGGAAGGCCAGAACACAGGAATTGAAGCAGGTTGCAGCTTCAGCTTCAGGTGTGTATGTTATTGAAAACTGTCTTTCAATAAACTCTACTTCCTGGGTATTGGATACCGGATCAGGATCTCATATCTGTAATTCTTTGCAGGCGTTGAGAAACCGTAGGGTTTTGAAGGCAGGTGACATGACCCTCAGAGTTGCGAACGGAGATAGCATGGATGCTAAAGCCGTGGGGGACTATCACCTGGGAATGTCAGATGGACATGTTTTGGTTTTGCGTAATTGCTTTTTTGTACCCAACGCAACTTGTAATATCATTTCTGTATCTTTAGTTTCTAAAGAAGGTTATGAATTTGCGTTTGTAAGTAATGTTGTAAACATTCACCTTAATCAAGTTTTGATTGGGTCAGGTACATTGAGTAATGGTATATACGTATTGAACCAACCACTGATTTTCAATGTCCAGAATACACACAAAAGAAAGTCTTCAGAAATAAATCAGACTTTCTTATGGCATTGTAGACTGGGTCACATCAATGAGAGAAGGTTGACTAAGTTACATACAGAGGGATATTTGAATGCGTTCGAATATCAATCGTATGCCACTTGTCAATCTTGTCTCAAAGGAAAGATGACAAAGACTCCGTTTACTGGACATGGAGTAAGAGCGAGCGAGCTCTTGGGACTCGTACACAGTGACGTGTGCGGTCCAATGTCTACACATGCGCGAAGCGGCCATTTTTACTTCATTACTTTTACGGATGACTTCTCAAGGTACGGTTATGTCTTCTTAATGAAACATAAGTCCGAAGCCTTTGGAAAATTCCAGGAGTATAAGAATGAAGTAGAGAAGCAGACCGGCAAAAGTATTAAGATTCTAAGATCGGATCGAGGTAGAGAATACTTAAGTGCCGAGTTCCTGGACTATTTAAAAGAGAACGGAATTCTCTCTCAGCTTACTCCTCCATACACCCCGCAACATAACGGTGTATCGGAGAGACGGAACCGCACCCTATTGGATATGGTGCGGTCCATGATGAGTAACGCTGAGTTACCGCGATCATTCTGGGGGTATGCGCTAGAATCAGCTGCATACCTTTTGAACCGAGTTCCGACTAAGACTGTGCCTACCACCCCATATGAAATGTGGAGTGGGAAGAAACCCTATCTTCAATATCTGAAGATCTGGGGATGTCCAGCTTTTGTCAAAAAGCAGCATGCGGACAAACTCGAGGCACGCTCAGTACTGTGCAAGTTTGTGGGATACCCAAAGAACACCAGGGGGTATCTTTTCTACTACGCAGAGGAACAAAAAGTCCTTGTTTCTCGTAATGCCCACTTTCTAGAACACCAGTTCTTGGAAAAGGAAAATGGTGGGAGCGCAGTGGAACTGGAAGAAATTCCAGAACCACAGACTATTACTGAAAGGTTAGTGGAACCAGAGGGTTCAACAGAACAGGACATTCCTACGCCGCTCCGCAGGAGTAGTAGGCAGTCTCATCCGCCCGAGAGATACTGCGGTTTTCTCATAGACGGGGATAGAGAGGATTGCATCATAGATTATGATGAGCCTACTAGCTTCCAGCAGGCCGTTCAGAGCGTTGACTCAGTGAAATGGCTGGATGCAATGCGGACCGAAATGGAGTCCATGTACACCAACAAGGTATGGACGTTGGACATTGCTCCAGACGGGGTAAAACCCGTAGGATGCAAGTGGATCTTCAAAAGGAAGATTGGTGTAGATGGACAGGTTGAGACCTATAAAGCTAGGCTGGTAGCAAAGGGTTTTCGTCAAAGACCTGGCTTGGACTATGACGAAACCTTTTCTCCAGTAGCCATGCTGAAATCCATTCGGATCCTTCTTGCCATTGCTGCCTTCCACGATTATGAGATCTGGCAAATGGACGTAAAGACAGCTTTTCTAAATGGAAATTTAGAGGAGTGTGTCTATATGGACCAACCAGAGGGTTTCATTCAGAGTGGGAGCAGCGGAAAGGTGTGCAAGTTGCTTAAGTCCATCTATGGACTAAAGCAGGCATCGCGGAGTTGGAACATCTGCTATGATGAGACGGTCAAAGAATTTGGCTTTATCAAAAACCCAGATGAACCATGCATCTATAGTAGATTTGTAGCGAGAACTGTAGTATTCCTCGTTTTATACGTGGATGACATTCTCTTAATAGGAAATGACATTCCTATGCTACAATCTGTCAAGGGGTTCTTGTCACAAAGGTTCTCCATGAAAGACCTGGGTGATGCCTCGTACATTCTGGGTATCCGGATCTACCGTGACAGATCCAAGAGGATATTAGGACTTTCACAGTCCAGGTACATCGACACTATACTGAAGAGATTCAGTATGGAAGATTCCAAGCGCGGTAACCTACCGGCTTGTCACGGGATCACCCTCTGTAAAGAGATATCTCCCAAGACTGATTTGGAGAGGGATCGCATGTCTATTATACCCTACGCTTCTGCGGTAGGCTCTATAATGTATGCGATGTTGTGTACCAGACCGGATTTAGCTTATGCACTGAGTGTGGTAAGCCGGTATCAGTCAAACCCTGGGGAGAAACACTGGATAGCGGTAAAGAACATTCTCAAGTACCTGAGAAGGACTAAGGAGATGTTCTTGGTGTATGGCTGAAAAGACCTCCAGATCGAGGCCTTTGCTGACTCCAGCTTCCAGAGTGACAAGGATGATTCCAAGTCCATGTCGGGTTTTGTCTTTACCCTCAATGGAGGGGCGGTGTGTTGGAAGAGTTCCAAACAAGAAACCGTTGCAGACTCGACGATGAAAGCGGAATACATCGCTGCATCTGATGCCGCAAAAGAAGCTGTCTGGATGAGGAAGTTCTTGAAAGAACTTCAGGTGGTTCCGTCCATTGTTGATCCAATACCTCTGTATTGCGACAACAACGGAGCTATAGCTTTAGCGAAGGAACCCAGGTCCCATCAGAGATCCAGGCACATCTTGAGGCGGTATCACCTGATCAGGGAGATCGTAGATCGCCAGGAGATCGAGGTTCGGAGAGTCGCTTCAGAAGATAACACTGCAGATCCATTCACCAAGGCCCTGCCCCAGACTCAGTTCGAGCGGCTGATCGAGATGATAGGTCTTCGATACGCCAGTACATGGCCTTAGTGCAAGTGGGAGATTGTTAGTGTATATGCCCTAGAGGCCATTACTATATCATACTAGTTTGTATATTACTTAATGGAAGCTTGGGATATTCACCTTGTATATACAATCTTGCTCAAAATAGTAGTATGCTACTTGGTTTGTTTCTACTTCAATGTGTACATGTGTTTATTTTAGTATATCGCCTATACACATTAGTGGAGCCCTTAGGATCTTTGCTTGATTACCAGCGATGTGATGGCGTCACACTAGTGGGGCTGGGTAATCTATAAGCTCATCCTTATGCAGGTCCCTGGTCGCAGGACTATCGAGACAGGGCATCGATACTCCGGAGTAGACCAGCGCATGCGCTTCTCATCCCAGTGTGGGAGACGGTCTGTCCCACAGCCGTCAGTACGTCGTACTTGAGATAGTATGCGGGTGCTCGTTAGGTTACGGGTACACTGGACAGGACTCGTCGGGAACTGACTAGTTGGTATTATGCCTATCGTCAGTTATCAGTTCCCAGGTGACATGAGTACAGCTTAGTCCGCTGACTTGACACTGTCACTTCGCCTCGAGTGTGTTCCCACTGTACTTTGATCACTACCCTACCACGGCTCAAAGGAGTCGTGCAAACAGGTAGTGGTTGGGTGCAGTCCCGAAGCACTTGGAGGCAGTGACGGTTAGACAGGATTCGTCTCTCCCGGTATTGGGAGTTGACATCGCGCTGTGTCTAGGAGAGCCATTACACGAGTAGTCCCTGGCCAGGGCAAACGAGATATACTGGTAGGTTTCCAGTGTTATCTCAGGGTGTTTTGGGCTTCGCTCCGGCACGACTTGTACCGCTATTGGGGGACTGACGTTTACCGCCCCCTAGGCCCGCCATGCGATGTATCAGACGAACAGACCGGACTGTACGGAGAATGTCACACTCAGGCTCAGTAGGAGTTCAGATGGGTTTCGCCTAGTCGGTCTTCTTGTCGGCATTACCTGGGGACCGTTACGCACAGCTAGTGCCGCTTGCGGTCTGTGGTTAAACCCACTGCCAGCGTAGTGTCGAGTCTTTAGAGTCCCACACAGAAAGCTTTTCGCCTTTAGGCAAAAGAGTAGAGGTCGCATGGTATTGCGACAGGTCGCATGGTTTTGCGACAGGGTTCGGTCACATCCGTGCACTTGTGCACGTACAGTGTCCGGACAGTTTACACTAGCGGGCTTTGGTTTAAGCCAGATCCTAGTGTACCTTTTGGGATTGGATTTATCCAGTGTGCATTCGTGTTCCTCGGAACGCGGATGCGGGTGTGTATGCACAGTTGACAAGGAGGCAGAGGCAGCGGATTCTCATTAGGGTTGTTGACAGTTGACCGTTGACTATTTGACTTTTTGCTCAACCCTAATGAGAATATGATATGTGATTAACTATTATATTAATTAAGTATTATGGTGATATGGTTGTTGACTTTGTTGACTTGTTGACTTTTGTTGACTTGTTGACTTGGTTGACTTGTTGACTTGTTGACTTGTTGACTTTGTTGACCGGTTGACTAGGCTTGACTAGTTGACCATTATGATAACCATAGCCATCATTTCATGGCAAAGACTTTTTCTTGCTTGCTCATTTGTGTAAAATGAGTGCATGAAATGATATGGTTATGGTTGCTTCAAACCATCACATAAGACTTTTTTTGTATGATGAGTTATCATGACTTTGGATTATGAGAAGGTGAAAGACAAAAGAGAGCCTCATTCTTTCTTGCTCATTCTCTCTCTTGTTCTTGAGCTCTCCTTTTGCTCTCACCCTCTTGCTCTTTTTCCCTCTCTTTAATCTATGGTTCTCTTGTCTCATGAGTTGAGAATCAAGAACCATAGATAAAATCCCACACAAAGTATTCTCTACTCATTCTAGTTCACTAGGTTTAGCAAACCAAGTGAACTAGTTTCTTCAAAGAACGAAGAAGGAGCTAAAGGTTGGAGCTTTCAGGTGGATCTATCTTCGGCGTACGGAGACGACGAGAAGAAGCCAATCGGACCACCACCGGAGCTTGAAGACGAAGGAGTTCAAGACAAGCAAGGTATAACCCCCTAACCGAGTAGCTAGAAACTCATAGTTAGGTTGTTAGATAGATGTTTAACCAAGATCCGGGTTATAGGTCCATGTTACCACCTCCGTAAAAATTGTTTTTTACCAAATTCCGCATTCCCGAAAGTACCGGGAGAGGTAGCATGGACTTACAATGACATGGTCGCTACCTGGAGAGAGAGAGAAGAAAACACTTTAGCGTATGCTCTTGCAAGATCAGATTGGTTATTATCTTATCTAATCAGGATGGCTCCCACTGTTTTTTATCAAATCTTCCTTCAAACCCTAAAAGGAAAGACTAGCCGGGATTAATTACACCTTACAACTTCGTCGATCTTTCAGCCAGGCCAGTGTCGGTACTTTGAGGGAGGTTCCCCGTGCTTTCGCACGGACCTAATTAAAGTAAACCTCGTTTTCCCAGAGGCGTAACCCCGTTGACACCTTTCTAGACACCTACTTGATCGACTAATTGTCTTGTGTAAAACTCTCCCGGGAGTAACAATTACTCGCAGTGGGTATCGGGATCCAACTATCTCATAGAAGCTATGCAATCTCATTGCAAATTTCAACACTTGAAATTCCCGATAGTATTTTCCCCCTAACCCCCATGACCTTGACAAAGGCCAACAAATCATAGGATGCTAGTCAAGTTCAACCCGTCATTTCTTGATTGAATCAAACCCACCCGCACGACCATTGACAAAGGCCAACAAGGTCGTACGACTACCCTGAAACAATCTCCATCACATGCATAAGCAGATAAGCACTATTCAGCTACCGCACACTACGCCCTTACAAAGTCCAACAAACGCAGCACGAATACTAAACAGTTCTTATCTGAAATGACGGAGGGCTACGACAGGTTTTTCTGAAAACCTATTGCGTAATGAACTTGATATCGTTGTAGAATGAAGTGAAGTTTTGAAATGGAGTGATTTTGAGGCTTTTATTAGTTTTGCTAAAGAGGTCATTCCCGGTGAAGGGATCTCGGCTCTTTCCTCATCGAATAAGGTGCAGGACATATCATATATATCACAATGCAAAGCAAAACTCCAAAAGCAGTCAAAAGTCAAACCGAGCGTTGTAGCATCTGCCAGTTTTGCTAAAGAGGTCACTCCTGGTGAAGGGATCTCGGCTCTTTCCCCATCGAATAAGGTGCAGGGTATATCATATATACCGCTATGCAAAGCAAAACTGTAGCTACCTTTTTAATTAAAAATTTGATTCTACAACATCTTTTAGGTTTCTTTTCTTTCATTAATCACATTAATGAAGTCCCATCATTTAAGTCACCTAAACATCACAGATAAATACGACGTGCACTTATGCCATCCGCATTCGCCTCGATGTCCCCTCATGCACCGTTAGGTTAGGTAACTAACGGCAGAGCGTGGCAGGGCTAGCGCGGGTGTAAAACATAAGTAACGTCTATATAATACATCATATATACTATATACTGTATCCATCACAGAACATATCTAATGATCACATCACAGATATCGCGGCAGAAACATAGATATAATGTGGGATATACTAGGACGTCCGTATTTAGTATTTAGCCAATAATAGAAAATACGGATTCCACAGTCGCGATGAATAGCCAAGCCCACACCCTGGACCCCTACGAGAGCGGCAAGCGACCCTACCAATTCTGGAGTTTAGGAGACCCGATCTCGACTCCTCGAGATGGCCTCCCACTGAACCCCAGAACCCGGTCACCTGTGCTCCCCTCCTTGGGTCCATCCTAATGCGGAAAAGTAAATAATATACAACACTGGTGGCATCGACCTCAACCCGGAAGTGCCCCAAATAAAAGAATATTACATTACATTTAAATTTACATGAATGAAAATATAAAACTCTCATCTCACATAAAAACCCCCGGCTATTCAATTGCGACAATCCTGCACATCATATCTCAGCAACACATAATATCATATATCATCAACGTAAGTAAGTATGCATACCCCAATTGTCGTTGATGTATAGCAACGAAACCGGCGATATCGACATACTACACTTACGGTCACAGAAAAGAAAGTGTAAAACTGCAATATTTGGAATCCACATTCTCTTTATACATCGTAAATGTGAAGTATCACATACCTCGTATTTCATGTCATATAATATGAATTCCACACATTGCATCACATTCTAGATAAACAGACAGTATTAAATTTTTTGAACGAACGATCAAATACCCAAGATTCCCTACAGCTCAACACTTGAGCGGAGTTCAAAAACCCGGAGTGTGACACAGTAGTAGCGGTCCAACCATAGAAGGGTCAAGCCAACGCCTCACATGTGGCACGCCGTACTGCCCCAAACCCTAAGGTTCAAAGGGCAGTTCAAGACGGTCACATAATCGAGTTAAGGTTTGTTGTCTTCTAGAGGGACCACCACAAAACTTGCACGTATCTCCAAAATATTTAAACCCCGTGAAAAGTGAGCAAATGATACTCGTTCAAACACTTCAATACTTTCTAATTTATCTGGAAAAGACACGAAATGAAAATTCCGATCGAATCGACGAGTCCAAAAACATCTCCAGAATTTACAGTACTAAATTCAGATTAAAAATACTCCAAAAAAATAAACAAGCAGAGTCATGAGTTACTGTACAAAAACCAGACCATGATTCAACAGAACGGCCGTGGAACCGCGACCTAAGAAGGCTATTGCCGCGGTTCCGCGCTCATATTTACTGTTCATGGTCTCGTTTTTCACAGTAACTCTTATATTTACCTGCTGAATTTTTTGCATATTTTTAATTCTGAAAATAACCAGAGTTTAAAAAATGTCCAGAGAGCATTCTAAAAGGCTGTATTTCGGTTCGATCGAAGTTTTAACTTCGTAAAATTGTCGCCTAATGTTCTAGGCTGGCTCTGTTACCAAAGAAAGGTTTACCTAGCACCTCATGAAGGGTTTGGAAGCATCACATGTACCAAAGGTGGAATCTTTAGGGTGCTAAGTTAACAAACATCGGATCGTTCCTAGAAAATTAGGGTTTCTAAAACTTGCATATCATCATATGAAAGAAAAGCTAGGGTTTTGAGAGTACAATATTTGTAGCTCCCTACGCTAGACTCCTTGGCTACTTGGGGTTTGAAAAAGCTCCGCTTGAACTCCTCTAGGTCACCGATGATCCACCCGGAGTCCGCTTTGTCCAAGCTTGCAACTTCACCCGATCAAGAGAACGAAATGAAGCTAACACTCCAAACAAGTAGGCTAGACTTGTGTAGAATGGTATTTTGGTTCTCTTTCTCACTTCAAAATCCTAACTTGATGAGTATATTTCTCACTTGAAAATTCAAGAGAGCAAAGGATCAAGGTTGATGAAGATGATGGCTTTTTTGAGAAGAAGAGAAGAAAAACTCTCATAAGAAAAATGAAAAATATAAGTATATATATTTTCCATCTCTCATTTCAAACCATGGTTAATTATAAAGATATTAGTGTATTTGAGTTAAAAACACAAAAGGAAAATAAACCAAGGGTTAAAAGGTAGGTAAGCATGGTAAGGTAAAGAAGAGTGTAGAAACATTCTATGATTTAACCCTTTTTCTTTTCCTTTTTGTTTTAATTCAAAAGCAATAATAATCCATATAAAAACCATGGTGTGATTCTTTTATTGCCACCATTCTCATTGTATAAGCAACCATGATAGAATGATGTATGTATGCATGTGTGCATGCACATCCAAATGTGCATGAACAAGAATGAATGCATACATGCATGCATACATCCAAAAGAAACAAGATAGGATTTCTAGTGAGAAGCTAATGGTTAAATGATAAATCAACACTTGATTTATCAATCCGTCCATATCACATATGACCCCACCAAAAGCAAGCCGCCCGATCAATATACGGTATACTATACGCGCATTTTCATCGGGTCCATGCGCATATCGCATACGCGCACCACAACGTTTCGCCTGGACTAGGAAACTCCATTGTGGGACTCTAAGACTCTTCAATACGCCGGCAGTGGGTGATGATCATGTAAGTGCACGGCGGCGCCCCGGCCGTCAATCCGACGGCCAAATGCGGAAGCGGTGATAAACTTTAATTTTGCGAACTTAGCAAACCGGCACCACCGCGCACTAAACATCCGGATCGGACCATTAAACTAGTTCTAGCTAACTACAAGATGGGGAAGAGATATACCGAGTGATCCGAGTCCTCCGGTCTTCTCGTCGTCGTCCCGATCTACTGCGGAAACTCCGGTCGTCGCCTCCTCGCCGGAAGGGCACCACATCGTCTGCATCTTTTACGGGCTCCCACCTCAATACCAAGGCAACTCGGGCACGAAGCTGGCAAGTCGACGTGCCCAAGATTTGCTGTAGAATGTGTAGTGTAGAGTCGATGTCTCATTTGGGGTTTATGTAGCCTTTGAAGATGATGGAGGAATCAAGATAAGAAAAATGGTGCTTGCATTTTTCTTAACATGAAATGAGATCAAAATGCCACACTCAAAATGAAAAACCCTCTCCTCTTCTTCTCTCAAGTGTGTTCAACCTTATCATATGAGAATGGTGGAGGAAAGAATATGAATCCATAATAAGAAGGGAGGTGATGGTAGTAAAAGTGAAAGGGTGACCATAACCTAAACATCATGATCACAAAATCAAATCAACCTCAAATCCTTTCTAATCTCACAAAAGCAAGAAATGATGATAGAAAAGAATGGTATCAAAAAGATGCTATCATAATCAATACATTTGCGAGAAACCCCTCCACAAAGTGTTATTTGCAAACTTGCAAATAACCCCCTCCATCGGAAAAGTCCGGCTGGGAAAGAACAAAGGAAAACCGGCCGGAACGGAATGCAAACTGGCAACTCCAGAAAACTGGTCCCGTAATAAATTACAGGAAAACCCCGATACTGTGCATACACACCCGCATCTGTATTCCGTCCGGATACAAATGCAATGAGACAAAATCTACACTGTACTATACTAGGATCCGGCTTAAACCAAAGCCGGCTAGTAATATCCGTTCGATCCTGATCCGTGCAATACCGCACGTATCCGATCGAACCTTGCCATATATCTATACGGCCTCTAGTACTAACTGTCCGATCCTGATCCGTGCAATACCGCACGTATCTGATCGGACCCTGCCATATCTCCACACGGCCTCTAGTACTAACTGTCCGATCCTGATCCGTGCAATACCGCACGTATCTGATCGGACCCTGCCATATCTCCATACGGCCTCTACAGCGTTTCGCCCGAAAGCTTGAGTAACTGTAAGTGTGGTGGACTCTAAAGACTCGTCAATACTATGGCTGTGGATTTAACCACTAGCACGTCAGAGGTATAAGCCAATACGTGACGGGCCACCAGCTATTGACCAAAAGGGACGTCGATGAGCGAACTCATCCTGACACCCTAATGAGCCTGACAGTGACAATATCCGTACAGTCCGGTCCGTTCGTCTATGAGCATCGCATGTCGGGCCTAGGGGGTTGGTAAAAGTCAGACCCCCAAAAGCGGTACAAGTCGTGTCGGAGTGTAGCCCAGAACACCCTGAGATACTACTGGAATACCTACCAGTAAATCTCCTGCCATGGCCAAGGACTTCGTGTAATGGCTCTCCTAGACACAGCGCGACCTCACCCCCAATACCGGGAGAGACGAACCCCTGAAGATCCGCTCACTGCCTCCATGTGGCTCGGGACTGTACCCAACTAAAACCTGTTTGCACGACTCCTTTGAGCCGTGGTAGGGTAGTAATGAAAGCACAGTGGGAACTCACACGAGACAAATGACAATCCCCAGGTCGATGAACTAACCTGTACACATGTCACCTGGGAACTGCTATCTGACGTCAGGTATAAGACCAACTAGCATGTTCCCGGCAAGTCCTGTCCGGTGTACTCATAACCCAATGAGCACCTGTATACATCTTAGGTGAACCAACTGACACCAGTGGCTTGTGAGACCGGCCACCGCCCCGCGTTGGGGTCTCGACTGTATACACTAGTCTACTCTGGAGAATCGATGCCCTGTCTCGAAACTCCCAGGACTAGGGACATTTTAAGGATGTGCTTATGGACTCCAGCTCTCACTTATATGATCGCCCTCATACTGCTGGCAGTCAAGCAAGAATCCTAGGGGCTCTATCAACGTGCAATAGCGACCTGTCAGGTCACCTGAAGCAGTACACGATGATAAAGGTAAACCAGATAGCATACTATCATCTCGAGTAAGACTGTCCTACCGGGATAGGTCCTCCCTCAATCATTGCAATCACGTGCCTGTGATCCAATAATCGACTCTGAGGGCACTATCTCCAACAATCTCCCACTTGCACTCAAGGCTAATTATTGCGATGTCGCATACTCACAGCCTGTGTGATACCGAACACCCAACTCCCCTACTAGTCAGTCTCACAAAATCCGTTTGCGAAAATATTGCGTTCGAGGAATAGCCTCAGTGAGTGGATCCGCCTAGATGTTTCTTTCTATGTCTTTCTATATCTCAAGTTCGCGGAGAAAGCCATCTCCCGAAATGAGCAATACCTGTCTTAGAATGTCTGGATGTCTGATGGGACCTAGCTCATAAATGAACTCCAAATCCAAACTTCTTAGACTGTATCGTCAACTGAACTTAATCAGTATCCTGCGCCATGCCACCCTCAGTATTGCCTTGGACCACCTGTCCAAAATACTGCCCCTCATCAGAAGGAAAACTATAACTCTGACAACCTCCTTGTCGTCTATGTCACCTTGGAAGCCTGGAATGATAGCTGTCTCCCAAATGAGGCTGTCGTTATCATATCCCTAGAACATCCACTTATGTTCTAAAACTGCTTCCGACTGTTTCTCCAGGATTGGATCAATGTCAACTTATTGCATCTAGTGCAAGAACAACATCTGGTGTGGTACTTGACATCTCATGATTGACTCAATTGCCTAAGCAAGTGATCTGCCAATCATGCACATCCCTCTTTACTTTAGTCTATAAGACACCTTTAGAGAGGGTGACTCCATCACCTGCAGGTACACTACCGTGCCAGGAGTCGTCCATTCTAAATACTCTTAGAATGCTGTCAAAGTACCCTGATTGGGAAACCACCCAAATCTAGATCTAAAAACCATAGATCTAGTAACCAGTATGTCTGATATAATGTCCAAGTCCCTTGTGGAGAAACCACTGTGTGACGACCAAAGTATAACCGATCGTAGTATAGGAATGTCACTTCCTATTTTGTGTATGTCATCCAAATACCAGGATATCACACCCTACTACCTTCTCAACAGATCCATCCCCTATTCTGATGAAGTCAAACCTATGACTGTCACATCAGAAATAGATGATCTATCTCCGCTACATCTGCTTTAGTCTATAAATAGACATAAGCCTGATGTCCACCAATGCTTCCGCTGCTCCCACTGACTACGACAACCCTCTGGCAGAGTCATATAGACGTGCACTTCTAAAGATAGTTTAGAACGACGCTATATTCATCCTCCTGCCGGGTCTCGCAGCCTGGAACAACAACAATGGAAAGTGTGGGTAAACAAGAACTTCCCTGTCACCGTCCTTGAGGCTACCGGAGTACCTCTCGGGTGCCTGAAGTTACCCACCTTATCTGCGGAGTGGCCAATGGAATGTCAAACCAGATTGAATCTTTAGGTTCCTTATCAAATCTTCAGTAATCGTTTGCGGTTCTGGAATCACTTCCAGTTCTACCATACTCCCACTACTGTTTTTGAAAAAATCCATTTTTAATAAAACTGTGGCGAGTCTAGAACAATATTTCTATTGATCTGCCAGATGGTAGAAAGTCAACCCTCGTCATAGCCTGGGTCAACCCACAAACAGCCATTACATAAACGTGCCTTGAGTTGTCCAGTGTCTGGTTTTAATCATAAGCCGGACAACTCCCCGTACCTTAACAACGTTAAGATATGAACTGTTCTACAACCAATATAGAACCAGAGGCACTGATTTAATTGAACCAGATTCAAATCATGCAGCTATCTCCAGTGCATGTCAACTAAATGGAAGGAGGCCGATCAGCGTTACCCAACTTAGGAATGCTTCCAATTATGAGTAACCTGAAAGAGAAGCAATTTCTCTTTATCATTACTATCAACTGAATACCATACACAAGTATCTACATCTTCGATCACTTTGAAGAATCCCGATACTTGCTACACCTGGTTCTCTACTCTATTCAAATACCTATAACTCCTCAAAACTTAGACCCTGTGTTTCTACGAAACACATGTCTAAGAACTAGAGAAGTTAAAAGTAAACAGAATATAGTATGAGGACCAACCCCTCTGTCCTAATGGACACTGGACAACAAACAATACTCTGTATAAGTCCGGTGAGTCTAACAACTCTTTCACTGTGTGTCGTAGGTTGAAAACAGTACTTATCGTTAAGAAGAATTACACCGCTGTTTAATGCTCCTTACCTAACCATCCACTGATATAGGTAATGTCATCGACATAATATCAAAAGGTATATCTCACTCTATGAAAATAGACGTACAGATATATCAATTTGAAATTGGTGCACAACAGCGGATATTCAAAACCAGATATTTGCCGACCGGCAATTAGCCCAGGTGATCTCCTCAAATATCACTGATTACAACGAATCCCGATATAATGAGGATGATCACCCAATTCCCAATAACTTACTCCCACTCATCATCTGTAAAACCATACAGATGTGACAATCATACCTGGTAAATACATACCCTGGAGCAAGTGTCTAATCGGGAAATCAGTTTTCATTTAACAGTACACAGTGAAACTGAAACATTGAAATGTTTTGATGGGGTATCCTGGTATTCCTAGTAATGCCTCTACCATTATCCAGATTCACAACTATAACCGTATAATTCTTTGCCACCTCTCCAAATCCCTTTATATGTCTTTAGTCATTACCTTCTGCACACCCCTTAGGCCAAATGGTTTTCTTCCTTCCCTACCGTTCGGCACCAGCCTATGGTTTGGAAGAAGACTATCCAATAAGCATAATGGGTGTACTGTCCTAGTCCTAGGAGCACTCGCAATGCGAGAGAAGGTGAAGAAAAAGACAACCGAATAAACCTTATTCCTATTTCTCCTGGACCAGAATCCATCCCCGAACTGGAACAAGTTCCTTTCGAGTTCGTATATAACCATATGATGGAGTATCCAATAAACTGTGGATCTTCGTAGTGATACGGAGTGTCCTGGAGAAATACAAAGGTGATTTAGTATTGGCGAAGAAATACTTGGTTTGGTCGTGAATATCAGTCGCAATTTACTTTGCCCTCTTACTAATCCCTTGCTTTGTCTTAATCTTAATACCTTCTGCACACCATCGTTATGCTAATTGGTTTTCTTCATTCCCTACCTTTCGGCACCTGCCTATGGTTTGGAAGAAGACTATCCAATTTGCATAATAGGTGTACTACCCCTAAACCAAGGAGTACTCGCAACCTGAGAGAAGGTAGAAGGAAAAGACAACTGAATAGTCCTATTCGTTTTCTCCAGAACCGGAAACCATCCTCGAATAAATTCCTTCGAGTTCGTATATAACCATACGATGGTTTTGTCCAATGGAAGTGGACGTTCGTAGTAATACGGGGTGTCCTGGAGAAAAGGGTAAAAGTAGGAGTGGCAATGAGGTCTGCAACTCTGACAATCCAAAAGCCAGTGTTAAGAAGGTTCGGTCAACTTGGTCACTGAGTCATAGTCTAGGGTCGGGTCAATGGTCGCTGCCAGAGAGAGAGGGAAAAGAAACACTCAGCGTGCACTCTAACCTAGATCAGAATGGTTACCAATTTATCTAATCTGGAAACCTCCCACTGTACCTCAAATTCTCCTCCAAACCTGAAAGAAGAATTAGTCGGGGTCACCCGAGGAGTAAACCAACTCATCAGTGGGAATCGGGATCCAACTATCATTGCATGATAACGTGACGGAATCCGCTCACGCTATCACACTCCAGAAGGTATGAGCATATCTGGCAAGTTTCAGTTCTTTTGAAACTCCCGATGTGATTTCTGCCCCATGCTCTTATGACCTTGACGAATGCCAACAAATCATAAGTCACATGTCAAGTTCTACCCGTCATTCTCCAGGTTGATTTGAACCCACCCGCACAAGCCCTTGACGAAGGCCAACAAAGCTATACGACTGTCCCAAACCAACGCATCTATCTATGCTGCAGAAAGGCAACAAGCAGCTACCAAACACTATACCTTGACGAAGGCCAACAAACATAGCATGAATACTACGTGCTACCCGTCTGAAACGACGGAGGGCTACGAATGGTTTCTGGCGAAAACCTTTAACGTAATGAACTTGATATCGTTGAAGGAACGGATAGCTTTTTAGAAAATATAGTGACGAAAACCTTTACTAAAGAGGTCACTCCCGGTGAAGGGATCTCGGCTCTTTCCCCGTAGAATGGGGTGCAGGATATTCCAAATGAATACCGCGATGCAAAGCAAAAGTAATCGGCTATAGTGAAGTTAATGCCCTGACGCAAACTTCTGTCCAAGGGGTCACTCCCGGTGAAGGGATCTCGGCCCTTGCCTCGTCGACTGAGGAGCAGGATATTCCAAATGAATACCACGATGCAAAACAAAAGTGAAACGTCCTTGCAATAACAGCTTTTTGAAAAGTGTTCCAACAACATCAGAATAGGTTTGTTTTAACTTGCATTGATCCGAATCAACGCAGTCCCATCAATTGATCACACCACAAAGAACGAAAATATACTGATGTACGTATATGCCATCCGCATTCGCCACTGGGTCCCGTCATTACCCGTTAGGTTAGCTAACTAACGACAGAGCGGGGATTGGACTAGCGTGGATGTAAAACATATACAACATCTACTAATATATATACCAATATATTATATTCGCTCAAGGCGTGATAAGAAATGCAACATCACAGAAATGTACAGCATCACAGAACAATACAGATATCTGGGACCCCCGGGTTTCACAGAGCCACTACTGAAACCCCGACGTTCCCCTGGTCGTGTGGATAGCCTGTGCAATGAAATCCTAGACCCCTACGGGCGCGGCAAGTTACCCGCCAAAACCTGAAGCGAGGCAGCCCCCTTCAGCACCGTGAATGGACCACCCAGCACTTCACGGAATCCGGCAACTTGGGCACCCCTCCTGGGTCAACCTGTACCCCCTACGAGTGCGGCGAATAGCCCGCCAACCCTAGAGTGAAGCCCCCTCCGTCTCA
Source organism: Agapanthus africanus (assembly GCA_030015575.1). Lineage (NCBI taxonomy): Eukaryota > Viridiplantae > Streptophyta > Magnoliopsida > Asparagales > Amaryllidaceae > Agapanthus > Agapanthus africanus. The sequence goes on from JASDDO010000026.1 coordinate 226,928,040, forward strand.
ATGCCATGAGATGCGGGCTTCTTGCCCTCTAGAACCCGGCTATCTGTGCACCCCTCCGCGGGGTAATCCTAGTACAGAAAGTAAAATATACATACAACGGGTACATCGACCGCAACCAGGTCGTGCCCCAAAAGAATAATACAAACAGGCAGTGACGGCAGTCCACATGTCGGACGCTCGTCCCGTAATATCAAATTTACATAATACAACAAAACTGTACTAGCATTACATCCAGGCTATCCCCCACGACCGATCCGCAACATCACAGCAAAATCACAGAACATCAACGTGAAAGTCACGTTCGCAAATCCGTCTAACCGGGCTATAGCAGTTAGACAGGATTTACCGATCAAGTGATATTCACGGTCGCAGATATAATGTAAATACTGTGAAATAATATGTTTAAAATATCCGATCGATCAAAAATAACAAGTGGGCCCCCAAGCAATACTGTAGCACTCACAGAAATTCTGGGCCCAAGTTTAATATTCCAAAACCCCTATTGTCAGCCCACCAGCCCATGGGAAAATTTTGACGCATTGATCCCTCAAGACGGTGGCGGAACCACGGCAACTAGGGGGGTTTTGCCGCGGTTCCGCGCTCTACCTGAGAGATCAATGTCTCGAATTTTCCCAGAAGTCTTAGAACTTCTTGTACATCAGTTTTCTACAACCTGAAAAAATTTTGGACTTCAAAAAATTTCGACAGAAACTGATGTGAAGGAAAATACGATTTTTGGAAATTTTGGTCGATTGGAAATGCAAACACATCAAACAAAGCTAGACGAAGTTAATGGCGAGGCTCTGATACCACTGTAAGTGCACGGCGGCGCCCCGGCCGTCAATCCGACGGCCAAATGCGGAAGCGGTGATAAACTTTAATTTTGCGAACTTAGCAAACCGGCACCACCGTGCACTAAACATCCGGATCGGACCATTAAACTAGTTCTACCTAACTACAAGATGGGGAAGAGATATACCGAGTGATCCGAGTCCTCCAGTCTTCTCGTCGTCGTCCCGATCTACTGCGGAAACTCCGGTCGTCGCCTCCACGTCGGAAGGGCACCACATCGTCTGCATCTTTTACGGGCTCCCACCTCAATACCAAGGCAACTCGGGCACGAAGCTGGCAAGTCGACGTGCCCAAGATTTGCTGTAGAATGTGTAGTGTAGAGTCGATGTCTCATTTGGGGTTTATGTAGCCTTTGAAGATGATGGAGGAATCAAGATAAGAAAAATGGTGCTTGCATTTTTCTTAACATGAAATGAGATCAAAATGCCACAATCAAAATGAAAAACCCTCTCCTCTTCTTCTCTCAAGTGTGTTCAACCTTATCATACGAGAATGGTGGAGGAAAGAATATGAATCCATAATAAGAAGGGAGGTGATGGTAGTAAAAGTGAAAGGGTGACCATAACCTAAACATCATGATCACAAAATCAAATCAACCTCAAATCCTTTCTAATCTCACAAAAGCAAGAAATGATGATAGAAAAGAATGGTATCAAAAAGATGCTATCATAATCAATACATTTGCAAGAAACCCCTCCACAAAGTGTTATTTGCAAACTTGCAAATAACCCCCTCCATCGGAAAAGTCCGGCCGGGAAAGAACAAAGGAAAACCGGCCGGAACGGAATGCAAACTGGCAACTCCAGAAAACTGGTCCCGTAATAAATTACAGGAAAACCCCGATACTGTGCATACACACCCGCATCTGTATTCCGTCCGGATACAAATGCAATGAGACAAAATCTACACTGTACTATACTAGGATCCGGCTTAAACCAAAGCCGGCTAGTAATATCCGTTCGATCCTGATCCGTGCAATACCGCACGTATCCGATCGAACCTTGCCATATATCTATACGGCCTCTAGTACTAACTGTTCGATCCTGATCCGTGCAATACCGCACGTATCTGATCGGACCCTGCCATATCTCCATACGGCCTCTAGTACTAACTGTCCGATCTTGATCCGTGCAATACCGCACGTATCTGATCGGACCCTGCCATATCTCCATACGGCCTCTACAGCGTTTCGCCCGAAAGCTTGAGTAACTGTAAGTGTGGTGGACTCTAAAGACTCGTCAATACTATGGCTGTGGATTTAACCACTAGCACGTCAGAGGTATAAGCCAATACGTGACGGGCCACCAGCTATTGACCAAAAGGGACGTCGATGAGCGAACTCATCCTGACACCCTACTGAGCCTGACAGTGACAATATCCGTACAGTCCGGTACGTTCGTCTATGAGCATCGCATGTCGGGCCTAGGGGGTTGGTAAAAGTCAGACCCCCAAAAGCGGTACAAGTCGTGTCGGAGTGTAGCCCAGAACACCCTGAGATACTACTGGAATACCTACCAGTAAATCTCCTGCCTTGGCCAAGGACTTCGTGTAATGGCTCTCCTAGACACAGCGCGACCTCACCCCCAATACCGGGAGAGACGAACCCCTGAAGATCCGCTCACTGCCTCCATGTGGCTCGGGACTGTACCCAACTAAAACCTGTTTGCACGACTCCTTTGAGCCGTGGTAGGGTAGTAATGAAAGCACAGTGGGAACTCACACGAGACAAATGACGATCCCCAGGTCGATGAACTAACCTGTACACATGTCACCTGGGAACTGCTATCTGACGTCAGGTATAAGACCAACTAGCATGTTCCCGGCGAGTCCTGTCCGGTGTACTCATAACCCAATGAGCACCTGTATACATCTTAGGTGAACCAACTGACACCAGTGGCTTGTGAGACCGGCCACCGCCCCTCGTCGGGGTCTCGACTGTATACACTAGTCTACTCTGGAGAATCGATGCCCTGTCTCGAAACTCCCACGACTAGGGACCTTTTAAGGATGTGCTTTTAGACTCCAGCTCTCACTTATATGATCGCCCTCATACTGCTGGCAGTCAAGCAAGAATCCTAGGGGCTCTATCAACGTGCAATAGCGACCTGTCAGGTCACCTGAAGCAGTACACGATGATAAAGGTAAACCAGATAGCATACTATCATCTCGAGTAAGACTGTCCTACCGGGATAGGTCCTCCCTCAATCATTGCAATCACGTGCCTGTGATCCAATAATCGACTCTGAGGGCACTATCTCCAACAGATCATATCAAGCATCCCCAAGCCGCAAGCGGTTAGCTAAACGTAACGGCCACCCGGGTATTGAGCGATCAGAAGAAAACAAGCGAACCTGCTACAGCTCCCGTCGAGCCAATCGGCAACACTTCACGTACAGTCCAGTCTCCTCGTCTGATATGTCGCATATCAAGTCTAGGGGTGGTAAACGTCAGACCCCAATAACCGATAAGTCGTGCCGATATGAGGCTCATAACGGGTCGAGAAACTACTGGTAACACTTACCTGCAAATCTCTGAATCAGCCCTGGCTAGGGACTTCCCTGTTACGGCCAATCGAGCACAGCGCAACATCAACCCCCAATACCGGAAGAGACGAAACCCCTCCTATCGCTCATTGCCTCCATGTGACTCGAGACTGTACCCAAAAACCACCGTTTTTCACGCCCTCATAAACGTGGTAAGGTGGAAATCAAAGCACAGTGGGAATCACACAAGACTCTATGACGATCTCGGGTCTACAGACTAACCTGCACAAGTGTCACCTGAGAACTGCCATCTGACGTGAGGTATAATACCATCTGGGAGTTCTCGGCGAGTCCGTCCAGTGTACCCAGTCTCCACTGAGCACCCGTATACCACTTCTGATGTCAAACACCAATGGATATGGGATCATCCATTGCCCATCTCATGGGTCGAGAAGCGTATACGCTAGTCAACACTGGTATATCGATGCCCCGTCTCGATACACCCACGACTAGGGACCTTGAAGGATGTACTTATGGACTACCATGTCCCCACTAGTATGATCTGCATCATAGTCCAGGTAGTCAAGTACACATCCTAAGGGCTTTACCAACATGTAACTCTAAGACAGTATAAAGAGACAAGTATATATGTTAAGATAAAGAGCAACCAGATAGCATACTATCATATCGAGCAAGGAAGTCATCTCTATATATGTCCAAGCATCCAATATAATATACATCATCTGTACAATACTGGCCTCTAGGGCATACATACAACTAACAGCAAGCGGTCTGCTAAACGTAACGGCCACCCGGGTATTGAGCGATCAGAAGATCAACGAGCAAGCCCGCTCACACTCCTGTGAATCCAACCAGTAACACTTACCGTACAGTCCGGTCTGTTCGTCTGATATGTCGCATATCTTGCTTAGGGGTGGTAAACGTCAGACCCCAATAGCTTGATAAGTCTTGCCGACGTAAGGTCCATAACAATCGTGAAACTACTGATAACTCTTACCAGTATATCACTGCAACCCTGGCCAGGGATTTTTCGTTATGGCCAGTCGAGCATAGCACAACATCAACCCCCAATACCGGGAGAGACGAAACCCCTCCTATCGCTCATTGCCTCCATGTGAATCTGGACTGTACCCAAAAACCACCTGTTTGCATGACTCAGTAGAGCCGTGGTAGGGTGGAAATCAAAGCACAGTGGGAGAAACACAAGACTCTATGACGATCTCGGGTCAACAGACTAAGCTGTACCCGTGTCACCAGAGAACTGCCATCTGACATGAGGTATAATGCCATCTGGGAGTTCTCGGCGAGTCCGTTCAGTATACCCAGTCTCCACTGAGCACCCGCATACCATCTCTGATTTCAAACACCAATGGATATGGGATCATCCATCGCCCATCACATGGGTCGAGAAGATATACGCTAGTCTACTCTGGAATATCGATGCCCCGTCTCGATATTCCCACGACTAGGAACATTGAAGGATGTACTCATGGACTACCCAGGCCCCACTAGTATGATCTACATCATAGTCCTGGAAGTCGAGTACACATCCTAAGGGCTTTATCAACATGTAACAGAGAGACAGAAAGTATACATGTTAAGATAAAGAGCAACCAGATAGTGTACTATCATGTCGAGCAAGAAAGTCCTACCTATATATGTCCCAGCATCCACTACAATATACATCCAATGTACAGTAATGGCCTCTAGGGCATACATATAACTAACATATATATCACATATATATTATATATTTGTAACAAAAGAAAATAATACAATTAATATATATCGCATATAAATCAATGTATTATCCGGTGAGAAAATGAAATAATAAAGCTAGCCAATATTAGATAATGTAATACAATATATCATATATATTATTATACATTAAATCATCGAATCAACACTTGATCCGACAATCCGGCTATATCGAATATAACCGACTAATATGTCATGTACCGATTCATCGCATCAACACTTGATCCGATGACCCGGTTCATATCTAAATATCGCGAGAATATAATACGGTATCTCATATCGCATTATCCTCGGTCGCGCACATATCACATTTGTGCCCCTACTCAGTTTTGCCTGAGTCAAGAAACCTCTGTATAGGACTCTAAAGAATCATCAATACGCCGGTAGCAGGTGATGATCATATCAAACACCCACAAGCTGCAAGCGGTCAGCTAAACATAACAGCCACCCAGGTATTGAGCGATCAGAAGATCAACAAGCTAGCCTGTCCATTCTCCTGTGAATCCAATCAGTAACACTCCCGTACAGTCCGGTCACTTCGTCTGATATGTTGCATTTCTAGTCTAGGGGTGGTATTGTTGGATATATGTATGCCCTAGAGGCTATTATATGATAGTGGATGTATTTATACATGTATATATATATATATATATATATATATTCAGTGTACATTCTTGCTCGACATGATAGTATGCTATCTGGTTCTTCTTTATCTGACATGTTGATTTGATCATGCTTTAATTCATTCACACATGTTGATAAAGCCCTGAGGATATAGGCTTGACTACTGTGATTTTGATAGAGATCATACTAGTGGGACATCTGTAGTTTATAAGCATATCCTGGAATGTCCCTAGTCGTAGGTGTATCGAGACTTGGCATCAATATACCAGAGTAGACTAGCGTATATGATACTAGACCCATACGATGGGCGATGGATGTTCCCACATTCATAGATGTTTGACATCGAGATCGTATACGGGTGCTCAGTGGTGACTAGGTACACTGGAAGAACTCACCGAGAACTCCTATATGGAATTATATCTAACGTCGGATAGCAGTTCTCAGGTGACACTGGTGCAGGTTAGTCTGTAGACCCGAGATCGTCATAGAGTCTTGTGTGTTCTCCCACTGTACTTTGATTACCACCCTACCACGGCTCTACTGAGTCGTGCAAACAGGAGTCCGTTGGGTACAGTCCCGAGACACACGAAGGTGATGAGCGATAGGAGGGGTTTCATCTCTCCCGGTATTGGGAGTGGATGCTGTGCTGTGCTCGATTGGCTATATCAGTAAGTCCCTGGCCAGGGCTGTTGAGATTTACCGATAAGTGTTATCAGTAGTTTCTCGATCTGTTATAGACCACTCATCGGCACGACTTATTGAGTTATTGGGGTCGACGTTACCATCCCTAGACTCGATATGCAGCATATCTGACGAAGAGACCGGACTGTACGGTAGTGTTGCCAGTTGGCTCGACGGGAGTTGTGACAGGTTCGCTTGTTTTCTTCTGATCGCTCAATACCCGGGTGGCCATTACGTTTAGCTGACCGCTTGCGGCTTGGGGGTGCTTGATATGATCATCACCCACTGCCGGCGTATTGACGAGTCTTAAAGTCCCACAATGGAGTTGCCTAGTCCAGAAGAAACGATGTGGTGCGCATATGAGATATGCGCGTGGACCCGGTTAAAATGCGCGTATATGATACCGTATATTAATCGGGCGGTTTGCTTTTGGTCGGGTCGTATGCGATATGACCGGTTTGCTAAATCAAGTGTTGATTTATCATTAGCCATTAGTTTCTCACTTCAAATCCTTTCTTGTCTTTTTGTATGCATGCATGTATGCATTTATTCTCATTCATGCACATAGGATGTGCATGCACACATACAAGCATACATAATGTTATCATGGTTGTTGATATAGTGGATGGTGGCAATATAAGACTCACACCATTTGTAAAATATATGGATATTTATTTTTGGAAAAAGAAAAATGGAAATGGAAATTGATTATCATGGTTTAATTTTATATTCTTGCACTAACCCTTTGTTTTAACCATGATTCATTTTCCATTGTCATTTTTGTTCCAAACTAAAATATCTAGTTATTTTATAACCATGGTTGAGAATGAGAGAGTGAAAATATATATATTTTTATTTTCTCATTTTATTGATAAGCTTATCATTTTTACCTTGAGCTCTTAAAAAAAGCCATCATCTTCTTCCTCATTTCTCTCTTGCTCTCTAGTTTTCTCAAGTGAGCTAAAGAGTTACCAAGTTAGGATTTTGAAGTGAGAAAACCAACCACAACACCATTCTACACTAGTCTTGCCCATTAGTGTAGAGTGCTAGCTTCCATTTCTTCTCTTGATCTACTGAAGCTTCAAGCTTGGACAAAGAGGACTCCGGGTGGATCGTCGTGGACCTAGAGGATCTCAAGTGGACCTTTTTCCAACTCTCAAGTAGCCAAGGAGTCTAGTGTAGGGAGCTACAAAGGTTGTACTCTCAAAACCCTAGCTTTTTCTACTTGTGTTTGTGTTAAAATTTGTTGCCCTAATTTTTCTAGCATGATCCTTATGATTGTTTCTTTAGCACCATCTAAATTTTAAATATAGCATGTGTATTGCCTTCAACCCCTGTAGTGGTGCTGTAGGAAACCCTTCATGGTATCAGAGACAAGCTAGAGCCTTAGGCGACGTTTAGGCGAATTTAAAACTCCGATCGAACCCCGAAATACGTATTAAACCCTTCTCTGTACATTTTTTTAAACTGTGTTTTTTCAGAATTAAAAATACTTTAAAAATTCAGCAGGAAAATCTAAGAATTTCTGTAAAAAACGATATCATATTCCGTACAAACCGCCGCGGAACTGCGGCCATACCCTGCTTGGGCCGCGGATCCGTGGCCTTACTGAAGCAATATTTTATCATTTTTGTACAGTAATGTCCAGAACTGCTTGTACATATTTTTGGGTATTTTTAATCTGACTCAAGTGTTGAGTGTTCTGGGGATTATTTTGGATTCGTTGATTCGATCGGAATATTTAATTTCGTGCTGTTTTCGAGTAATTTAGAAAGTATTAAAAAGTTCGAACGGATATCATTAACTCCTTTTTTCCCGGCACGAAAAACTTTCAAGTGTTGATTTTTTTCTCGAGTTTAAATCTTTCGGAAATACATGCAAGTAATGTGGTGGACCCTCTAGAAGAACACAAACCTTAACTCGATTATGTGACCGTCTGAACTGCCTCTAAACCTTAGGGTTTGGGGCAGTACGGCGTGTCACATGTGAGGCGTTGGCTTGACCCTTCTACGGCTGGACCGCTGCTACTTTGACATGTTCCGGGATTTTTGAACTCCGCTCAAGTGTTGACCTATTAAGGAAATCTTGGGTATTTGATTGTTCGATCGGAAAGTTTAATACTGTCTATTTATCTGGAATGTGATACAATATGTGGAATTCATATAGTTAGGCATGAAATGCGAAGTATGTGATATTTCGGATTTGCGATGTCTAAAGTGATTGTGGATTCCAAATGTTGTAGTTTTACACTTTCTTTTCTGTGACCGTAAGTGTAGTATGTCACATATCGCCGGTTTCGTTGCTATACATCAACGACAATCGAGGTACGCATACTTACTTACGTTGATGATATATGATATTATGTGTTGCTGGAATATGATGTGCAGGATTGTCGCGATTGAATAGCCGGGGGGTTTTATGTGAGATGAGAGTTTTCTTTTCATTCATGTGAAATTCAAATGTAATGTAATATTCTTTTATTTGGGGCACTTCCGGGTTGAGGTTGATGTTACCAGTGTTGTATATTATTTACTTTTCCGCATTAGGATAGACCCAAGGAGGGGAGCACAAGTGACCGGGTTCTGGGGTTCAGTGGGAGGCTATCTCGAGGAGTCGAGACCGGGTCTCCTAAACTCCAGAATTGGTAGGGTCGCTTGCCGCTCTCGTAGGGGTCTAGGGGTGTGGGCTTGGCTATTCATCGCGACTGTGGAATCCGTATTTTCTATTGATTGGCTAAATACTAAATACGGACGTCCTAGTATATCCTGTGTTATCATTTGTGTGTTTCTGCTGCCTGTATTCTATGATGCGATATCTGAGACGAATGATATATTATATATATGATATATAGTAGACGTTGCTTATATTTTACACCCGTGCTAGTCCCGTCCCTGTATGTCGTTAATTAAGTAACCTAACAGTGCATAACGGAACATTGCGGCAAATGCGGATGGCATAAGCGTACGTTGTATTTTCGTTTCTTTTCTGTGATTGGCTTAAGGACTTAAATGATGTGGCTACATTAATATGATTAATGTAAAGAAAATAAATCTAAAATATGTTGTAGAATCAGATTTGAAAACCACTCGGCTCTTTATGAAAAAGCTACATTTCAAAACTGCGGAGCTCAAGCCACTCCTTTTTGAAAACCATTTGATTCTACGACGATATCAAGTTCAAAGCGTTAAAGATTTTCTTAAAAATCATCCGCAACCCTCCGTCATTTTAGGAAGTAGAGTACTTAGTATTCGTGCTACGTTTGTTGACTATAGTTAAGGCGTAGTGTACGGTAGCTAAGTGATGTCTTCCTACACTGCATATGATGCAGATTAATTAGAACATTCATATGACTTTGTTGACCATAGTTAAGGGTCATGTAGGTGGGTCTAATTAATCAAGAAATGAGTACTTATGATTTGTTGACCATAGTTAAGGTCATAGGTACTAGGGGTAAAAACCACATCGGGAATTTCAATAGTTGAAATTTGTAATGAGATTGCATACCTTCCATATGATGGTTAGATCCCGATCCCACTGTGGGCAATAGTTGCTCCCAGGAGAGTTTTGCAGTTTACAATTAGCTAACCCATTAGGTGTCTAGAAAGGTGTTAACGGGGCTACGCCTCTGGGAAAACGAGGTTTACTTTAATTAGGTCCGTGCGAAAGCACAGGGAACCTCCCTCAAGTACGGACACTAGTCTGGCTGAACGGTTGGCGAAGTTGTAGACTGTAATTAATCCTGGCTAGTTTTCTTTTTAAGGTTTGAAAGAAAAACTTGATTAAAGCAGTGGGAAACATCGATTAGACAAGATAATAACCAATCTGATCTTTGCAAGAGCTTTCGCTGAGTGTATTCTTTTCTCTCTCTTAATGGCAGATACCCATGACAGGACTCAAGCTTCTACTAGATAAAAATAAACTGAATGGGACCAATTATAAAGACTGGCTGAGGAATCTGAACATTGCCTTGACTTATGATAAAGTATCATATATCCTTACGGCTCCAGCCCCGCCCGTCCCAGGTCCAAAATCCTCAGTTGCGGATATTGAAGTCCGCAAGACATGGGACGCTGACTGTGCCACGGCCAAATGCCTCACGCTTGCATCGATGGATAACACACATCAAAAGCAGCACGAGAATATGGACATTTACGCCATATTCCTCCATACAAAGGAGTTGTATGGAGAGCAATCCCGCGTATTACGATACAAAGCATCAAAGAAATTGTTTTAGATGCGAATGGCCCATGGCACACCAGTAGGAGACCATGTTCTGAAGATGATAGCTCTCATAGAAGAGCTTGAGGACCTTGGTTGGACGATGGACAGTGAACAATATACGGATATTATTCTGTAGTCCCTCCCCTCCACTTTTACTCAATTTATAGTTAACTTCAACATGCACAACATGGAGAAGGAACTACCTGAACTCCTTAATATGTTAAGGAGTTCAGAGAGCACACTGAAATCAGTGAAAACTCCCGTTTTGAGTGTTGGGCAATCTTCTTCTTCTCGCCCAAAGGCTAAGGCCAAGGGAAAGATGAAGAAGAAGTCCACCAAGCCTAGGGGTGGAGTTAAAAAGGTTAAGGGGAAGGACAAGTCTAAAGCTGGAGAATCGGGGAAAGGGGAATGTTTTCATTGCCACAAAACAGGACATTGGAAGCGCAACTGCACGGAGTACTTAAATCTCAAGAAGAAGCATGGGGATGCTTCCGCTTCAGGTGTGTTTGTGACAGAAAACTGTTTTTCAATAAACTCTGCTTCCTGGGTATTAGATACCGGTTCAGGTTCTCACATTTGCAATTCCATGCAGGGGCTGAGAAATAACAAGGTTTTGAAGATAGGTGACCATACTCTCCGCGTTGGAAATGGTTCCAATGTACATACAGTCGCAGTGGGAAAGTATCATTTGGGGTTGCCGTCTAAATGTATATTGGTTTTGAACCCATGTTATTTTGTACCAAGTATGCTTTGTAATATAATATCTATTTCTTTGTTAGACAATGAAGGAAATAATTTTGTATTGCAGAACAATGTTATGAACATTCACCTGAATCAAATGTTGGTTGGGTATGGTACGCTTAATAACGGGATATACGTCCTAAATCAACACACAGTTTTCAGCATACAACACACTAATAAAAGAAAACTTTCAGAAATAAATGAAGCTTTTCTTTGGCACTGTAGACTTGGTCATATTAACGAAACAAGACTAAACAAGTTACACAAAGATGGATATTTAAACTCTTTTGAATATAAATCTTATGCGACTTGCCAGTCTTGTATCAAGGGTAAAATGACCAAAACTCCGTTTACCAGACACGGAGAAAGAGCTACTGAGCTCCTAGGCCTCATATATAGTGATGTGTATGGGCCAATGTCTACATAGGCTAGAGGCGGTTTTTCATACTTCATTACTTTCACTGACGATTTCTCAAGATTCGGTCATGTATTTTTATTAAAGCACAAATCCGAAGCTTTTGAGAAATTCACTGAATATAAACTCGAAGTAGAAAAACAAACCGGCTTGAGTATCAAAATGCTTCGATCAGATCGAGGTGGGGAGTACCTCAGTACAGAGTTTGCAAACTTCCTAAAAGAGAATGGGATTCTCTCTCAGCTCACTCCTCCTTACACACCACCGCACAACGGTGTGTCAGAACGACGGAATAGGACCCTATTAGATATGGTCCGATCCATGATGAGTGATGCTGAGTTACCCGTCTCATTTTAGGGGCATGCATTGGAGACTGCAGCGTTTCTACTGAACAGGGTCCCAAAACCGTGTCTACCACGCCATATAAGATATGGCATGAGAAGAGACCATCTCTTAAGAGATTTAAGATTTGGGGTTGCCCGGCCTATGTTAAAAAGCAGAATCCGGACAAACTCGAGACACGGTCGGTCATGTGTAATTTTGTAAGGTATCCAAAGAATTCTTATGGATATCTATTCTACCATAAGAAGGAACAAAATGTGTTTGTTTCTCAGTATGCCACATTCTTGGAAAAAGAGTTTTTCACAGATAAAGTTGATGGCAATGTGGTAGATCTAGAAGAGGTTCTAGAAACACAAACTAGAAATGACGACTTGGTTGAACCGGCTGTTGCAATAGAAACTGAGGAACCTCGACCACTTCATAGGTCTGGTAGGACTTCTCGCCTACCGGAGAGGTACTACGGTTTCCTCATTGATGGTGACAGAGAAGACTGCATCATGGAGGAGGATGATCCTACCAGCTTTCAGCAAGCTATCACGAGTGGAGACTCTGTGAAGTGGCTGGATGCCATGAGATCCGAAATGGAGTCTATGTACACCAACAAAGTATGGACTTTGGACGTTATACCCCCTGGGGTAAAACCTATGGGGTGCAAATGGATCTTTAAAAGAAAGATTGGTGTAAATGGGCAGGTAGAGACCTATAAGGCAAGACTTGTGGCGAAGGGTTTTCGTCAAAGACCAGGTTTGGACTATGACGAGAATTTTTCTCCCGTAGCCATGCTTAAATCCATTCGGATCCTACTTACTATTGCCGCTCACTACGACTATGAAATCTGGCAGATAGACGTTAAAACGGCATTTCTAAATGGAGATTTAGAAGAATGCGTTTATATGGATCAGCCGGAGGGCTTCGTTGACAGTGGGAGCAGCGGAAAAGCATGTAGATTGCTTAAATCCATATATGGGTTAAAGAAGGCATCACGGAGTTGGAACATCTGTTTCGATGATGTTATCAAAGAGTTTGATTTCATCAAAAATCCAGATGAACCTTGTGTTTATAAGAAGGCTATAGGGAGAGCTGTCACATTCCTCGTATTATACGTGGATGACATTCTTCTGATAGGAAATGATATTCCTATACTACAGTCGGTCAGATCTTTCTTATCACTAAGGTTCTCCATGAAGGACCTGGGTGATTCCACATACATTCTGGGCATTAGGATCTATAGGGATAGATCCAAGAGGTTATTGGGATTGTCCCAAACCAGGTACATCAACACCATCCTAAAAAGGTTTAGTATGGAAGACTCCAAGCGGGGTGCCTTACCCGCTTGCCATGGGGTCACTCTCTCCAAGGACTCTTGCCTAAAGACTGATTAAGAGAGAGCTCGCATGAGCATTATACCCTATGCTTCAGCAGTAGGATCTATAATGTATGCGATGTTATGTACATGCCCAGATGTAGCTTATGCACTTAGTGTTGTAAGCAGGTATCAATCCAACCCAGGGGAGAATCACTGGATAGCTGTAAAGAACATTCTTAAGTACTTGCGAAGGACTAAAGAATTGTTCTTGGTGTATGGTAATGGAGATCTCCAAATGGAGGCCTTACCGATTCAAGCTTCCAGAGCGATAAGGACGACAGCAAATCTATCTCTGGGTTTGTATTTACCCTCAATGGAGGGACGGTAAGTTAGAAGAGTTCCAAATAGGATACCGTTGCAGACTCTACGATGGATGCTGAGTACATTGCTGCGAATGATGCCGCCAAGAAAGCCGTCTGGATGAAGAAGTTCGTCTCGGAGCTAGGAGTAGTTCCAACCATTATTGGTCCAATACCATTGTATTGTGATAATAATGGGGTTATGGCGTTAGCCAAGGAGCCCAGGTCCCATCAGCGGTCCAGACACATCCTCAGGCATTTTCATTTGATCTGGGAGATTGTAGATCGCCGCGAGATCGAGATTAGGAGAGTAGACACAAAGAATAACACCGCGGATCCATTCACCAAGGCCCTCCCTCAGCCACAGCATGAGCGACTTTTTGAGATGTTGGGTATGGATACGCCAATAACTGGCCTTAGTGCAAGTGGGAGATTGTTGGATATATGTATGCCGTAGAGGCCATTATATGATAGTGGATGTATTTATAAATGTATATATATATTCAGTGTACATTCTTGCTCGACATGATAGTATGCTATCTGGTTCTTCTTTATCTGACATGTTAATTTGATCATGCTTTTATTCATTCACACATATTGATAAAGCCCTGAGGATATAGGCTTGACTACTATGATTATGATAGAGATCATAATAGTGGGACATCTGTAGTTTATAAGCATATCCTGGAATGTCCCTAGTCATAGGTATATCGAGATGGGGCATCGATATACCAGTGTAGACTAGCGTATATGATACTAGACCCATACGACGGGCGATGGATGTTCCCACATTCATCGATATTTGACATCGAGATCATATACGGGCGCTCAGTGGTGACTGGGTACACTGGACGGACTCACCGAGAACTCCTATATGGAATTATATCTATCGTCGGATAGCAGTTCTCAGGTAACACTGGTGCAGGTTAGTCTGTAGACCCGAGATCCTCATAGAGTCTTATGTGTTCTCTCACTGTACTTTGATTACCACCCTACCACGGCTCTACTGAATCGTGCAAACAGGAGGCCGTTGGATACAGTCCCGAGATACACGAAGGCGATGAGCGATAGGAGGGGTTTCGTCTCTCCCGGTATTGAGAGTGGATGCTGTGCTGTGCTCGATTGGCTATATCAGTAAGTCCCTGACCAGGGCTGTTGAGATTTACTGATAAGTGTTATCAGTAGTTTCTCGATCTGTTATAGACCACTCATCGGCATGACTTATTGAGTTATTGGGGTCGACGTTACCATCCCTAGACTCGATATGCAGCATATCTGATGAAGAGACCGGACTGTACGGTAGTGTTGCCAGTTGGCTCGACGGGAGTTGTGACAGGTTCGCTTGTTTTCTTCTGATCGCTCAATACCCGAGTGGCCGTTACGTTTAGCTGACTGCTTGCAGCTTGGGGGTGCTTGATATGATCATCACCCACTGCCGGCGTATTGACGAGTCTTAGAGTCCCACAATGGAGTTGCCTAGTCCAGGCGAAACGATGTGGTGCGCATATGAGATATGCGCGTGGACCCGGTTAAAATGCGTGTATATGATACCGTATATTAATCGGGCGGTTTGCTTTTGGTCGGGTCGTATGCGATATGACCGGTTTTCTAAATCAAGTGTTGATTTATCATTAGCCATTAGTTTCTCACTTCAAATCGTTTCTTGTCTTTTTGTATGCATGCATGTATGCATTTATTCTCATTCATGCACATAGGATGTGCATGCACACATACATGCATACATAATGTTATCATGGTTGTTGATATAGTGGATGGTGGCAATATAAGACTCACACCATTTGTAAAATATACGGATATTAATTTTTGGATAAAGAAAAATGGAAATGGAAAGTTATTATCATGGTTTAATTTTATATTCTTGCACTAACCCTTTGTTTTAACCATGATTCATTTTCCATGGTCATTTTTTGTTCCAAACTAAAATATCTAGATATTTTATAACCATGGTTGAGAATGAGAGAGTGAATATATATATATTTTCATTTTCTCATTTTATTGATAAGCTTATCATTTTTACCTTGAGCTCTTAAAAAAAGCCATCATCTTCTTCCTCATTTCTCTCTTGCTCTTTAGTTTTCTCAAATGAGCAAAAGAGTGACCAAGTTAGGATTTTGAAGTGAGAAAACTAACCACAACACCATTCTACACAAGTCTTTCCCCTTAGTGTAGAGTGTTAGCTTCCATTTCTTCTCTTGATCTAGTGAAGCTTCAAGCTTGGACAAAGAGGACTCCGGGTGGATCGTCGTGGACCTAGAGGATCTCAAGCGGACCTTTTTCCAACCCTCAAGTAGCCAAGGAGTCTAGTGTAGTAAGCTACAAAAGTTGTACTCTCAAAACCCTAGTTTTTTTTACTTGTGTTTATGTTAAAGTTTAGTTGCCCTAATTTTTCTAGCATGATCCTTATGATTGTTTCTTTAGCACCATCTAAATTTTAAATATGGCATTTGTGTTGCCTCCAAACCCTTGTAGTAGTGCTGTAGGAAACCCTTCAGGTATACGTCAGACCCCAGTAACCGATAAATCGTGTCGATATGAGGCTCATAACGGGTCGAGAAACTACTGGTAACACTTACCAGTAAATCTCTATATCAGCCCTGGTCAGGGACTTCCAGTTATAGTCAATCGAACACAGCACAATATCAACTCCCTATACCGAGAGAGACGAATCCCCTCCTATCGCTCATTGCCTCCATGTGATTCGGGACTGCACCCAAAAGCCACCGTTTTGCATGCCCTCTTGGACGTGGTAAGGTGGAAATCAAAGCACGGTAGGAATCACACAAGACTCTATGACGATCTCGGGTCTACAGACTACCCTGTACCAGTGTCACCGGAGAACTGCCATCTGACGTTTGGTATATCACCATCTGGGAGTTCTCGGCGAGTCCGTCCAGTGTACCCAGTCTCCACTGAGCACCAGTACACCATCCTTGATGTCAAACACCGATGGATATGGGATCATCCATCGCCCATCATATGGGTCAAGATGCGTATACGCTAGTCTACTCTGGTGTATCGATGCCCTGTCTCGATATACCCTCGACTAGGAACAGTTTATAGGATGTACTCATCGATTACCATAGCCCCACTAGTATGATCTCATCATAGTCCCAGCAGTCGAGTACAGATTCTAAGGGCTTTATCAACATGTGAGAGTAAGACAGTAAACCAGTATTAGTCAACATGTTAAGATAAAGTGAAACCAAATAGCATACTATCATGACGAGCAAGAAAGCCCTCTCTATATATATCCAAGCATCCATTATAATATACATCACATGTACAACAATGGCCTCTAGGGCATATACATAACTAACAATCTCCCACTTGCACTAAGGCCAACTGCTGTAGTATCTCATACCTAGCATCCTAAATAATCTCTCAAACTGTATCTAGGGAATGGCCTTCGTGAGTGGATCCGCAGTGTTGTCCTTCGTATCTACTCTCCTGACCTCGATCTCCCGGCGATCAACTATCTCCCTGATCAGGTGATACCGCCTCAGAATATGTCTAGACTTTTGATAGGACCTGGGTTCCTTGGCCAAAGCCACAGCTCCATTGTTATCGCAATACAGAGGTATTGGATGCTCAATGGACGGAACCACACCAAGTTCACTAATGAACTTTTTTATCCAGACAGCCTCTTTGGCAGCATCGTTGGCAGCGATGTATTCAGCCTCCATCGTCGAGTCTGCAACGGTATCCTGTTTGGAACTCTTCCAACATATCGCCCATCCATTGAGGGTAAAGACAAATCCCGAGCGCGACTTATAGTCGTCCTTATCACTTTGGAAGCTGGAATCGGTAAAGGACTCCATCTGGAGTTCTCCGTTACCATACACCAAGAACATCTCTTTAGTCCTTCGTAAGTACTTGAGAATGTTCTTCACAGCTGTCCAGTGACTCTCTCCAGGATCTGCTTGATACCGACTCACTACACTTAGTGAGTATGCTACATCGGGTCTGGTACATAGCATCACATACCTGATAGAGCCTACTGACGAAGCATAGGGTATCCCTTGCATGAGAGCTCTCTCCAAATCAGTCTTGGAAGACATCTCTTTGGAGAGAGTGAGTCCAGAGATCGTGGGTTGGTTCCCACGCTTGCATTCTTCCATACTAAACCACTTTAGTATGGTGTCAATGTACCTAGATTGGGACAATCCCAGTATCCGTTTAGATCTATCTCTATAGATCATTATTCCCAGTATGCAGGAGGCATCACCTAGATCTTTCATTGAGAATCTTTGTGATAAGAAGAGCTTGACTGACTGCAGCATAGGAACGTCATTTCCTATCAAGAGTATGTCATCGACGTACAATACGAGGAAGACTACCTTACTCTCTGCTACCTTTTTATAGATACAAGGTTCATCTATGTTTTTGATGAAGTCAAACTCTTTGACTACAACATCAAAACAGATGTTCCAACTCCGCGATGCTTGCTTTAACCCATAAATGGATTTAAGCAGCTTGCACACCTTTCCGCTGCTCCAACTATCTACGAAAACCTCTGGCTGAGTCATGTACACGCACTCTTCTAAATCACCGTTTAGAAAGGCGGTCTTAACATCCATTTGCCAGATTTCGTAGTCATGGTATGCAGCAATGGCAAGTAAGATCCGGATGGACTTAAGCATAGCCACTGGAGGAAAGGTTTCGTTATAATCCACACCTGGTCGTTGACGAAAACCTTTTGCTACAAGTCTAGCCTTGAAAGTCTCAACTTTTCCATCTACACCAAATTTCTTTTTAAAAATCCACTTGCTCCCAATGGGTTTTACCCCTTCAGGAGCATTTTCCAAAGTCCATACTTTATTGGTGTACATGGATTCCATCTCAGATCGCATTGCATCCAGCCATTTCACAGAGTCACCACTCGTGATGGCCTGCTTGAAACTAGTTGGGTCATCATCTTCCAAGATGCAATCCTCGCTTCAACCATCAATGAGAAAATCGTAGTATCTCTCAGGTGGATGTGAAACCCTGCTAGATCGGCGGAGAGGCTGGGGTTCGTCGGGTACTACTGAATCCTCTGGTTCCACTAAATCTTCAGTTGCAGTTTGTGTTGGTGGAACCTCTTCCAGCTCTACCTCAATGCCATTAATCTGTTTCATAAGAAAACCTTTTTCTAAGAAAGTGGCATGTCGAGAAACAAACACCTTTTGTTCCTCGGGGTGGTAGAAGATATTCCCTTGTGAATTTTTGGGATATCCTACAAACTTACATAAGACAGATCTTGCCTCGAGTTTGTCCGGATTTTGTCTTTTGACATAGGCCGGACAACCCCATATCTTAATGTAATTAAGATGTGGTCTCTTTCCTTTCCATATCTCATATGGAGTGGTGGGCACAGATTTGTTGGGAACCCTATTCAATAGGTCTATGGCTGTCTCAAGCGCATACCCCCAGCAAGAAATAGGTAACTCAGCTGTACTCATCATCGAGCGCACCATATCTAATAAGGTGTGATTCCTCCGTTCCGATACACCGTTGTGCTGTGGTGTATAAGGAGGAGTAAGCTGAAAGAGAATCCCATTCTCTTTTAGATAATCTAGAAAATCATTGCTTAAGTATTCACCTCCTTGATCAGTTCGAAGAATCTTAATACTTTTCCCCGTTTGGTTCTCTACTTCATGCTTATATTCTCTGAATTTCTCAAAAGCTTCAGAATTGTGTTTCATCAGGAACACATGCCCGTATCTAGAGAGATCGTCAGTGAATGTAATGAAGTAGGAAGAACCGTTCCTGGCATGTGTAGACATAGAACCGCATACATCATTATGTACCAGTCCTAAGAGTTCCGTAACTCTTTCTCCGTGTCCACTAAACGGAGCTTTGGTCATTTTGCCTTTGAGACATGAATGGCAAGTATCATAAGATGATAATTCGAATGGATTCTAATATCCATCCTTATGTAACTTAGCTAGTCGTGTCGCATTGATATGACCAAGTCTACAATGCCATAAGAAGGAATCATTCATTTCTGAACTCTTTCTTTTGTGTGTGTTTTGTATATTAAGGATTATATTTTGATTGAGAATGAATATGCCATTATGTAACGAGCCTGATGCAATCATCTTTTGATCTAGGAATATGTTCATAAAATTATCCTTTACTACAAAATTATATCCTTCTTTACTTAATAAAGAAACTGATATAATGTTGCACATCATGTTCAGTATATAATAGCACTCATTCAGAATCAGTGTATTACGACTTGGCAATACTAGGTGATATTCGCCAACTGCTTTGGCTGCAATACTTGCACCATTCCCTACTTGAACGGAATGATCACCTTTTCCCAGTTCTCTACCTTTACATAGCCCATGTAACAATTTATATATGTGGGATCCTGATCCGGTATCTAATACCCAGGACGTAGGGTGAACTGAGAAATAGTTCTCAATAACTAACACACCCGAAGAAGGTGCATCAACATGCATGTTCTCCGTTTGGGCGGTGTGAGAATCCAGATATTCTTCTATTCCCTGTTCAGCCTTATAACTCTTATAAGAAAGAACGGGACCAACGTTCCCCTGCTCGGTATAATAATCGGGTTCAGTCAATACATCCATATTATTATCTTGATTAAGTCCTAACTTGGTCGCTACCTGGAGAGAGAGAGAAGGAAACACTTTAGCGTATGCTCTTGCAAGATTAGATTGGTTATTATCTTATCTAATCAGGATGTCTCCCACTATTTTTATCAAATCTTCCTTCAAACCCTAA
This sequence comes from Agapanthus africanus, assembly GCA_030015575.1. Taxonomy (NCBI): domain Eukaryota; kingdom Viridiplantae; phylum Streptophyta; class Magnoliopsida; order Asparagales; family Amaryllidaceae; genus Agapanthus; species Agapanthus africanus. Next base: position 226,948,596 of record JASDDO010000026.1, read on the forward strand.
AAGGTAAGATTAGCCGGGATTAATTACACCCTACAATTTCGTCAATCTTTTAGCCAGATCAGTGTCGGTACTTGAGGGAGGTTCCCCGTGCTTTCGTACGGACTTAATTAAAGTAAACCTCATTTTCCCAGAGGCGTAACCCCGTTAACACTTTTCTAGACACCTACTTGATCGGCTAATTGTCCTGTGTAAAACTCTCCCAGGAGTAACTCTTACTCGTAGTGGGTATCAGGATCCATCTATCTCATAGAAGGTATGCAATCTCATTGCAAATTTCAACACTTGAAATTCCCGATAATTCTTTTATCCCTAGCGTGCTATGACCTTGATGCATGCCAAACAACCCATAGTCCGCTAGTCAAGTTCAACCCGTACATTTCGTGATTGAATTAAACCCACCCGTACGACCCTTAACGCATGCCAAACAACGCCGTACGAATACCCTAATCCAATCGCATCTCATGCTATAGATAAGTAATAATCAGCTACCGTACACTACGCCTTGATGCATACCAAACTACCATAGCACGAATACTAAATATTACTTATCTGAAATGACGGAGGGCTGCGCAGGTTTTTCAGAAAACCATGAGCGTAATGAACTTGATATCGTTGTAGAAACAAATGATTTTGAAAAGGAGTGTTTTTTAGGCTTCTAGTTTCGCTAAAAAGGTCACTCCCGGTGAAGGGATCTCGGCTCTTTCCCCATCGAATATGGTGCAGGATATATCATATATACCGCTGTGCAAAGCAAGAACTATATAAGCTGTCAAAAACTAAACCGCGAGTTTGTAGCATCTGCCAGTTTCGCTAAAGAGGTCACTCCCGGTGAAGGGATCTCGGCTCTTTCCTCATCGAATAAGGTGCAGGGTATATCATATATACCGCTATGCAAAGCAAAACTGTAGCTACCATTTTTATAAAGTTTTGATTCTACAACATCTTTTTAGGTTTCTTTTCTTTTTATTAATCTCATTAATAAATCCCATCAGCTTATGCTTCCTAAGCATCACAGAAGAAACGAAAGCAGTAATATTTATATATCAGCATATATATATATATAGTATAAGCATTCTTCTCAGGAAGTAATATTATCTAATCACAGAACATTGCAGCAGAAGAACATATATGAAATATTGGATATACTAGGATGTCCGTGTTTTTAATACGAGCCTGTATAAAACACGGATTCCACGGTCGTGTTCACATCATAATATTGCATTTTATATTCCCCAATTCTTATTCGTTTTATAAATAAACAGGTGCTTTTGACGCATGTCTGCTGCATATTAGAGGATACAGGTTCTTGGAGCAAATACAGTGAAAAAGACAAATGATGATACAAAAGAGTGACTTTTGACCAATAAGTAGAAGGGTCCTACTCAAGCCTAGACGAAGAACAATTCACAAGGCAATGCATGGTCCGAAATGTCAAAAGACCACTACAAGTTTCACTGGAAAATCTGGAAGAGAATCAGAAGCCCAATTGAGAAAAGTACTGAAGGATAAAGAAGCCCAAATAACCAGAATGTAGCCCAGGAAATTTGGTGAGCTGAACTCACCAAAGGGCCGCGGAACCGCGGCCCAAGGCCTACCCATGCCGCGGTTCCGCGGCCATTAAGTGCCCGTGTCGGTGCAAATTTCTTGTGACGGTGCGTCGGTGCGTGGGATAGGATTTTTCGTGGGCATATCTGTAAAAGCACATGCGCGAGAATTTGTAACCCTAGTTTTCCCTGTTTACTTATAAATTGTAATCACAATATTGTAATCCTATGCCTCTTTTCAATGAAATAAAATTCAGAATTAATTCAGTGGGAAGAGCATCGTTTCTGTAAGTTTTTATTTTTAATTTCTGCCTTAGTGATAAATTAATTATTTCCCTAGCTCTCTAGTTTAATTCTTTCCTTAGATTAATCATACCATTGCCCTAGTTTAATCTAGTGTAGTTCTTTTAAATGCAATCGGTAAGTGTTTTCAAAATGTTATTTTTAGAAGATCCCCTAATGAGCGAGTAATTTCCTCGCTTGTTAGGGTTAGGAATAAGGGAGGGATTGAGAGATGAATATCTCTCATCTCTTTCAATGCCAATAATTTTTCATAAGTAGAACTTCATGCACGCATGCATGATCCGCTCCCTACGGCACCCTACCCACGAGGTAACGGTGACACCGTAGTATAAAGGACCGGACATGCATGACGTCCATGAAGGTTATAGCAATTAGTAGGAAAGGATGGACAAGGACCTAGAGGAAGAAACTTCGTTTCTTCCCAATCATCCTAATCCCCTTTACTAATAATTGTTATGACTTCTAAAAAGTTTTAATCGAGGGCATTGAAAGAGGTGTTAATATTAATCTTATCAACCCTACTTTAGACCTAACCCTAACAAGTTCCTTAACCATCGTACAACTTAGTTTTTTAAAATCAATCAACAAAACCAAACAACCGTTGGAATCAACTCGTAAGAACACGTAAGAAAATTACACATCCCTGTGGATCGACCCGTATTCACCGGCTAGCTTCATGCGACGCCGTTTCTGATTACGGTAAAATATATTTGGTGATCGTAAAACCAACACACATAATCAAGTCGTGATGAATAGCAAAACCCACATCCCTAGACCCCTACGAGAGCGGCAAGTAACACTGCCAATTGTAGGGTTAGGAGACCCGGTCTCGACTCCTCGAGATGGCCTCCTACTGGACCCTAGAACCCGATTACTTGTGCTCCCCTCCTTGGGTCTACCTAATGCGGAAAAGTAAATAATATACATTGGTGACATCAACCTCATCCCGGAAGTGCCCCAATAAAAGAATATTACAAACAAATGAATTTTATATGAATGAAAATAAAAACCCTCATCTCACATAAAACCCCCGGCTATTCTGAACACGACGATCCTATAAAACATATCACAGCAACACATAATATCTCATATCATCAACGTAAGTAAGTATGCATACACCGATCGTCGTTGATATATAGCAACGAAAACCGGCAATACAACTACATACTACACTTACGGTCATAGAAAAGAAATTGTAAAACTACAATATTTGGAATCCACAATCTCTTTAGACATCGTAAATCCGAAATATCACATACATCGCATTTCATGCCTAACTATATGAATTCCATATATTGTATCACATTCCAGATAAATAGACAGTATTAAACTTTCCGATCGAATAATCAAATACCCAAGATTTCCTAAATAGCTTAACACTTGAGCGGAGTTCAAATATCCCAGAATATGTCACAGTATCGATGGTCCAGCCATAGAAGGGTCAAGCCAACGCCTCACAGGTAGCACGCCGTACTGCCCCAAACCCTAAGATTTAGAAGCGGTTCAGACGATCACATAATTGAGTTAAGGATTATGTTCTTCTAGAGGGACCACCGCATTATTTGTACGTTTTTCCGAAAGATTTAAACCCAAGAAAAATTCAATACTTGAAAGTTTTTCGGGCCGGGAAAAAATGAGTTATTGATATCCGTTCGAACATTTTAACAGTTTCTAAATATCCCAAAAACATAAAGTAATTAAAATATCCGATCAAATCAACGAATTCAAAATAATCACCAGAACACTCAACACTTGAGTCAGATTTAAAATACCTATAAAAAAAGCACTAATAGAAATAGATATTACTGTGCAAAAAAAATAAGTTAAATACAACTGTACGGCCGCGGATCCGCGGCCCAAGCAAGGATTGGCCACGGTTCCGCGGCAGTCCGTATGGTTTAGCCTGTCGTTTTGCTCAGTTATTCTTATAATTTCCTACTGGTATTTTTAAGCATTTTTAATTCAGAAAAAATCACAGTTTTAAAAAATATCCAGAGAAGGGTTCAAAAAGTCGTTACGGGGTTCGATCGGAGTTTTAACTTCGTATACACGTCGCCTAATGCTCTAGCTAGGCTTTGATACCACTGTAGGGTTCCTAGGCACTCTTGTGAGGGTTCATAAGGCATCAACCATGCCCGAATAAAATTTTAGACGTGCCGAACAACCCAAAGCCGGGATCTTTGCTAGATTATTAGGGTTAAACATGCAAGTAAATATCTTTACAACTAAGTGTGAGGGATTACAACCTTTGTAGTCGCTCCTTCACTTCATAAGCTCCGAGTAGAAGTCTCTTCGCCGCGATCCACGATCTCCCGGACTTAAAAGAGGCTCCACGACTCGAACGATCCATGCTAGCTTGTAGTGTTTCTTTTCTCCGATGATCTACGTCGAAATTACTATAACTCAAGCTCTCTCACTCTAATGAGGTGAACACCCTGATCTAATTGGCTAGATTAGATAAGGATGATGGAGTAGTATTTATGCTTTCTCTTTATATCAAATTCTCACATGAAAATATCACAAAAGGAAAACCAAGTAAGCTTTCTTAAAGCTCAAGGTTGAAGATGAAGATGAAAAATGAGATAAACCTTTTGTGATGAATAATGAAATGAATATATGAATAATAATGCAACCATGGTCAAGGATAACCCTTGTAGAGAATTAACTAGGGCTAGGGTTTGGTTGGGTTAAAGAATGAGTCATATGAAAATATCAACAATAATATCTTAACCATGACAAAAGAAAATCCTTCTAGAAGTATCAAGAAGGAACTAACCCAAATCAAACCCTAACCTTATTTAATCTCCACTAAACATGTTTCATTATTAATCATATCATGTTACAATAATATATATCATATATATATTATATATTTGTAACAAAAAAAAATAATACAATTAATATATATCGCATATATATCAATGTATTATCCGGTGAGAAAATGAAATAATAAAGCGAGCCAATATTAGATAATGTAATACAATATATCATATATATTATTATATATTAAATCATCGAATCAACACTTGATCCGACAATTCGGCTATATCGAATATAACCGACTAATATATCATGTACCGATTCATCGAATCAACACTTGATCTGATGACCCGGTTCACATCTAAATATCGCGAGAATATAATACGGTATCTCATATCGCATTATTCTCGGTCGCGCACATCACATATGTGCCCCTACTCCATTTTGCCTGAGTCAAGAAACCTCTGTGTAGGACTCTAAAGAATCGTCAATCCGCCGGTAGCAGGTGATGATCATATCAAACACCTACAAGCTGCAAGCGGTCAGCTAAACTTAACAGCCACCCAGGTATTGAGCGATCAGAAGATCAACAAGCTAGACTGTCCATTCTCCTGTGAATCCAATCAGTAACACTCCCGTACAGTCCGGTCTCTTCGTCTGATATGTAGCATATCTAGTCTAGGGGTGGTATACGTCAGACCCCAGTAACCGATAAGTCGTGTCGATGTGAGACTCATAACGGGTCAAGAAACTACTGGTAACACTTACCAGTAAATCTCTATATCAGCCTTGGCCAGGGACTTCCAGTTATAGCCAATCGAACGCAGCACAACATCAACTCCCTATACTGGGAAAGACGAATCCCCTCATATCGCTCATTGCCTCCATGTGATTCGGGACTGCATCCAAAAGCCACCGCTTTGCACGCCCTCTTGGACATGGTAAGGTGGAAATCAAAGCACAGTGGGAATCACTCAAGACTCTATGACGATCTCGGGTCTACAAACTACCCTGTACCAGTGTCACCAGAGAACTGCCATCTGACGTGTGGTATATCACCATCTGCGAGTTCTCGGCGAGTCCGTCCAGTGTACCCAGTCTCCACTGAGCACCCATACACCATCCTTGATGTCAAACACCGATGGATATGGGATTATCCATCGCCCATCATATGGGTCAAGATGCGTATACGCTAGTCTACTCTGGTGTATCGATGCCCTGTCTCGATATACCCTCGACTAGGAACAGTTTATAGGATGTACTCATCGACTACCATGGCCCCACTAGGATGATCTCATCATAGTCCCAGCAGTCGAGTACAGATCCTAAGGGCTTGATCAACATGTGAGAGTAAGACAGTAAACCAGTACAAGTCAACATGTTAAGATAAAGTGAAACCAAATAGCATACTATCATGACGAGCAAGAAAGTCATCTCTATATATATCCAAGCATCCATTATAATATACATCACATGTACAACAATGGCCTCTAGGGCATATACATAACTAACAAAAACAAGCCACATCACCATTTTACACTACTCTTGCCCATTAGTTTAGAGTGTTGATTTCTACTACTTCTCTTGATCAAGTGGAGCTTCGAGCTTGGACAAAGAGGACTCCGGGTGAATCGTCGTGGACCTAGAGGATCTCAAACGAGCTTCTTTCAACTCTCAAGTAGTCAAGGAGTCTAGCGTAGGGAGCTACAAAGGTTGTATTCTCAAACCCCAGCTTTTTACTACTTGTGTTAGTGTTAAAGTTTTGTTACCCTATCTTTTCTAGTATGATCCTTAGGATGTTTTGTTTAGCGCCCTATAAATTTTAATATGGCATGTATGATGCTACCAAACCCTAGTAGTGATGCTGTAGAAACACCTTCACGAACTACAAATTGTAACTAGAGTTTAGGGTAAGAACAACAATATAGGAAGTCTAAACTAAAGGAAAAGGGAATACAACCTTTCTAGCCAACTTCTTCACTCTTTTGGACTCCTATGGCTTTGCTCAAATCTTTGATCAACTCCACTTGAGATCCTTCATCGTCTACGATGATCCACCCAGAAATTTCTAGGTCAAACTCTTTGGTTCACAAAAAAAAGATGAAGTGGAGCAAACACTCTACACTAAAAGGCTAGGGTGGTGTAGAATGGTTATGTGGTTTGTATACTCTCTTAAAAACCCTTTCTTTTTAATTTCCTCACTCTTTTTTAAAACTCAAGAGAGCTTGTGCAGGGTTCCTAGGCACTCTTGTGAAGGTTCATAAAGCATCAAACATGCCCGAATAAAATTTTAGATGTGCCGAACAACCCAAAGCCGGGATCTTTGCTAGATTATTAGGGTTTAACATGCAAGATAACATCTTTAAACCTAAGTGTGAGGGATTACAACCTTTGTAGTCCGCTCCTTCGCTTCACAAGCTCCGAGTAGAAGTCTCTTCGCCGCGATCCACGATCTCCCGGACTCAAGAGAGGCTCCACGACTCGGACGATCCATGAAAGCTTGTCGTATTCCTTTTCTCCGATGATCTACGTCGAAGTTGCAATAGCTCAAGCTCTCTCACTCTAATGAGGTGAACACCCTAATCTAATGGGCTAGATTAGATGAGGATGATGGAGTAGTATTTAAGCTTTCTTTTTATATCATTTTCTCACAAAAACTCATCACAAAAGAAATCACAAGTGAGCTCTCTCTCAAACTCGAGAGAGAAGAAGAAGAAGAATAATGAGAATAATCCTTTTGTCATGAATAGTAGATGAGAATATATGATTGATATGGAACCATGGTCACGGATGATAGGCTTAACCTTTGTAGAGAATAAACTAGAGCTAGGGTTTGGTTAGGTTAAGTATGAGTCAAGGATAAGTATCAACCATAATATCTTAACCAAGACAAAAAGGAAATCCTTCTAGAATAATCAAGAAGGAGCTAACCCTAATCAAACCCCAATCTCTTTTTATCATTCTTAAACATGTTTCATAATAAATCATATCATGTCACAATAATATATATCACATATATATTATATATTTGCAACAAAAGAAAATAATACAATTAACATATATCGCATATATATCAATGTATTAATCCGGTGAGAAAATGAAATAATAAAGCGAGCCAATATTAGATAATGTAATACAATATATCATATATATCATTATACATTGAATCATCGAATCAACACTTGATCCGACGATCCGGCTATATCGAATATAACCGACTAATATATCATGTACCGATTCATCGAATCAACACTTGATCCGATGTCCCGGTTCATATCTAAATATCGCGAGAATATAGTACGGTATCACATATCTCATTATCCTCGGTCCTGCACATATTACATATGTGCCACTACTCCGTTTTGCCTGAGCAAAGAAACCTCTGTGTAGCACTCTAAAGAATCGTCAATACGCCGGTAGCAGGTGATGATCATATCAAACACCCACAAGCTGCAAGCGGTCAGCTAAACGAAACAGCCACCCAGGTATTGAGCGATCAGAAGATCAACAAGCTAGCCTGTCCGTTCTCCTGTGAATCCAATCAGTAACACTCCCGTACAGTCCGGTCTGTTCGTCTGATATGTCGCATATCAAGTCTAGGGGTGGTATACGTCAGACCCGAGTAACCGATAAGTCGTGTCGATGTGAGGCTCATAACAGGTCGATAAACTACTAGTAACACTTACCAATATATCTCTATATCAGCCTGGCCAGGGACTTTCAGTTATAGCCAATCGAACACAGCACAACATCAACTCCCTATACCGGGAGAGACGAATCCCCTCCTATCGCTCATTGCCTCCATGTGATTCGGGACTGTACCCAAAAGCCACCGTTTTGCACACCCTCTTGGACGTGGTAAGGTAGAAATCAAAGCACAGTGGGAATCACACAAGACTCTATGACGATCTCGGGTCTACAGACTATGCTGTACCAGTGTCACCGGAGAACTGCCATCTGACGTGTGGTATATCACCATCTGGGAGTTCTCGGTGAGTCCGTCCAATGTACCCAGTCTCCACTGAGCACCCGTACACCATCCTTGATGTCAAACACCGATGAATATGGGATCATCCATCGCCCATCATATGGGTCAAGATGCGTATACGCTAGTCTAATCTGGTGTATCGATGCCCCGTCTCGATATACCCTCGACTAGGAACATTTATAGGATGTACTCATCGACTACCATGGCCCCACTAGTATGATCTCATCATAATCCCAGTAGTCAAGTATATATCCTTAGGGTTTTATCAACATGTGAGAGAAAGACAGTAAATCAATACAAGTCAACATGTTAAGATAAAGTGAAACAAAATAGCATACTATCATGACGAGCAAGAAAGTCCTCTCTGTATATATCCAAGCATCCATTATATTATACATCATATGTACAACAATGGCCTCTAGGGCATGTACATAACTATCAATCTCCCACTTGCACTAAGGCCAGCTGCTGTAGTATCTCATACCTAGCATCCCGTATAATCTCTCAAACTGTATCTGGGGAATGGCCTTCGTGAGTGGATCCGCAGTGTTATCCTTCGTATCTATTCTCCTGACCTCGATCTCCCGGCGATCAACTATCTCCCTGATTAGGTGATACCGCCTCAGAATATGTCTGGACTTCTGATGGGACCTGGGTTCCTTGGCTAATGCCACAGCTCCATTGTTATCGTAATACAGAGGTATTGGATACTCAATGGATGGAACCACACCAAGTTCACTAATGAACTTCTTCATCCAGACAGCCTCTTTAGCAGCATCGTTGGCAGCGATGTATTCAGCCTCCGTCGTCGAGTCTGCAATGGTATCCTGTTTGGAACTCTTCCAACATACCGCCTCTCCATTGAGGGTAAAGATAAATCCCGAGTGCGACTTAGAGTCGTCCTTATCACTTTGGAAGCTGGAATCGGTAAAGGACTCCACCTGGAGTTCTCCGTTACCATACACCAAGAACATGTCTCTAGTCCTTCGCAAGTACTTGAGAATGTTCTTCACAGCTGTCCAGTGACTCTCTCTAGGATCTGCTTGATACCGACTCACTACACTTAGTGAGTATGCAACATCGGGTCTGGTACACAGCATCGCATACATGATAGAGCCTACTGCCGAAGCATAGGGTATCCCTTGCATGCGAGCTCTCTCCAAATCAGTCTTGGGAGACATCTCTTTGGAGAGAGTGAGTCCAGAGATCATGGGTTGGTTCCCACGCTTGAATTCTTCCATACTAAACCTCTTTAGTATGGTGTCAATGTACCTGGATTGGGACAATCTCAGTATCCTTTTGGATCTATCTCTATAGATCCTAATCCCCAATATGCAGGAGGCATCACCTAGATCTTTCATTGAGAATCTTTGTGATAAGAAGAGCTTGACTGATTGCAGCATAGGAATATCATTTCCTATCAAGAGTATGTCATCCACGTACAATACGAGAAAGACAACCTTACTCTCTGCTACCTTTTTATAGATACAAGGTTCATCTACGTTTTTGATGAAGTCAAACTCTTTGACTACAACATCAAAACAGATGTTCCAACTCCGCGATGCTTGCTTTAACCCATAAATGGATTTAAGCAGCTTGCACACCTTTCCGCTGCTCCCACTATCTACGAAAACCTCTGGCTGAGTCATGTACACGCACTCTTCTAAATCACCGTTTAGAAAGGCGGTCTTAACATCCATTTGCCAGATTTTGTAGTCATGGTATGCAGCAATGGCAAGTAAGATCCGGATGGACTTAAGCATAGCCACTGGAGAAAAGGTTTCGTCATAATCCACACCTGGTCATTGACGAAAACCTTTTGCTACAAGTCTAGCCTTGAAAGTCTCTACACCAAATTTCTTTTTAAAAATCCACTTGCTCCCAATGGGTTTTACCCCTTCAGGAGCATTTTCCAAAGTCCATACTTTATTGGTGTACATGGATTCCATCTCAGATCGCATTGCATCCAGCCATTTCACAGAGTCAGCACTCGTGATGGCCTGCTCGAAACTAGTTGGGTCATCATCTTCCATGATGCAATCCTCGCTTCCACCATCAATGAGAAAACCGTAGTATCTCTTAGGTGGACGAGAAACCCTACTAAATCGGCAGAGAGGCTGGGGTTCGTCGGGTACTATCGAATCCTCTGGTTCCATTAAATCTTCAGTTACAGTTTGTGTTGCTGGAACTTCTTCCAGTTCTACCTCAGAGCCACTAATCTCTTTTGCAAGAAATTCCTTTTCTAAAAAGGTGGCATGTTGAGCAATAAACACCTTTTGTTGTTCACTGTGGTAGAAAAAATATCCATTTGAATGTTTAGGATATCCCATAAACTTACATAGAACTGACCGTGCCTCGAGTTTGTCTGGATTTTGCCTTTTGACATAGGCCAGACAACCCCATATCTTAACTCGTTTAAGACATGGTCTCTTCCCACTCCATATCTCATATGGTGTGGTAGGTACAGATTTAGTTGGAACTTGATTCAATAGGTATGCTGCTGTCTCAAGCGCATACCCCCAGAAGGAAATAGGTAACTCAGCTGTACTCATCATAGAGCACACCATATCTAATAGGGTGCGATTCCTCCGCTCCGATACACCGTTGTGCTGTGGTGTATAAGGAGGAGTAAGCTGAGAGAGAATCCCATTCTCTTTTAGATAATCTAGGAACTCATTGCTTAAGTATTCTCCTCCTCGATCAAATCGAAGGATCTTAATACTTTTGCCCGTTTGTTTTTCTACTTCTTGCTTATATTCTCTGAATTTCTCAAAAGCTTCAGACTTGTGTTTCATCAGGAACACATGTCCGAATCTAGAGAGATCGTCAGTGAATGTAATGAAGTAGGAAGAACCGTTCCTGGCATGCGTAGACATGGGACCGCATACATCACTATGTATCAGTCCTAAGAGTTCCGTAACTCTTTCTCCGTGTCCACTAAACGGAGCTTTGGTCATTTTTCCTTTGAGACATGAATGGCAAGTATCATAAGATGATAATTAGAACGGATTCAAATATCCATCTTTATGTAACTTAGCCAGTCGTGTCGCATTGATATGACCAAGTCTACAATGCCACAAGAAGGATTCGTTCATATCTGAACGTTTCCTCTTTTGTGTGTTTTGTATATTGAGGACTGTATTCTGATTTAGAATGAATATGCCATTATGTAACGAGCCTGATGCAATCAACTTTTGATCTAGGAATATGTTCATAACATTATCCTTTACTACAAAATTATATCCTTCTTTACTTAATAAAGAACTGATATAATGTTGCATATCATGTTCGGTATACAATAGCACTCATTTAGAATCAGTGTATTACGACTTGGCAATACTAGGTGATATTCGCCAACTGCTTTGGCTGCAATACTTGCACCGTTCCCTACTTGAACGGAATGATCACCTTTTCCCAGTTCTCTACCTTTACGTAGCCCATGTAACAATTTACATGTGTGGGATCCTGATCCGGTATCTAATACCCAGAACGTAGGGTGAACTGAGAAACAGTTCTCAATAACTAACACACCTGAAGAAGATGCATCAACATGCATTTTCTTTTGTGCGGCTTGAGAATCCAGATATTCTCCTATTCTCTGTTCAGTCTTATAACTCTTATAAGAAAGAACGGGTCCAACGTTCCCCTGCTCAGTATAATAAGCTGGTTCAGTCAATACATCCATATTATTGTCTTGATTATGGCCTGACATGGTCGCTACCTCGAGAGAGAGAGAAGAAAACACTTTAGCGTATGCTCTTGCAAGATTAGATTGGTTATTATCTTATCTAATCAGGATGTCTCCCACTGTTTTTATCAAATCTACCTTCAAACCCTAAAAGGTAAGATTAGCCGGGATTAATTACACCCTACAATTTTGTCAATCTTTCAGCCAGATCGGTGTCGGTACTTGAGGGAGGTTCCCCGTGCTTTCGCACGGACCTAATTAAAGTAAACCTCGTTTTCCCAGAGGCGTAACCCCGTTAACACTTTTCTAGACACCTACTTGATCGGCTAATTGTCCTGTGTAAAACTCTCTCAGGAGTAACACTTACTCGCAGTGGGTATCGGGATCCAACTATCTCATAGGAGGTATGAAATCTCATTGCAAATTTCAACACTTGAAATTCCCGATAATATTTTGCCCCTAGTGTGCTATGACCTTGACAGAGGTCAACAAACCATAGTGCACTAGTCAAGTTCAACCCGTCATTTCTTGATTGAATCAAACCCACTCGCACGACCCTTGACAGAGGTCAATAAGGTCGTACGACTACCCTAATCCAATCACATCACATATTTTACAAATAATTAATAGTTAGCTACCGCACACTACGCCTTGACAGAGGTCAACAAACGCAGCACGAATACTAAATAGTCTTTATCTGAAATGACGGAGGGCTACGATAGGTTTTTCTGAAAACCTATTGCGTAATGAACTTGATATCGTCGTAGAATCAAGTGAAATTTTAAAATGGAGTGTTTTTTAGGCTTTCATTAGTTTTGCTAAAGAGGTCACTCCCGGTGAAGAGATCTCGGCTCTTTCCTCATCGAATAAGGTGCAGGACATATCATATATATCACTGTGCAAAGCAAAACTCTAAAAGCAATCAAAAGACAAACCGAGTTTTGTAGCATCTGCCAGTTTCTCTAAAGAGGTCACTCCCGGTGAAGGGATCTCGGCTCTTTCCTCATCGAATAAGGTGCAGGGTATATCATATATATCTCTATGCATAGCAAAACTGTAGCTACCCTTTTTATAAAGTTTTGATTCTACAACATCTTTTAGGTTTCTTTTCTTTTTATAAATCTCATTAATAAAAAAATCCCATCAGCTTATGCTTCCTAAGCATCACAGAAGAAACGAAAGCAGTAATATTTATATATCAGCATATATATATAGTATAAGCATTCGTCTCAGGCAGTAATATGATCTCATCACCGAACATTGCAGCAGAAGAACATATATGAAATATTGGATATACTAGGACGTCCGTGTTTTCAATACGAGCCGGTATAAAACACAGATTCCACGGTCGCGATGAATAGCCAAACCCATATCCCTAGACCCCTACGAGAGCGGCAAGTAACACTGCCAATTCTAAGGTTAGGAGACCCGGTCTCGACTCCTAGAGATGGCCTCCCACTGGACCCTAGAACCCGGTTACTTGTGCTCCCATCCTTGGGTCTACCTAATGCGGAAAAGTAAATAATATACACTGGTGACATCAACCTCATCCCGGAAGTGCCCCAATAAAAGAATATTACATACAAATGAATTTTACATGAATGAAAATAAAAACCATCATCTCACATAAAACCCACGGCTATTCTGAACATGACGATCCAATATAACATATCACAGCAACACATAATATCTCATATCATCAACGTAAGTAAGTATGCATACACCGATCGTCGTTGATATATAGTAACGAAAACCGGCAATACAACTACATACTACACTTACGGTCACAGAAAAGAAATTGTAAAACTACAACATTTGGAATCCACAATCTCTTTAGACATCGTAAATCCGAAATATCACATACTTCGCATTTCATGCCTAACTATATGAATTCCACATATTGTATCACATTCCAGATAAATAGACAGTATTAAACTTTCCGATCGAATAATCAAATACCCAAGATTTCCTAAATAGCTCAACACTTGAGCGGAGTTCAAATATCCCAGAATATGTCACAGTACCGATGGTCCAGCCATAGAAAGGTCAAGCCAACGCCTTACATGTGGCACGCCGTACTGCCCTAAACCCGAAGGTTCAAAAGGCAGTTCAAGACGGTCACATAATCGAGTTAAGGTTTGTTGTCTTCTAGAGGGTCCACCGTGTTACTTGCATATTTTTCCGAAAGATTTAAACCCGATAAAAATTCAACACTTGAAAGTTTTTCGTGCCGGGAAAATTGAGTTAATGATATCCGTTCGAACTTTTTAACAGTTTCTAAATATCCGGAAATAATAACGAATTTAAATATTCCGATCGAATCTACGATTACAAAGTAAACCCCAGAATTCTCAACACTTGAGTCAGATTAAAAATACCCATAAAAATTAAATCACAGAAAGAGAAATAATTGTGCAAAAATTAGTCCTTGATTCCTCAATACTGCCGCGGATCCGCGGCCCAAGCTAAGTAGGGCCGCGATTCCGCGGCGGTTTGTACGGAACTGGGGCTCGTTTTTCACAGAAGTGCTTATGTTTCCTTGCTGATTTTTTTAGGTATTTTTAATTCGGAAAAATCACAGATTTGAAAAAATATCCAGAGAGGGGTTGATTTTGACGTATTCGGGTTCGTTCGGAGTTTTAACTTCGTTAACATATCGCCTAATACTCTAGCTAGGCTCTGATACCACTGCAGGGTTCTTAAGCACTCTTGTGAAGGTTCATAAAGTATCAAACATGCCCGAATAAAATTTTAAATGTGCCGAACAACCCAAAGCCGGGATCTTTGCTAGATTATTAGGGTTTAACATGCAAGATAACATCTTTAAACCTAAGTGTGAGGGATTACAACCTTTATAGTCCGCTCCTTCGCTTCACAAGCTCTGAAGTCCCTTCGCCGCGATCCACGATCTCCCGGACTCAAGAGAGGCTCCACGACTCGAACGATCCATGAAAGCTTGTCGTATTCCTTTTCTCCGATGATCTACGTCGAAGTTGCAATAACTCAAGCTCTCTCACTCTAATGAGGTGAACACCCTAATCTAATGGGCTAGATTAGATGAGGATGATGGAGTAGTATTTATGCTTTCTTTTTATATCATTTTCTCACAAAAACTCATCACAAAAGAAATCACAAGTGAGCTCTCTCTCAAACTCAAGAGAGAAGAAGAAGAAGAAGAATGAGAATAATCCTTTTGTGATGAATAGTAGATGAGAATATATGATTAATATGGAACCATGGTCAAGGATGATAGGCTTAACCTTTATAAAGAATAAACTAGAGCTAGGGTTTGGTTAGGTTAAGTATGAGTCAAGGATAAGTATCAACCATAATATCTTAACCAAGACAAAAAGGAAATCCTTCTACAATAATCAAGAAGGAGCTAACCCTAATCAAACCCTAATCTCTTTTTATCATCCTTAAACATGTTTCATAATAAATCATATCATGTCACAATAATATATATCACATATATATTATATATTTGCAACAAAAGAAAATAATACAATTAACATATATCGCATATATATCAATGTATTAATCCGGTGAGAAAATGAAAAAATAAAGCGAGCCAATATTAGATAATGTAATACAATATATCATATATATCATTATACATTAAATTATCGAATCAACACTTGATCCGACGATCCGGCTATATCAAATATAACCGACTAATATATCATGTACCTATTCATCGAATCAACACTTGATCCGATGTCCCGGTTCATATCTAAATATCGCGAGAATATAGTACGGTATCACATATCGCATTATCCTCGGTCCTGCACATATCACATATGTGCCTCTACTCTGTTTTCCCTAAGCCAAGAAACCTATGTGTAGGACTCTAAAGAATCGTCAATACGCCGGTAGCAGGTGATGATCATATCAAACACCCACAAGCTGCAAGCGGTCAGCTAAACGTAACAGCCACCCAGGTATTGAGCGATCAGAAGATCAACAAGCTAGCCTGTCCATTCTCCTGTGAATCCAATCAGTAACACTCCCGTACAGTCCGGTATGTTCGTCTGATATGTCGCATATCAAGTCTAGGGGTGGTATACGTCAGACCCCAGTAACCGATAAGTCGTGTCGATGTGAGGCTCATAACAGGTCGAGAAACTACTGGTAACACTTACCAATATATCTCTATATCAGCCCTGGCCAGGGACTTCCAGTTATAGCCAATCGAACACAGCACAACATCAACTCCCTATACCGGGAGAGACGAATCCCCTCCTATCGCTCATTGCCTCCATGTGATTCGGGACTGTACCCAAAAGCCACCGTTTTGCACACCCTCTTGGACGTGGTAAGGTGGAAATCAAAGCATAGTGGGAATCACACAAGACTCCATGACGATCTCGGGTCTACAGACTACGCTGTACCAGTGTCACCGGAGAACTGCCATCTGACGTGTGGTATATCACCATCTGGGAGTTCTCGGCGAGTCCGTCCAGTGTACCCAGTCTCCACTGAGCACCCGTACACCATCCTTGATGTCAAACACCGATGGATATGGGATCATCCATCGCCCATCATATGGGTCAAGATGCGTATACGCTAGTCTACTCTGGTGTCTCGATGCCCCGTCTCGATATACCCTCGACTAAGAACATTTATAGTATGTACTAATCGACTACCGTGGCCCCACTAGTATGATCTCATCATAATCCCAGTAGTTGAGTACATATCCTAAGGGCTTTATCAACATGTGAGAGAAAGACAGTAAACCAATACAAGTCAACATGTTAAGATAAAGTGAAACCAAATAGCATACTATCATGACGAGCAAGAAAGTCCTCTCTGTATATATCCAAGCATCCATTATAATATACATCATATGTACAACAATGGCCTCTAGGGCATATACATAACTAACAGCTTGAAGAAGGAGGAAGATGAAGATGGCAAAAGCTTTTGTCAATATTTTGAAAAAACTTAATCCAAAATGAAAAAGAAAAGAATATATATGTGACACTCTCAAATATAACCATGGTTAACATAATATCTAGATATTTTGTTGATGAGTCAAAGAACAAAAGGAAATATAACTAGGGTTAAAGTCAAAAGGTCAACAAGAAGTGTGTGGAAGAAATGAGTCATCTAGCTAATTTCCTTTTTCTTTAATTCATTACAAATATGTAGATATTTGTCAACCATGTGAGTCTTATATTGCCATCTCCTATGTATCAACAACCATGATACAAGTGTATGTATGTATGTGTGCATTCACATCATCATGTGCATGTATAAACATATATGCATACATCCATCCATACAATCAAAAGAAAAGGTTTAATTAAAAGTGAGCTAAAAGTCAATATTAAATCAACACTTGATTTAATAAATCGGTCACATCAAATACAACCCGACCAATAGTGAATGCCCGATTACAATACGGTATCCCATACTCGCATTTAATCGAGCTCCTGCACATATCTCAAATGCACACCACTTTGTTTCGCCTGAGCTAGAAAAATCATGTGTGGGGCTCTAAAACTCGTCAATACGCCGGCAGTAGGCGATGATCATATCAAAACACTTACAAGCCGCAAGCGGTCAGCTAAACGTAACGGCCACCCGAGTATTGAGCGATCAGAAGAAAAACAAGCGAACCCATCAAAATTCTCGTCGACCCATTGGCAACACTTACCGTAAAGTCCGGTCTCTTCGTCTGATATGCTGCATATCAAGTCTAGGGATGGAATCGTAGAGCCCTAATAACTCAATAAGTCATGTCGATATGGACTATGACCGGTCAAGAAACTACTGATAACACTTATCAGTAAATCTCATCAGCCCTGGCCAGGGACTTCAAGTCAGAGCCAATCGCACATTGCACAACATCAACTCCCAATACCGGGAGAGACGAAACATCTCCTATCACTCACTGTCTCCATGTGTCTCGGGACTATACCCAAAAGCCACCTGTTTTCACGACTCAGTAGAGCTGTGGTAGGATGGAAATCAAAGTACAGTAGGAGAACACACAAGACTCTATGATGATCTCGGGTCTACAGACTAACCTGTACCGGTGTCACCAGAGAACTGCTATCCGACGATAGATATAATCCCATATAGGAATTCTCGGTGAGTCCGTTCAGTATACCCTGTCTCCACTGAGCACCCGTATACAATCTTCAATGTCACAACACCAATGGATATGGGATCATCCATCGCCCATCATATGGGTCAAGAAACGTATACGCTAGTCTACTCTGGAATATCGATGCCCTGTCTCAATATACCTACGACTAGGAACATTTAAGGATATGCTTATAGACCACACATGCCCCACTAGTATGATCTCCATCATAGCCATGGAAGTTAAGCAAATATCCTCAGGGCTTTATCAACATGTATCAAATGAACAGTATCAAGTAAACATGTCAGATTAAGTAAAACCAGATAGCATACTATCATGTCGAGCAAGAAAGTCATCTATACATATATACATGCCCAAGCATCCACTATACATATAATGGCCTCTAGGGCATGTTGGAGATAGTGCCCTCAGAGTCAATTATTGGATCACAGGCACGTGATTGCAATGATTGAGGGAGGACCTATACCGGTAGGACAGTCTTACTCAAGATGATAGTATGCTATCTGGTTTATCATTATCATCGTGTACTTCTTTAGGTGACCTTACAGGTCGCTATTACACGTTGATACAGCCCCTAGGATTCTTGCTTGACTGCCAGCAGTATGATGGCGATCATATACGTGGGAGCTGGGGTCTATAAGCACATCCTTAAAAGGTCCCTAGTCGTGGGAGTTTCGAGACAGGGCATCGATACTCCAGACTAGACTAGTGCATACAGTCGAGACCCTGAAGAGGGGCGGTGGCCGGTCTCACAAGCCACTGGTGTCAGTTGATTCACCTAAGAAGTATATAGGTGCTCATTAGGTTATGAGTACACCGGACAGGACTCACCGGGAACATGCTAGTTGGTCTTATACCTGACGTCAGATAGCAGTTCCCTGGTGACATGTGTACAGGTTAGTTCATCGACCTGAGATCGTCATTTGTCTCGTGTGAGTTCCCACTGTACTTTGATTACTACCCTACCACGCTCAAAGGAGTCGTGCAAACAAGTTTTAGTTGGGTACAGTCCCGAGCCACATGGAGACAGTGAGCGGATCTGCAGGGGTTCGTCTCTCCCGGTATTGGGTGTGAGGTCACGCTATGTCTAGGAGAGCCAGTACACGAAGTCCTTGGCTAAGGCGGGAGATTTACTTGTAGGTAATCCAGTAGTATCTCAGGGTGTTCTGGGCTACACTCCGACACGACTTGTACGGCTTTTGGGGGTCTGACTTTTACGAACCCCCTAGGCTCTCCATGCGATGCTCATAGACGAACGGACCGGACTGTATGGATATTGTCACTGACAGGCTCAGTAGGGTGTCAGGATGAGTTCGCTCACAGACGTCCCTTTTGGTCAATACCTGGTAGCCCGTTACGTATGGCTAATACCTCTGACGTGCTAGTGGTTAAAACTACAGCCAAAGTATTGACAAGTCTTTAGAGTCCCCTACAGACAGTTTCTCAAGTTTCGGCCGAAACGCTGTAGAGGCCGTATGGAGATATGGCAAGGTTCGATCAGAAACGTGCGGTATTGCACGGATCATGATCGGACGGATAATACTAGTGGGCTTTGGTTTAAGCCGGAACCTAGTATTGTACAGTGTAGATTTTGTCTCATTGCTTTGTATTCGGTCGGAATACAAATGCGGGTATGTATATACAGTCGCGGAGTTTTCCTGTAATTTATTACGGGATCAGTTTTCTGAAGTTGTCAGTTTGCATTCCGTTTCAGCCAGTTTTCCTATCTTCCTTTCATTGGCTGATAATTGATGGATGGGCTAATTTGCAAATATGCAAATTAGCAATTATGGAGGGTTTATTTGTAAATAAGGGATTATCATGATAATAGCATCTTTGATTCTCTTGTGATCATTTCCTTGCATTAATGAGAAAGGATAAGATGAGAGTTGATTATGATATTGATGTGAGGCTTGCTTTTTGTTATTATCACCTCTTGCTTTTACTACACTCACCTCCCTTGTATTTTCCCTTCTCCATTATTGTTATGGCCGGCCACTTCTTGGGTGTGTTGGATATATGTATGCCCTAGAGGCCATTATGTGATAGTGGATGTATTTATACATGTATATATATATATATTCAGTGTACATTCTTGCTCGACATGATAGTATGCTATCTGGTTCTTCTTTATCTGACATGTTGATTTGATCATGCTTTTATTCATTCATACATGTTGATAAAGCCCTGAGGATATTGGCTTGACTACTGTGATTATGATGGAGATCATACTAGTGGGACATCAGTAGTTTATAAGCATATCCTAGAATGTCTCTAGTCACAAGTGTATCAAGACGGGGCATCGATATACCAGAGTAGACCAGCGTATATGACACTAGACCCATATGATGGGCGATGGATATTCCCACATTCATCGATGTTTGACATCGAGATCGTATACGGGTGCTCAGTGGTGACTGGGTACACTGGACGGACTCGCCGAGAACTCCTATATGGAATTATATCTATCGTCGGATAGCAGTTCTCAGGTGACACTGGTGCAGGTTAGTCTGTAGACCCGAGATCGTCATAGAGTCTTGTGTGTTCTCCCACTGTACTTTGATTACCACCCTACCACGGCTCTACTGAGTCGTGCAAACAGGTGGCCGTTGGGTACAGTCCCGAGACACACGAAGACGATGAGCGATAGGAGGGGTTTCGTCTCTCCCGGTATTGGGAGTTGATGTTGTGTTGTGCTCAACTGGCTATATCAGTAAGTCCCTGGCCAGGGCTGTTGAGATTTGCTGATAAGTGTTATCAGTAGTTTCTCGATCTGTTATAGATATTTCATCGGCACGACTTATTGAGTTATTGGGGTCGACGTTACCATCCCAAGACTCGATATGCAGCATATCTGACGAAGAGACCGGACTGTACAGTAGTATTGCCGGTTGGCTCGACGGGAGTTGTAACAGGTTTGCTTGTTTTCTTCTGATCGCTCAATACCCGGGTGGCCATTACGTTTAGCAGACCGCTTGCGGCTTCGGGGTGCTTGATATGATCATCACCCACTGCCAGCGTATTGACGAGTCTTAGAGTCCCACAAAGGAGTTACCTAGTCCAGGCGAAAAGTGGTGCGCAAATGCGATATGTGCGTAGGCCCGGTTAAAATGCGCGTATGAGATACCGTATATTAATCGGGCGGTTTGCTTTTGGTCGGGTCGTTTGTGATATGACCGGCTTGATAAATCAAGTGTTGATTTATCATTTAACCATTAGTTTCTCACTTGAAATCCTTTCTTGTCTTTATGCATGCATGTATGCACTCATTCTCATTCATTCTCATTCATTCTCATTCATGCACATAGGATGTGCATCCACACATACATGCATACATAAAGGTTATCATGGTTGTATATATAGGAGATGGTGGCAATATAAGACTCACACCTTATAATTATATATATATATATATATATGGGTATATATTGCATTTGTTTCAAAACAATACAAAAGAAAAAGGTTAATACATGATTATCTTCTACACTCTTCTTTGAACTAACCATGCTCACCTACTTTTTAACCATGTGTTAATCTTTCTTTTATGTTTTAACTCAAGTGCAATAATATCCATATAATGTAACTATGGTTTGAGATGAAGAGTGGAAAATATATATACTTATATTTTCTATTTTTCACAACACAATTATCATTCTCTTGATATTTCTAAAAGTCATCATCTTCTTCCTCCTTGCTCTTTTGTTCTCTAGATTTCTCAAGTGAGCAAAACACTCACCAAGTTAGGATTTTGAAGTGAGAAAAGCCTCCACAACACCATTCTACACAAGTCTTGCCTACTAGTGAAGAGTGTTAGTTTCATTTTCTTCTCTTGATCTTGTGAAGATACAAGCTTGGACAAAGCGGACTCCGGGTGGATCATCGTGGACCTAGAGAAGTTCAAGTGGACCTTTTCCAAGCCCCAAGTAGCCGAGGAGTCTAGCGTAGGGAGCTACAAAGGTTGTACTCTCAAAACCCTAGCTTTATTTACTTGTGATGATGTGTTGTTTTAGAAACCCTAAAATTCTAGTGATGATTCCTTGTATGTTCATTTAGCACCTCAAAAGATTTAATTTTGAGACATGTGATGCTTCCAAACCCTTCATTAGGTGCTAGGTAAACCTAACATTGGTATCAGAGCCGACCTAGAACTTTAGGCGTCGCTTTAACGAAGTTAAAACTCCGATCGAACCGAAAAATACGGATTTTTAGCACTCTCTGGACAATTTTTCAAAACTGTTATTTTTCAGAATTAAAAATATGTAAAAAATTTAGCAGGGAATTCAAAGAACAACTGTAGAAAACGAAGCCCTAATGCTTTAATCCCACCGCGGAACCGCGGCCAAATCTTGCTTAGGCCGCGGCTCCGCGGCCGTACAAATGTATTAAGCCCTCGTTTTTGTACAGTGATCTTTATACCTGCTTGTAGACATTTTTGGGTATTTTTAATCTAGTTTCAGTGATATATGTTCTGGAGATTGTTTTAGATTTGGTGATTCGATCGGAATTTTAATCTCGTGCCTTTTTCCGGGTAATTTAGAAAGTATTGAATTATTCGAATGAGTATCATTTACTCACCTTTTCACGGGGTTTAAATCTTTCGGAAATATGTGCAAGTTTTTTTTTGTGGTGGACCCTCCAGAAGACAACAAACCTTAACTCGATTATGTGACCGTCTTGAACTGCCTTTTGAACTTTAGGGTTTGAGGCAGTACGGCGTGCCACATGTGAGGCGTTGGCTTGACCCTTCTACGGCTGGACCGCTACTACTGTGTCACATTCCGTGATCTTTGAACTCCGCTCAAGTGTTGAGCTTTAGGGAATTTTGGGTATTTGATCATTCGTTCGAAAACTTTAATACTGTCTATTTATCTGGAATGTGATACAATATGTGGAATTCATATAGTTAGGCATGAAATACGAAGTATGTGATATTTCGCATTTACGATGTCTAAAGAGAATGTGGATTCCAAATATTGTAGTTTTACACTTTCTTTTCTGTGACCGTAAGTGTAGTATGTCGATATCGCCGGTTTCGTTGCTATACATCAACGACAATCGGGGTACGCATACTTACTTACGTTGATGATATATGATATTATGTGTTGCTGAGATATGATGTGCAGGATTGTCGCGATTAAATAGCCGGGGGGTTTTATGTGAGATGAGAGTTTTATTTTTCATTCATGTAAAATTCAATTGTAATGTAATATTCTTTTATTTGGGGCACTTCCGGGTTGAGGTTGATGTCACCAGTGTTGTATATTATTTACTTTTCCGCATTAGGATAGACCCAAGGAGGGGAGCACAAGTGACCGGGTTCTGGGGTTCAGTGGGAGGCCATCTCGAGGAATCGAGACCGGGTCTCCTAAACTCCAGGATTGGTAGGTTGCTTGCCGCTCTCGTAGTGGTCTAGGGGTGTGGGCTTGGCTATTCATCGCTGCTGTGGAATCCGTATTTTCTATTGTTGGCTAAATACTAAATACGGACATCCTAGTATATCCCACATTATATATATGTTTGTGCTGCCTGTGTTCTATGATATCCGAGACGAATGATATACTATATATGAGATATATAGTAGACGTTGCTTATGTTTTACACCCACGCTAGTCCCGTCCCGGTATGCCGTTAGTTAAGTAACCTAACGGTGCATAACGGAACATTGCGGCGAATGCGGATGGCATAAGCGTACGTGTTATTTTCGTTTCTTTTCTGTGACTGGCTTAAGGACTTAAATGATGGGACTACATTAATATGATTAATGTAAAGAAAATAAACCTAAAAAGATGTTGTAGAATCGGATTTGAAAACCACTCGGCTCTTTATGAAAAAGCTACATTTAAAAACTGAGGAGCACAAGCCACTTGATTGTTATAATTTTCGGATGCGTTTGTAAAAGCAATTATTGAATCAATTGTTTCCCGATATCGGTTTCATTTGATCGATAATAGTATGTTGTATCGGTATTTAGAAAATTGTATAAAGAACTCACAATCAAAAAATTATATTTGACCGCAATCAACTACGGTGTCAGTTGTAGATCGTAAGCGAGTGCGGATCGTCCACAGGGATTGTGCGATTCATTTCTATGTTTAATTTGTTTGAATCGAAAAGTTAATCGAAAAGAAAAGAAAACATGATTCAAGATTTTATCGATTGATTCAGGTGTCACTAATCTAATCAAGAATCAAGAAATGATAAACAATCAAGAATCGGGTTTCGATGATATTTCCAACCAAATGTCAAGAATCTAAATGAGGCTCGTAGGAATCGATTGGATCTATAGACGTGATGTAATTTCGAGATTTCGTGTTCTTGTCCTTCGAAGGATTGAGACTAGATAGATGATGATCGATGAGAGTTAGGGCTTTCTTGATGAAACTAGGGTTTCATCGTTTAACCCTTGTTCTTTCATCGATATCATTCACATTCCAGCCTCTAACAATTTCA
Source organism: Agapanthus africanus (assembly GCA_030015575.1). NCBI lineage: Eukaryota > Viridiplantae > Streptophyta > Magnoliopsida > Asparagales > Amaryllidaceae > Agapanthus > Agapanthus africanus. Next base: position 226,973,441 of record JASDDO010000026.1, read on the forward strand.
AGAAACGATCGTGACTCCCCAATCTCGAGCGATATCAATCAAGAAAGCATCGCAACGAATTTGGTCGTCGATTCTTGAACTTGCTGGGGTTTACAAATCTCGTAGGATTCAAGAATCGATTTAAGATATATTACATCATCATTCTATTGATCGTCTCGACTCCTCGACGAGCGGAGTATTACTCAAACATCATCACACAGAAAGTATTCAAGAATTGAAAAGATATCATGATACGAGAATTTAAAGAAAACAAGATAAAAGAATATCACCTTTTATTTATATCAACAATTTGATTACAGTCGCTCAAGAACTACAAGAGGAAGAACTAAATTGTTGAATTGGCGTCGCTCGGCTCCGTGAGTAGTGGATCGGCTTGGACCACTTGCTCCGTTGAAGATCGGCTCGGCTCATAAAAGGTTGCAAGGCTTCTTGCTTGATGGGTACTCCGGATCTTGGCTTTTGATTGGAATTAGGGTTAGGGTTTCACACAAGCCCTCTCACTAGACTTGTGGAAGAAGATGAAGAAAGAGAGTGGATCTAGATTGATACTAAAATTTTTTTTGGATCCTTTTACAAGTGAGCCTAGGGTCTTATTTATAGATCTCCCAAACCCTAGGTCTAGATTTGAAATTACAATTCCCTCCAAAAGTTTGTTGAGGAGTTTCTAGAAAGAGTTTGTCAGGAGCTAGCTTAGGTTTTAAGCTAGGATTAATTAAGCTTAGAAAACCCTAGTTTGCTGATCTGGCGGAAGCTTCTGGAACATTCTGGAATTTGTCATGTCTTGATGTAGTGTTGACCTGGGAGAGAGACAATGCACTGAATTTGAGGAGGTAACTCCTTGGACCCACCGCGGATCCGCGGCGCAAGCAGGCTCCTGCCGCGGATCCGCGGCACTTTGTGGGGCTTGGGCCTTGGGCTTTTTACAGTGGTCTTGTGCTAACATATTGGGCTTCATCTGATATGTTGATTTGTATTTGTCCCTTTGGATTGATACCAGAATTGAAATCATTGAGTTGGCGTAATGTTTGATCGGTACCCTGTACATTTTGGCCTTTCTTCTGGATTTTCCTGCATAGATCTCAAAACAAGTGTTGCGCAATATAGAGATAATGTGATGCCATGAAATGCAGTCAATTTCCTTTATAGTGCCGGTTTTAGAGTCTAACACATGCAATCTGATATTTTGCGACAGTTTTGCTAATATGTGAAATATGAATACCGTATACTTCTAAATGAATGCAAATGATGAGGAAATTGCCAGCTGAAATATGCAATATTTTCGACTAATCAAATTCCCCCAAACTTAATTTCGAACGTCTCGAGCGAACTGTTTTATTAAAAAGAGAAGGAGAAAATAAAGAAAGAGAAAAACTAACTAGCACACTTTCGTAGGCAATACGATTGCACTGAGCACGTGCAACAAGCCTTTAAACCTCTAGGTGTCCCTAGTAGGAGGAGTGTTGTCTCCTGAGGGTTTTCAGCGGATTGCACCCACAAAATCCAATAATAAAAGAAAGATCATGAATATTACATTTAAAGACAAGAATTGTAAAAGAAAAGCTTCGAAAATTAGGGTTTCCAACTAAGCTAGCTTTTCGGTTGTCATGAGCCCTATCTTAATGGTCATGAAAAGATGTTAGAAATCACGTCCTCCCTCAATAAAACATCATCTTATTCTTCATTCCTATCTGTCGTCCAAACTTCGATCATATAACCCTGCGTGTGTGTAAAAACATCCCTACATCCGGAGAATTCAATTCAAGCTATCATACTCTTGCCCATCAGCCTCAGTACTTTTTAATTAATGAATATTTAGATGAGATTGCTCACACACTTTCATGCGACCGTTAATACTTCTTGAGGTACTAACCGACCGATTACTCCTGTGCTTGCTTACTTGGTGTATTTTCCTCATCTTGCACCACCTCAGGCATAGCAGTGACTCCCAGACCAGTTGGCCTTAGGGCACTAGGTGAAGAAGCACCCTCGCTATATATTTTTTTATTGCCATTGGTGATAACAAAACCAGTGTTCGTTTTTCTCACCACTTTATATTTTCTTCAATTTTTTTTTTTTATTTCATTTCCTTCATACATCGGCTTAAAGACAAGAGCATTTCAAGGTATCCTCTACTATCCCAGGCTTTAAGACGTGTGTAAGTGCGAATAGCAGGGTATCAACGTTCAAAAATGTTTGGCTTCCAGAATAGAAACTATTTTTCAGACTTATTTTTATCCTCAGATTAGTGACGTCCTTCATCTTACTAACCTTTGGGACAACGGCTCATAACTACTTATTACTAGTTCGTATAAGAAAACTTCTAATTTTCTTAGTTTTCTAAAAATTTTCCAATCTCATGGATGTAATTTTTCACTATCTAAACTTTCATTATCTTATTTATGTACAAAAAGTGTAAATATTAAAATTATTTTTATACTTGAAAATTTTTAAATTTTTATGGGTTTTGAAATTTTTTCAATTTTTATAGATTTTTAAAGAAATGTTTTTGTGCTTATGCAGATGATATGCAAATGATGCGAAAATAAGCACAAACCTCCCCCAAATTTGTTTTCAACAGTGTCCTCACTGTTGCCAAATGCTATACCTACAAAAACTGTAAGCCTGGGAGGAATTATTAGTGGGGGCAAAATATATAAGTGAAGAACTTCCCCCAAACTTACTCTTTTCATTCACCTTCATTCAAAAAGATGATGCAATGACATACTGGATATGAAGGTGAGACGGAGGAATTTTAATCAAAATAAACTGGCTCTTGTAAGAATAAGAGCTCCTCCGTGGGGTCAGTGGAAAAATACGGCTTAAGTCTATGTCCATTTACTTTGAAAAAGGTGCCGTTTTTAACATTTTCTACTTCTACTGCCCCGTGCGGGTATACAGACCGCACAACAAAAGGTCCCTTCCATCGAGATCGGAGCTTACCCGCGTGAAGGTGTAATCGTGAATCATAAAGAAGGACTTATTGACCAGGTGAAAATGTTTTCCTCAAAATATTTTTATCGTGAAAAACCTTAGTCCTATTCTTTGTGATTACAGCGTTATCATAAGCTTCATCGCGGAGTTCGCTTAGCTCATTAAGTTGCAGCTTCCGAAAGTTGCAAGCAAGGTTTAGATCAAAATTTATTTCTTTTATAGCCCACAATGCTTTATGCTCTATCTCGACGGGTAAATGACATGCTTTTCCAAACACTATCCTATATGGAGACATTCCTAGGTCGGTCTTAAATGCAGTCCTGAATGCCCAAAGAGCATCCGTCAATTTGGTCGACCAGTCTTTTCTATTTTTAGCAACAGTTTTCTCCAGGATAAGTTTGATTTGTCTGTTTGAGATTTCAGCCTGCCCGCTTGTTTGGGGATGATAGGGTGTAGAAAGTCGGTGGTTGATTGAGTATTTTCGCATCAGAGTCTCGAAAGACCTGTTACAGAAATGTGTCCCATTATCGCTAATGGTAGCGCGTGGGTGTCCAAATCGCGAAAAGATATTCTCTTTCAAGAACTTAAAGACAACTTTCTTGTCATTAGTGCGACATGGAATGGCTTCTACCCACTTTGAGACATAATCAACCGCCAGCAGTATGTACAAATTCTCAAAGGAGTTGGGAAAGGGACCCATAAAATCAATGCCCCAAACATCAAATATTTCAACAACCAGAATGGGTTGCTGAGGCATTTCATTCCTCTGGGTTATTCTACCCGTATACTGACATTGTGTACAGGTTTTGCAATGCTCAAATGCGTCCTTGAATAAGGTAGGCCAATAAAATCCACATTGCAAAACCTTCTCCGCTGTCTTTCTAGGACCAAAGTGACCCCCACAGGCTTGATCATGACAAAATGAAAGAACACTCTTGAACTCTTCATTCGGGACACACCGGCGAATGATCTGATCAGGACAATATTTAAACAAATAGGGCTCGTCCCGGTAAAAGTGTTTTACTTGGGATAGAAAACGGTATTTGTCCTGTTTTGACCAATCGCTCGGTATAAGTCCCGTGGCATAATAGTTCGCAATATCCCTGAACCATGGTTCAGCGGATATGCTCAAGAGTTGTTCGTCAGGGAACGAGTCATTAATCGGCAGGGTCACAGGGGAAGAAATGATGCGTGACAGATGGTCAGCTACTACGTTTTCACATCCTTTCTTATCTTTGATAACAAGATCGAATTCTTGTAACAGAAGGATCCAACGTATTAGTCGACCTTTTGCATCTTTCTTCGCCAGAAGATGTTTTAAAGCGGAATGGTCAGTATACACAACTATAGGTGAGCCAATTAAGTAATGCCTGAATTTTTCTAATGCAAATACAACCGCTAAGAGTTCTTTTTCTGTGGTTGTATAATTGATTTGCGCATCATTCAGGGTCTTACTTGCATAGTAAATCACGTGTGGCATCTTTTCGATGTGCTGTACTAAGACTGCACCTACTGCAAAATCAGATGCGTCACACATCAGCTCAAAGGGGTAGTCCCAATTTGGTGATGATAACACGGAAGCTGAAGTGAGTGAGTGTTTAAGTGAGTCGAAAGCTGGCTCGCAATCCGAGTCAAAATGGAAGGTCGTATCCTTGGCCAGGAGAAGAGTTAAAGGTCTAGCAATTTTGCTAAAGTCCTTAATGAATCTCCTATAAAAGCCCGCATGGCCAAGGACAGATCGAATATCTTTGACGCTTTTGGGATGAGGTAGGTTTTGAATGACATCTATCTTAGCTCTGTCAACCTCAATGCCTTTCTGTGAAATGACATGTCCAAGTACTATTCCTTCTTGGACCATAAAATGGCATTTTTCCCAGTTCAAAGTCAAGTTCTTCTTTTTGCAACGAGTAAGAACAGCGTCAAGATTCGCTATGCAATTGGAAAAAGAGTCTCCAAAAATCGAGAAATCGTCCATAAAGATCTCCAAAAAATTCTCTACCATATCAGAGAATATCCCCATCATACACCGCTGAAAGGTAGCGGGAGCATTGCATAGCCCAAAGGGCATGCGACTGTAAGCAAAGGTACCAAAAGGACAAGTAAAAGTGGTTTTATCTTGATCCTTTTTGGCGATGGAGACCTGATTGTAGCCTGAGTAACCATCCATAAAACAATAATACTCTCATCCCGCTAAGCGTTCCAGCATCTGATCAATGAATGGTAGAGGAAAGTGGTCTTTTCTCGTGGCAGCATTGAGTTTTCTATAATCAATACATACACGCCACCCTGTTTGGGCGCGTTTCTGAATCAACTCATTTGCCTCATTGGTTATAACTGTGATGCCGGATTTCTTAGGAACGGCATGTATAGGACTCACCCACTGGCTATCGGAGATGGGGTATATAATACCATTATCTAGACATTTGACGATCTCTTTCATGACCGCTTCCTTCATGACGGGATTCAACCGTCTCTGTGGTTCTCGGGTTGGTCTGGCATCATCCATCACATGTATATGATGTTCAACTATCAAGGGACTAATCCCTTTGATGTCCGCCATACTCCAACCAAACGCCTCTTTGTTAGATCTCAATACCGATAAAAGTGCATCTCTTGCTCTGATGCAAGAGAAGCGGATATGATAACCGGTAAAGACTCATTCTCACCTAGATATGCATATTTAAGGTGAGAAGGTAAAATTTTGAGATCTAATTCGGGTGGAGAGATGATAGAAGGAGGGATCATTGAGTGATTTTTGGATTTACAAAGAAGCTCAGCGCCTGTGAAAGATACAGACTCGGGTGGAGAAAAGTCAGGAGTGCAGGACTCAAGTGTAGGAAAAGTGTCCTCACTAAGATCATGTGTGAAATCAAACAGAGATGTGGTAATGTCATCGAGATCAGTAAAGCAAAGTTCCTCGGCTCCACAACTATCAGGAGCGATCTCATGGACAGAGCACACATCTAAAATATGAGAAGAGGGTTCTGATGGCTGACTTCCAACTTTGTAGATATTTAGTTCAATGGTCATATTTCCAAATGATAAGTTCATTGAACCATTTCTACAGTTTATAACAGCGTTGGAAGTGGCAAGGAAAGGACGACCCAGAATCACCGGAATTTAGCCCCGGGGGTTTGCTACAGGATGTGTGTCGAGCACAATGAAGTCTACAGGGAAAACAAATTCCCCGACCTTTATCAATACATCCTCTAATTCACCCCTTGGTTTGGTGATAGATCGGTCTGCCATCTGGAGAGTGCAATGAGCAGGTTTCAGCTCTCCAATCCCTAATTGCTCATAGACAGAATAAGGGAGCAGGTTAACACTTGCGCCAAGGTCTAAAAGAGCACGATTTATGTTTTTACCCCCAATCGAAATCGATATTGTAGGACATCCTGGGTCCTTTCGTTTCTTTGGTAGCTGGGGAATAAAAGCAGTGCTGATATTATTAGACATGAAGACCTTCTTCGGCACTTAGGTCTTCCTCTTCCTAGTGCACAAGTCCTTAAGAATTTTCGCATAAGCGGGGACTTGTTGAATTGCATTTAGGAGAGGGATATTGATGTTAACCTGTTTGAACATTTCCAAAATTTTCTCCATATGAGGACTCGTTCTATTAGCCCTTAACCGGTTCGGGTAAGGAGCTTTCGCAATAAGCGCAGGGTCCATCACAGGAGAAGGAAGAGGGGGTAGACGTGGTCCCAAAAGAGGTGTGGGGACCGTCTGTGGAGAACTATAAGGGTTGGGAGAAGGTGTCGAGCCTAATGGGAAATGGAGAATAGGCTCGCGAGAAGATGGTGTGGTAGAAGGAGAAGTGTGTGTGTGTGGAAAGGTCTCAGCCGGGGTGTTGATATGATTTTTAGTATCATCAATACCTTCCCCGACATGATTGTTCAGCACTCTTCCCGATCTCAACGTTATGACGGCATTTACATTGTAATGCCCAGGATTCTGTAGGGGTTGAGAGGGAAGTTTCCCTTTTTCTCTCGCACTCATTTCGGCTTTGAGTCATGCGATTTCAGCTTCCATCGATCTGATACTCTCAGCTTGGGACGCTGAGTTTTTCTTTATCTCACTGACGGAAGATCTAACCTCAGTCGAAACCTCTATGAAATTTGACAAAAGTGATTTCATGGTTTGAGTGAATTGAGAGAACTCGTCAGAATAGGACTGCATAGGATTAGACTGTGCAGGAGTGTTGCCCTGGTTTTAAAAATTTTGTGACTGATAGGGGTGCTGAGTGAGTTGAAGGGGTTGCTGTTGTGGTGGAGGAAGAGCCCTTTGAAAATTATTCGTGTTTGGAACAGCGTTTTGAGGTTGGTTTTGGTTCCAAGCAATATTCGGGTGATTCCTACAACCCTGATTGTACGTGGAAGAATATAGATCGTTTCTAGGTCTTTGAAATGCGGCATTAGAATGCTCGTGACCTTGAAATGCAGAGTTTAATGGACATTCTTCCGTTAAATGAGACGGATCAGAACAGCACCCACAAACAGTTTTGGGGAGTGACACTGGGTTTAGGGAGGCTGCTGCAAATTTGTGTTCCATAGTGTCGAGCTTCTTTTGCATTGCTGCCATCTCAGCTCGAACACCTATGGACACATCTATTTGGTGTACGCCACCCTTATTCAATGGTTGGGTTCCACTCTCCCACTGTAGTGATTTTTCAGCGAACTCTTCTAAGTACTTCCACGCTTCCCCATCATCCTTAGTCATAAAAGTACCTTGACACATGTTTTCAAGGCTCTGTTTAGTGTTTGGGTTAATGCCCTCATAAATGATTCGGCAAAGCTCCCATCTCGGGATGCCGTGATGAGGACATTGAACCAATAGATCCTTGAAACGTTCAAAGCATTTTGAAAATGGTTCAGCAGGGAGCTGGGAAAATTGATTCAGTTCGCTACGGATTCGAGCTGTCTTTTGTATTGGGTAAAATTTCTTAAGGAATGCAGCGACGAATTCTTCCCAATTCGTAATAGAGTGTGCGGTAGTGTTATATAGCCACTTCTCGGCTATATCGCACAATGTAAATGGAAGAAGTCGTAGACGCATTGCATCCACTGAAAGTTGTGACGTACCCATCATTGCGCATACGTTTTCAAATTTGGTAATGAAAACGTAAGCGTCCTCAGTCTCGAGTCCATGGAATTTGGGTAAAAGATTGATATACTGGGGCTTAATCTCAAAGTTATCCCCGTTGGCTGGTGGTGTGGATAAGCAGGTCGAAAGAGGACCTCGAATAGGGTAGCACCTCTCCTGGAGAGAGATGCGGGGTGGATTCTGCGCACCAACGGATGGCGGCAGATTAGGGTTAAAGAAGTTTGATGGATTCGGATCCATCGGTGTGGGTGTGGTAGTGGGTAAAGAAAAGGTAAATGGAGAAATATCGACTTCGGAGTCGATAAAGGGTACGCGGACTAAACGGGCACTAGAATCCCGTGTCCAGCCTATCTTGCACTAAAAAGGGTTAGTACAAGTGGCAGCGTTGACTTATAATTAGGGGTAATGAATGAATGCGGTGCTTGCTTTTGAAAAAGGAACGGATTTTTGAAAAAATGATGCGACAAAACAAATGCAGCACACAAACCCTAGAATCTAGTGGTCACCTAGGTCCGGCTCTAGACCGCTCCTAACTGCCAAAAGACAAGTCACAGGATAGAATCCTCCACTGCCTCTTTTTCCCCCTGTGGCCGGATAAGTGCCAGGTAAGTGGGAAGGTACTCCACTACGTAAGTAGTAGGCCTAATTAAAAACCTCTAGCCTTAGACACACTCGCCTTAGGCACCACAAGAAAATGCGGATAAGCAATGAATTACCCACGGCCTTCTCTTGTCCTAATTGAGCGCGACGGTCCTTAGAGTCATCTCTAGATTTCTTTTAGTTAATGTGGGTCAATGCAGATGCAAGTTTTGTGATTTTTGGGGCCTAGGAAGGGTAATGAAATCCCCACCTAATTTGGATTTGGCCGTGCCCCTTAATTTCCGTATTAGAATGCAAACAACCAAGAAATCAAAATCACGCACAAATTTAATTTTGCTTTTGCGGCGCTGCGATTATTTGCAAAGAATCCTGCAGCAAAGTATTAGTTGGAGCTAAAAAGAGGAGATAGGAGAAGGTAAAAAGTTACCTGAAGCAATTTGGCACAGAGATCCCTTCAGGCTGCCGCGTTTCCGCCGCTATTGGGCACTCCCACCGCGCTTCCGCGGTTGAACAATGGGATCAATGCACAAAACTTCACCAGGGAGCTTCTATAGACTCCCTCTGCTCTCTGGTATTTTCTAAAAATTTTCTTCAATTGCCAAACAGCTCCAGATTTCCTTGCAATGAACAACAGCAAATCGTTTAGGGTTTGCACGAATTTTGATCTCAAAAACAACAATGGAATAAATCTTTCAATTCAAACTTTGATATAAAACGAATTAGCGCGTGATCCCCGGCAACGGCGCCATTTTGATTGTTATAATTTTCGGATGCGTTTGTAAAAGCAAGTATTGAATCAATTGTTTCCCGATATCGGTTTCATTTGATTGATAATAGTATGTTGTATCGGTATTTAGAAAATTGTATAAAGAACTCACAATCAAAAAATTATATTTTACCGCAATCAACTACGGTGTCAGTTGTAGATCGTAAGCGAGTGCGGATTGTCCACAGGGATTGTGCGATTCATTTCTATGTTTAATTTGTTTGAATCGAAAAGTTAATCGAAAAGAAAAGAAAACATGATTCAAGATTTTATCGATTGATTCAGGTGTCACTAATCTAATCAAGAATCAAGAAATGATAAACAATCAAGAATCGGGTTTCGATGATATTTCCAACCAAATGTCAAGAATCTAAATGAGGCTCGTAGGAATCGATTGGATCTATAGACGTGATGTAATTTCGAGATTTCGTGTTCTTGTCCTTCGAAGGATTGATACTAGATAGATGATGATCGATGAGAGTTAGGGCTTTCTTGATGAAACTAGGGTTTCATCGTTTAACCCTTGTTCTTTCATCGATATCATTCACATTCTAGCCTCTAACAATTTCAAGAAACGATCGTGACTCCCCAATCTCGAGCGATATCAATCAAGAAAGCATCGCAACGAATTTGGTCGAGCGATATGAGATATGGCATGGGAAGAGACCATCTCTTAAGAGAATTAAGATTTGGGGTTGCCCGGCCTATGTTAAAAAGCAAAATCCGAACAAACTCGAGACACGGTCGGTCATGTGTAACTTTTTAGGATATCCAAGGATCTCTTATGGATATCTATTCTACCACAAGTAGGAACAAAAGGTGTTTGTTTCTCAGTATGCCACATTCTTAGAAAAAGAGTTTTTCACAGATAAAGATAATGGCAAGGTGGTGGATCTAGAAGAGGTTCTAGAAACACAAACTACAAATGACGACTTGGTTGAACCGGCTGTTGCAATAGAAACTGAGGAACCTCGGCCACTCCGTAGGTCTGTAGGACTTCTCGCCCACCGGAGAGGTACTACGGTTTCCTCATTGATGGTGACAGAGAAGACTGCATCATGGAGGATGATGATCCTACCAGTTTTCAGCAAGCTATCACGAGTGGAGACTCTGTGAAGTGGCTGGATGCCATGAGATCCGAAATGGAGTCTATGTACACCAACAAAGTATGAACTTTGGACGTTGTACCCCCTGGGGTAAAACCTGTGGGGTGCAAATGGATCTTTAAAAGAAAGATTGGTGTAGATGGCCAGGTAGAGACCTATAAGGAAAAACTTGTGGCGAAGGGTTTTCGTCAAAGACCAGGTTTGGACTATAACGAGACTTTTTCGCCCGTAGCCATGCTTAAATCCATTCGGATCCTACTTGCTATTGCTGCTCACTATGACTATGAAATCTGGCAGATGGACATTAAAACGGCATTTCTAAATGGAGATTTAGAAGAATGCGTTTATATGGATCAGCCGGAGGGCTTTATTGACAGTGGGAGCAGTGGGAAAGCATGTAGATTGCTTAAATCCATATATGGGTTAAAGCAGGCATCATGGAGTTGAAACATCTGTTTCGATGATGTTATCAAAGAGTTTGATTTCATCAAAAATCCAGATGAACCTTGTGTTTATAAGAAGGCTGTAGGGAGAGCTGTCATATTCCTCGTATTGTACGTGGATGACATTCTTCTGATAGGAAATGACATTCCTATGCTACAGTCGGTCAAATCTTTCTTATCACTATGGTTCTCCATGAAGGACCTGGGTGATGCCACATACATCCTGGGCATTAGGATCTATAGGGATAGATCTAAGAGGTTATTGGGATTGTCCCAAACCAGGTACATCAACACCATCCTAAAAAGGTTTAGTATGGAAGACTCCAAGCGGGGTGCCTTACCCGCTTGCCATGGGGTCACTCTCTCCAAGGAATCTTGCCCAAAGACCGATGAAGAGAAAGCTCGCATGAGCATTATACCCTATGCTTCGGCAGTAGGATCTATAATGTATGCGATGTTATGTACATGCCCAGATGTAGCTTATGCACTTAGTGTTGTAAGCAGGTATCAATCCAACCCAGGGGAGAATCACTGGATAGCTGTGAAGAACATTCTTATGTACTTGCGAAGGACTAAAGAATTGTTCTTGGTGTATGGTAATGGAGATCTCCAAATGGAGGCCTTTACCGATTCGAGCTTCCAGAGCGATAAGGACGATAGAAAATCTATCTCTGGGTTTGTATTTACCCTCAATGGAGGGGCGGTAAGTTGGAAGAGTTCCAAACAGGATACCGTTGCAGACTCTACGATGGAAGCTGAGTACATTGCTGCGAATGATGCCGCCCAGGAAGCTGTTTGGATGAGGAAGTTTGTCTCGGAGCTAGGAGTAGTTCCAACCATTATTGATCCAATACCATTGTATTGTGATAATAATGGGGCTATGGCATTAGCTAAGGAGCCCATGTCCCATCAGCGGTCCAGACACATCCTGGGGCGCTTTCATTTGATCAGGGAGATTATAGATCGCCGCGAGATTTAGATTAAGAGAGTAGACACGAAGAATAACGCCGCGGATCCACTCACCTAGGCCCTCCCTCAGCCGCAGCATGAGCGACTTTTTGAGATGTTGAGTATGAGATACGCCAATAACTGGCCTTAGGGCAAGTGGGAGATTGTTGGATATATGTATGCCCTAGCGGCCATTATGTGATAGTGGATGTATTTATACATGTATATATATATATATATATATATTCAGTGTACCTTCTTGCTCGACATGAAAGTATGCTATCTGGTTCTTCTTTATCTGACATGTTGATTTGATCATGCTTTTATTCATTCATACATATTGATAAAGCCCTGAGGATATTGGCTTGACTACTATGATTATGATGGAGATCATACTAGTGGGACATCAGTAGTTTATAAGCATATCCTAGAATGTCCCTAGTCACAGGTGTATCGAGACGTGGCATCGATATACCAGAGTAGACTAGCGTATATGACACTAGACCCATATGATGGGCGATGGATGTTCCCACATTCATCGATGTTTGACATCGAGATCGTATATGGGTGCTCAGTGGTGACTGGGTACACTGGACGGACTCACCGAGAACTCCTATATAGAATTATATCTATCGTCGGATAGCAGTTCTCAGGTGACACTGGTGCAGGTTAGTCTATAGACCCGAGATCATCATAGAGTCTTGTGTGTTCTCCCACTGTACTTTGATTACCACCCTACCACGGCTTTACTGAGTCGTGCAAACAGGTAGCCGTTGGGTACAGTCCCGAGACACACGAAGGCGATGAGCGATATGAGGGGTTTCGTCTCTCCCGGTATTGGGAGTTGATGCTGTGCTGTGCTCGACTGGCTATATCAGTAAGTCCCTGGCCATGGCTGTTGAGATTTGCTGATAAGTGTTATCAGTAGTTTCTCGATCTGTTATAGACCTTTCATCGGCACGACTTATTGAGTTATTGAGGTCGACGTTACTATCCCTAGACTCGATATGCAGCATATCTGACGAAGAGACCGGACTGTACGGTAGTGTTGCCGGATGGCTCGACGGGAGTTGTAACAGGTTCGTTTGTTTTCTTCTGATCGCTCAATACCCAGGTGGCCGTTACGTTTAGCTGTCCGTTTACGGCTTGGGGGTGCTTTATATGATCATCACCCACTGCCGGCGTATTGACGAGTCTTAGAGTCCCACAAATGAGTTACCTAGTCCAGGCGAAAATTTGTTGTGCGCATATGCGGTATGTGCGTGGGCCCGGTTAAAATACGCGTATGAGATACCGTATATTAATCGGGCGGTTTGCTTTTGGTCTAGTCGTATGTGATATGACCGGGTTGATAAATGAAGTGTTGATTTATCATTTAACCATTAGTTTCTCACTTGAAATCCTTTCTTGTCTTTATGCATGCATGTATGCACTCATTCTCATTCATTCTTATTCATGCACATAGGTTGTGCATGCACACATACATGCATACATAAAGGCTATCATGGTTGTATATATAGGAGATGGTGGCAATATAAGACTCACACTTTATAATTATATATATATATATGGATATATATTGCATTTGTTTCAAAACAAAAGAAAAGAAAAAGGTTAATACATGATTATCTTCTACACTCTTCTTTGAACTAACCATGCTCACCTACTTTTTAACCATGTGTTAATCTTTCTTTTATGTTTTAACTCAAGTGCAATAATATCCATATAATGTAACTATGGTTTGAGATGAAGAGTGGAAAATATATATACTTATATTTTCTATTTTTCACAACACAATTATCATTCTCTTGATATTTCTAAAAGCCATCATCTTTTTCCTCCTTGCTCTTTTGCTCTCTAGATTTCTCAAGTGAGCAAAACACTCACCAAGTTAGGATTTTGAAGTGAGAAAAGCCACCACAACACCATTCTACACAAGTCTTGCCCACTTGTGAAGAGTGTTTGCTTCATTTTCTTCTCTTGATCTTATGAAGATACAAGCTTGGACAAAGCGGACTCCGGGTGGATCATCGTGGACCTAGAGGAGTTCAAGCGGACCTTTTCCAAATCCCAAGTAGCCGAGGTGTCTAGCGTAGGGAGCTACAAAGGTTGTACTCTCAAAACCCTAGCTTTATCTACTTGTGATGATGTGTTGTTTTAGAAACCCTAAAATTCTAGTGATGATTCCTTGTATGTTCACTTAGCACCTTAAAAGATTTAATTTTGAGACATGTGATGCTTCCAAACCCTTTATTAGGTGCTAGGTAAACCTAATAGGGTAAGTGAGAGGTTCATTTTTGGTGGGGAAAATTATGATCTCATTCTTTGCTTGCTTCAAAATTCCAAAGCTCATCTCCATAGATTTTTCCTCCACATCTTTATGGCAACTTCATAACCCCATGAGACAAACCATTCTACACTAGCCTACAGCTTCCTTGGGCAAGTCGACTCGCAGACTTCAGGCTCGAGTTGCCTCGGTCCAGAGGTGGGAGCCCATAAAAGAACTCAGCGATGTGGTGCCCGTTCCGACGAGGAGATGAAGACCGGAGATTCCGCGAGGAGATCGGAGTGGAGGCCGAAGACCGAAAAACACGGATCGCTTGGTATAGCTTCCTACTCATTCTCATGTTTTCTAGCATTAGGTTAATGGCCCGATCCGGGTTTTATAGTGCGCGGTAATGCCGGTTTCAAAGTTAAAGAAAAGTTTCGTTTCCGCATTTTGGCCTCGGATTGACGGCCGGGGTGCTGCCGTGCACTTACACGGGTATTAGAGACACGCCATTAACCTAGTCTAGCTTGCTCTAACGTGTTTACAAGTTCGATCGAACGAAAATTCCAAAAACCGCGTTTTCATGCATCAGTTTTCTGTCGAATTTTTTTTGGCTCAAAAAATTATTTGGAGCATTGCAGAAATACGTGCAGTAAATTCTAAGAGTTCTGCAAAAATTTGGTGGCTTGACTTTACTGATCCACCGCGGAACCGTGGCCAAACCCATGCATTGGCCGCGGTTCCGCGGCCATAGTGACTCCTTGTAGCACCAAATTTTTACAGAGGGTCTTGGACTTGGAAATGGGGGTTTTGGTATGTTCTGTTTGGGCCCAGATTTTCTTTGAGTGCTATAGTTGTGCTTGGGGCCCACTTCGGGAAATTTAGTCGATCGAAAATCTTAACCATATTAGTTCACAGTATTTATATTATATCTGCGACCTTGAATGTCATTTGATCGGTAAATCCTGTCTAACTTCTATAGCCCTTTTAGATGGATTTGCGAACGTGACATTCACGTTGATGTTCTGTGTTGTGCTGTGATGTTGCAGATTGTCGTGGTGGATAGCCTGGATACAATGGTAGTACAGTTTGGTTTATTATGTACATTTGATATTGTGGGGCGAGCGTCCGACATGTGGACTGCCGTTACTGCCTGTTTGTATATTATTCTTTTGGGGCACGACCGGGCTGAGGTCGATGTACCCGTTGTATGTATATTTTACTTTCTGTACTAGGATTACCCCGCGGTGGGGTGCACGGGTAGCCGGGTTCTAGAGGGCAACGGGCCCGCATCTCATGGCATTGAGACGGAGGGGGCTTCACTCTAGAATTGGCGGGTTATTCGCCGCACTCGTAGGGTGTACAGGTTGACCCAAGGAGGGGTGCCTAAGTTACCGGATTCCGTGAAGTGGTGGGTGGTCCATTCACGTTGTTGAAGGGGGCTGCCTCGCTTCACGTTTAGGCGGGTAACTTGCCGCGCCCGTAGGGGTCTAGGATTTCATTGCACAGGCTATCCACACGACCAGAGGAACGTCGGGTTTCGGTAGCGGCTCTGTGAAACCCGGGGATCCCAGATATCTGTATTGTTCTGTGATGCTTATTACATTTCTGTGATGTTGCATTTTATCACGCCTTGAGCAATTATTATATATTGATATATATACTAGTAGATGTTATATATGTTTTGCATCCGCGCTAGTCCAGTCCCCGCTCTGTCGTTAGTTAAGTAACCTAACGGGTGATGACGGGACCCAGTGGCGAATGCGGATGGCATATACGTACATCATTATTTTCGTTCTTTATTGGTGTGATCAATTGATGGGACAGCGTTGATTCGGATCAATGCAAGCTAAATAAACCTATTCTGATGTTGTTGGAACATTTTTCAAAAAGCTGTTATTGCAAGGGCGTTCTCTTTTGTTTTGCACAGTGGTATTCGGTTATGAATATCCAGCACCTCAGTCGACGAGGCAAGGGCCGAGATCCCTTCACCGGGAGTGACCCCCTGGACAGAAGTTTGCGTCAGAGCAATAACTTCACTATAGTCGTTTACTTTTGATTTGCATCGTGGTATTCAATTGGAATATCCTGCACCTCATTCTACGGGGAAAGAGCCGAGATCCCTTCACCGGGAGTGACCTCTTTAGCAAAGCTTTTCGCCACTATATTTTTATAAAAGCTATCCAGTTCCTTCAACGATATCAGGTTCATTACGTTAAAGGTTTTTCGCCAAAAACCATTCGTAGCCCTCCGTCATTTCAGACGGGTAGCACGTAGTATTCATGCTATGTTTGTTGACCTCCGTTAAGGCATAGTGTATGGTAGCTACTTGTTACCTTTCTGCTGCATAGATAGATGCGTTGGTTTGGGACAGTCGTATAGCCTTGTTGGCTAAAGTCAAGGGCTTGTACGGGTGGGTTCAAATTAACCTAGACAATGACGGGTAGAACTTGACATGTGACTTATGATTTGTTGACCTTCGTCAAGGTCATAAGAGCATAGGGTAAAAATCACATCGGGAGTTTCTAAAGAAACTGAAACTTGCCAGATATGCGCATACCTTTTGGAGTGTGATAACGTGAGTGGATTCCATCACATTATCATACAATGATAGTTGGATCCCGATTCCCACTGATGAGTTGGTTTACTCCTCGGGCGATCCCGACTAATTCTTCTTTCAGGTTTGGAGGAGAATTTGAGGTTACAGTGGGAGGTTTCCTGATTAGATAAATTGATAACCATTCTGATCTAGGTTAGAGTGCACGCTGAGTGTTTCTTTTCTCTCTCTCTTTGGCAGCGACCATGGCCCGACCCTTGACTATGACTCAGTGACAAAAATTAACCGAACCTTCTTAAACACTGGCTTTTGGATTGTCAGAGTTGCATACCTCATTGCCACTCCTACTTTTACCCTTTTATCCAGAACACCCCGTATTACTACGAACGTCCAATTCCATTGGATAAAACCATCGTATGGTTATATACGAACTCGAAGGAATTTATTCGAGGATGGTTTCCAGTTCTGGAGAAAACGAATAGGACTATTCAGTTGTCTTTTCCTTTTACCTTCTCTCAGGTTGCGAGTGCTCCTTGGATTAGGGGATAGTACACCCGTTACGCCTATTGGATAGTCTTCTTCCAAACCTTAGGCTGGTGCTGAACGGTAGGGAATGAAGAAAGCCGATTAGCCTAAGTGATGTGTACCGAAAGTATTAAGTTAAGACAAATAAAGGGATTAGTAAGAGGGCAAAGTAAATTGCGAATGCTATTCACGACCGAAACAAATATTTCTTCGCCAATCCTATTTCACCTTTGTATTTCTCCAGAACACTCCGTATCACTACGAAGATCCACAGTTATTTGGATACTCCATCGTATAGTTATATACGAACTCGAAAAGAACTTGTTCCAGTTCGGGGATGGATTCTGGTTCAGGAGAAATAGGAATAAGGTTTAGTCAGGTGTCTTTTATCTTTATCTTCTCTCGTGTTGCGAGTGCTACTAGGATTAGGACAGTACACCCATTATGCTTATTGGATAGTCTTCTTCCAAACCATAGGCTGGTGCCGAACGGTAGGGAAGGAAGAAAACCATTTAGCCTAAAGGGGTGTGCAGAAGGTAATGACTAAAGACATATAAAGGGATTTGGAGAGATGGCAAAGAAATATACGGTTACAGTTGTGAATCTGGATAATGGAAGAGGCATTACTAGGAATACCTCGATACCCCTACGAAACATTTCAATGTTTTAGTTTCACTGTGTAAAGAAAACTGATTTCCCAATTAGTCCTTACTCCAGAGTATGTATTTACCAGGTTTGATTCTCACATCTGTATGGTTTTACAGATGATGAGTGGGAGTGAGTTATTGGGAATTAGTTGATTATCCTCATTATATCGAAATTCGTTGTAATTGGTGATATTTGAGGATATCACCTGGGTAGTTTGCCGGACGGCAAATATTTGGTTTTGAATATCCGTTATTATGCACCAATTTCAAATTGATATATCTGTACATCTATTTTTATAGAGTGAGATATACCTTTTTGAAATTATGTCTATGACATTTACCTATATCAGTGGATGGTTAGGTAAGGAGCATTAAACAGCGGTGTAATTCTTCTTAACCATAAGTACAGTTTTCAACCTACGACACACAGGGAATGAGTTATTAGACTCAGGGGACTTATACAGAGTATTGTATGTTATCCAGTGTCCATCAGGACAGAGGGGTTGGTACTCATACTATATTCTGTTTACTTGTGACTTCTCTAGTTCTTAGACATGTGTTTCGTAGAAATGCAAGGTCTAAGTTTTGAGAAGTTATAGGTATAAGGATAAAGTAGAGAACCAGGTGTTGCAAGTATCAGGATTCTTCAAGCTGATCGAAGATATAGATACTTGTGTATCGTATTCAGATGATAGTAATGATTAAGAGAACTTGCTTTTCTTTCAGGTTACTCATAATTGGAGGCATTCCTAAGTTGAGTAACGCTGATCGGCGTCTCTCCATTTAGTTGATATGCATTGGTGACAGCTGCATGATTTGAACCTGGTTCAATTAAATCAGTGCCTCTGTTTCTGTATTGGATATAGAACAGTTCGTATCTTAACGATGTTAGGGTACGGGGAGTTGTCCGGCTTATGCTTAAAACCAGACTCTGGATAACTCAAGGCACGTTTTTGTAATGGTTGTTTGTGGGTTGACCCAGGCTATGACGAGGGTTGACTTTCTACCATCAGGAAGATCAATAGTGATATTGTTCTTGACTCGCCACGGTTTTAATAAAAATGGATTTTTTCAGAAAACAGTAGTGGGAGTATGGTAGAACTGGAAATGATTCCAGAACCGCAAACGATTACTGAAAATTTGATAAGAACCTAAAGGTTTAATCTGACTTGATATTCCATTGGCCACTCTGCAGGTATGGTGGGTAACCTCAGACACTCGAGAGGTACTTCGGTATGCTCAAGGACGGTGACAGGGAGATTCTTGTTTACCCAGACTTGTCATTGCTGTTGTTCCAGACTGTGAGACCCGGCAGGAGGATAAGTATAGCGTCGTTCTAAACAAGCTTTAGAAGTGTGCCTGTATATTATTCTGCCAGAGGGTTTTCGTAGTCAGTGGGAGCAGCGGAAGCATAGTGGACAAGTGGCTTATGTCTATTTATAGACTAAAGCAGATACAGCGGAGATAGATCATCTATTTCTGATGTGACAGTCATAGGTTTGACTTCATCGGAATAGGGGATGGATATGTTAAGAAGGTAGTAGGGTGTGATGTCCTGGTATTTGGATGACATACACAGAGCAGGAAGTGAAATTCCTATACTACGATCGGTTATACTTTGGTTGCCATACAGTGGTTTCTCCACATAGGAATTGGGTATTATATCAGACATTCTGGTTACTAGATCTATGTTTTAGATCTAGATTTGGGTAGTTTCCCAATCTGGGTACTTAGACAGCATTCTAAAGGAGTTTTAGAATGGACGACTCCTGGCACGGTAGTGTACCTGCAGGTGATGGATTCACCCTCTCTAAAGGTGTCTTACAGACTAAAAGGGAGAGGGATGTGTATGATTGGCAGATCACTTGATTAGGCAATTGAGTCAATCATGAGATGTCAAGTACCACACCAGATGTTTTTGCACTAGATGCAATAAGGTGATATTGATCCAATCCTGGAGAAACGTTCGGAAGCAGTTTTAGAACATAAGTGGATGTTCTAGGGATATGATAACGACAGCCTCATTCGGGAGACGGTTATCATTCCAGGCTTCCAAGGTGACCTGGATGACAGAGTGGCTGTCAGAGTTATAGTTTTCCCTCTGACGAGGGGCAGTATCTGGACAGGAGGTCCAGGAGGATACTGAAGGAGGCATGGCGCAGGATACTGATTAAGTTCAGTTGACGATACAGTCTAAGAAGTTTGGATTTGGAGTTCATTTATGAACTAAGTCCCATCAGACATCCAGACATATTCTAAGACAGGTATTGCTCATTTCGGGAGATGATTTTCTCCGCAAACTTGAGATAAAGAGAGACATAGAAAGAAATATCAGAGCGGATCCACTAACTGAGGCTATTCCTCGAACGCAATAGTTTTGCAAACGAGCTTTGTGAGACTGACTAGTAGAGGAGTTGGGTGTTCGGTATCACACGGGCTGTGAGTATGAGACATCGCAATAATTAGCCTTGAGTACAAGTGGGAGATTGTTGGAGATAGTGCCCTCAGATTCAATTATTGGATCACAGGCACGTGATTGCAATGATTGAAGGAGGACCTATACCGGTAGGACAGTCTTACTCATGATGATAGTATGCTATCTGGTTTATCTTTATCATCGTGTACTGCTTTAGGTGACCTTACAGGTCGCTATTACACGTTGATAGAGCCCCTAGCATTCTTGCTTGACTGCCAGCAGTATGATGGCGATCATATACGTGGGAGCTAGGGTCTATAAGCACATCCTTAAAAGGTCCATAGTCGTGGGAGTTTCGAGACAGGGCATCGAGTATACTAGTGTATACAGTCGAGACCCCGACGAGAGGCAGTGGCCGGTCTCACAAGCCACTGGTGTTAGTTGGTTCACCTAAGATGTATACAGGTGCTCATTGGGTTATGAGTACACCGGACAGGACTCGCCGGGAACATGCTAGTTGGTCTTATACCTGACGTCAGATAGCAGTTCCCTGGTGACATGTGTACAGGTTAGTTCATCGATCTGAGATCGTCATTTGTCTCGTGTGAGTTCCCACTGTACTTTGATTACTACCCTACTACGCTCAAAGGAGTCATGCAAACAGGTTTTAGTTGGGTACAGTCTCGAGCCACATGGAGGCAGTGAGCGGATCTGTAGGGGTTCGTCTCTCCCGGTATTGGGGGTGAGGTCGCGCTGCGTCTAGGAGAGCCAGTACACGAAGTCTTTGGCCAAGGCAGGAGACTTACTGGTAGGTATTCCAGTAGTATCTCAGGGTGTTCTGGGCTACACTTCGACACGACTTGTACCGCTTTTGGGGGTCTGACTTTTTCCAACCCCCTAGGCCCGCCATGTGATACTCATAGACGAACGGACCGGACTGTACGGATATTGTCACTGACAGGCTCAGTAGGGTGTCAGGATGAGTTCGCTCACAGACATCCCTTTTGGTCAACACCTGGTAGCCCGTTACGTATGGCTAATACCTCTGACGTGCTAGTGGTTAAATCCATAGCCAAAGTATTGACGAGTCTTTAAAGCCCCCCACAGACAGTTTCTCAAGTTTCGGGCGAAACGCTGTAGAGGCCGTATGGAGATATGGCAGGGTTCGATCAGATACGTGCGGTATTGCACGGATCATGATCAGACGGATAATACTAGCGGGCTTTGGTTTAAGCCGGATCCTAGTATTGTACAGTGTAGATTTTGTCTCATTGCATTTGTATTCGGTCGGAATACAAATGCGGGTATGTATATACAGTCGCGGGGTTTTCCTGTAATTTATTACGGGATCAGTTTTCTGAAGTTGCCAGTTTGCATTCTGTTTCAGCCAGTTTTCCTTTCTTCCTTTCATTAGCTGATAATTGATGGAGGGGCTAATTTGCAAATATGAAAATTAGCAATTGTGGAGGGTTTATTTGTAAATGTGGGATTATGATGATAATAGCATCTTTGATTCTCTTGTGATCATTTCCTTGCATTAATGAGAAAGGATGAGATGAGAGTTGATTTTGATATTGATGTGAGCCTTGCTTTTTGTTATGATCACCTCTTGCTTTTACTACACTCACCTCCCTTGTAATTTCCCTTCTCCATTATTGTTATGGCCGGCCACTTCTTGGGTGAGAGAGGGGTTCATTTTTGGTGGGGAAAATTATGATCTCATTCTTTGCTTGCTTCAAAATTCCAAAGCTCATCTCCATAGATTTTTCCTCCACATCTTTATGGCAACTTCACAACCCCATTAGACAAACCACTATACACTAGCCTACAGCATCCTTGGGCACATCGACTCGCCAACTTCGTGCTCGAGTTGCCTCGGTCCAGAGGTGGAAGCCCGTAAAAGAACTCGGCGATGTGGTGCCCGTTCCGACGAGGAGATGAAGACCGGAGATTCCGCGAGGAGATCGGAGTGGAGGCCGAAGACCGAAGGACATGGATCGCTCGGTATAGCTTCCTACTCATTCTCATGTTTGCTAGCATTAGGTTAATGGCCCGATCCGGGTTTTATAGTGCTCGGTAGTGCCGGTTTCAAAGTTAAAGAAAAGTTTCATTTCCGCACTTTGGCCTCGGATTGACGGCCGGGGTGCTGCCGTGCACTTACAGGGCATACATATATCCAACAATCTCCCACTTGCACTAAGGCCAATTATTGGCATATCTCATACCCAACAACTCAAAAAGTCACTCATGTTGCGGCTGTGGAAGGGCTTTGGTGAGTGGATCCGCGGTGTTATTCTTTGTGTCAACTCTCCGAATCTCGATCTCTTGGCGATCTACAATCTCCCGGATCAAATGATATCGCCTGAGGATGTGTCTGGTCTTCTAATGGGATCTGGGTTCTTTGGCCAATGCCATAGCTCCATTATTATCACAATACAATGGTATTGGATCAATAATGGTTAGAACTACTCCTAGCTCCGCGACGAACTTCCTCATTCAAACGGCTTCCTTGGCAGCATCATTTACAGCAATATACTCAGCTTCCATCGTGGACTCTGCAACGGTATCCTGTTTGGAACTCTTCCAACATACCGCCCCTCCATTAAGGGTAAATACAAACCCTGACATAGATTTACTGTCATCCTTATCACTTTGGAAGCTGGAATCGGTAAAGGCCTCCATTTGGAGATCCCCATTACCATACACCAAGAACAATTCTTTAGTCCTTCGTAAGTACTTAAGAATGTTCTTCACGGCTATCCAGTGTTGCTCTCCTGGGTTGGATTGATACCTGCTCACTACAGCTAGTGCATAAGCTACATTAGGGCGAGTACATATCATCGCATACATTATAGATCCTACGGCTGAAGCGTAGGGTATAATGCTCATGCGAGCTCTCTCTTCATCAGTCTTTGGACCGAAGTCCTTAAAGAGAGTGATTCCATGGCAAGTGGGCAAGGCACCACGCTTGGAATCTTCCATACTAAACCTTTTTAGGATGGTATCAATGTACTTTGATTGGGACAATCCCAATAATCTCTTGGATCTATCTCTATAGATCCTTATGCCCAAAATGCACGAGGCATCACCCAGGTCCTTCATGGAGAACCTTTGTGATAAGAATAATTTGACCGATTGTAGCATAGGAATATCATTTCCTATCAAGAGAATGTCATCTACGTACAATACGAGGAAAGTGACAATACTCCCTACAATCTTCTTATAAATGCATGGTTTATCTATATTTTTGATAAAATCAAACTCTTTGATTATATCATCAAAACAGATGTTCTAGGTCCGAGATGCCTGCTTTAACCCATAAATGGATTTAAGCAACCTATATGCTTTTTCGCTGCTCCCACTGTCTGTGAAGCCCTCTGGCTTATCCATAAAAACGCACTCTTCTAAATCACCATTTAGAAATGCAGTCTTAACGTCCATCTGCCAGATTTTATAGTCGTAGTGAGCAAAAATAGAAAGTAGGATCCGAATGGATTTAAGCATTGCTACTGGAGAGAAAGTTTCATCATAGTCCAGTCCTGGTCTTTGACGAAAACCTTTCGCTACAAGCCTTTCTTTATAGGTCTCTACCGTCCATCCACACCAATCTTTTTCTTAAATATCCATTTGCACCCTACGGGTTTTATCCCAGGAGGTGCAACGTCCAAAGACCATACTTTGTTGGTGTACATGGACTCCATTTCAGATCTCATGGCATCCAGCCACTTCACCGAGTCTCTACTCGTGATATCCTGCTGAAAACTAGTAGGGTCATCATCATCCATGATGCAATCTTCTCTATCACCATCAATGAGAAAACCATAGTATCTCTCCGGTGGGCGTGAAGTTCTACTAGATCTCCGGAGCGGATGAGGTTCTTGATGTTCTACTGCAACATCAGGTTTAACCAATTCTTCATGAGTAATTTGTGTCTCTAGAACCTCTTCTAGTTCTACATCATTGCCATCAGTACTATTTGTAAAAATTTCATTTTCCAAAAATGTGGCATGTTAAGAAACAAACACCTTTTGTTCCTCCTTGTGGTAGAAAAGATATCCATATGAATGTTTTGGATATCCCACAAATGTACACATGATCGATCGTGTCTCGAGTTTATCCGGATTCTGCTTTTTGACATAAGTCGGACAACCCCATATCCTAACTCTTTTAAGAGATGCTCTCTTCCACACACTACATCTCATACGGAGTGGTAGACACGGTCTTGGTTGGAACCCTGTTCAATAGATAAATTGCTGTCTCTAATGCATGTCCCCAAAAGGAAAGTGGTAACTCAGCGTCACTCATCATGGACCATATGTCACGTCCCGAAAGTACGGAACATGACCGGCACTTAAACTACGAAACGTCTCGAGACGTACGTATCTAAGTAAACCAAAAACCCAGAAATCCAAACCAAGAAAAGAAGTAGAGTGAAGGAAAACCAATTTAAAACAAGTAGTTTTAATAGCATAAGCCGAATTATGCGGTTTTTAAGAACATCAAAATTTACTGAAAATTTCGGCAGAATCTCCTTTGTAAAAACTGGCTCCCAAACGGGATACAACATGAAAAGTATACGAAATCAATAAAAAGGCATCCCCAAGCGGGAGCTAGCTCTTCGTCAATCGACGGTCACAACCACACAAGCAATATAATATACAACGCCAACGGCGAGGATCAAAATTCAAAAGGAAACTCAAATCCACAAGAAAACCGCAGAAAAATAACGCGCGACTCTAAGGTCGAAGGAATAACATCACTGGTCTCTATCTCAAAATAAATACATGTTTGGTTGATGGAATTTACTAGATACAACGGAATAATATTATACAAGGTAATAGGATGGGTACGATACAAGAAAAACCCACCTACTGACAAGTCACCCGAATGAAACTGAGCCCGCAAAGCCGAAATGAAACCTGTACGGCAAACCTGCAAGAAACTGGGGCACAACGGGGGTGAGTTGCCAACCCGTGAATAGAAAAACATCTACGCACAGAAATCGCATGTATGACGCAATCCTAGGTCATACGATCATAATATATCCTCAAAAAAGTATATAACATGCAGCCTATAACAAGGCTAGGGTAAATATCTAACCCGAGTGTAATCTCATGTGCCCGTGTCAGTGCCTCAGGTAGCAATATATCATATGAATGAGGTATGAATGCATGAAAACAGAATACATGTAAATGAAGAACTGTTTTCATAATTTAGTGAGATTTCCTTTGTATTTTTAAAATGAGGTATCATAATGAAATCAGCATAAAACAGTGCCTAGCATCGGCACAAAACCTAATCCCAATATCTCGATATCTCTGTATCACAGTCTCTGTACCTCAATATCTCAAAATCTCAATGTCTCAATCACAATATCTAGGGCGCCGTCAGTCCAGACCGGCCCCTACCATCCATCTCAAGACCACGACGGTATCCTCCGGATATCCGACGCGTCGGGTAAAATCACCGGTAGGTAGTGCTCCCCTGCCAGGCTCACATCGTCATCATCACGCGCTTCTTGCCCCGGGGTACCTTACCGGGTCCACCATGTACCCGAAACGGTTCATCCGCCTCCTCGAATCGGGTCTCGAAATCCATCAGCAAACTCATGGTGGACGACTCATACATCATGGGAAAACCGCACTTTTTATTTTAAAGAGAGAAAGAAGCTTATATAAGTTTTGCGGTTTTCTCCCAAAACCAGAAAATCTCATAGAAATCCGAATCCAATCCTCAATAGCATGTAAACAGTGCATATCGGCATAAAAATCCATGAATGCGACATAACAATGAATATTAACATGCATGAAGTAACAAGTAATATCTACAATGTCTAATCTAGCATATAAGGCGAGTACACTAATGTCATGTCTAAATTATTAGCTAACAACCTATGTCAATGCAATAGTATTTCTAAAGTGTACGTGGCATGACAATTACCGATTAAGATGTGTGTGAGCCGGCAAGTAAGTGTACGTGGTACATACGCATCATCGGTAATGGTGCTGGTGTCCTAACAGCATGATATCAATAATGGAGTATGAAACATAATATAAGCATGCGATGCGAAGCGAACCACAATAAAGAGCGGGAGCTGAATACTAGACGCAACTATAACTAATCTGCATTAACCTAATATAAGTCCTACAAATGGTGCCTTTTGAAACAACATGAATCATGGGGTTTTGAAAATAGGGGCTACGGTGTTTTTATGAAAAGATACGTCTTTTGAAATATCCGTAGGATCCCTTGGGCTGTCTTTTAAAATACCCACGATTCGTTAGTTTTTGAAATAGATAAGAATCGAATCTAATCTAACAACTAAACTAAACTAAAGGGCTAAGCTAACCAGCTGGACTACAGGTAAGGAAACCGCCTAACATCTGAATCGATGTATATACATACCTGTATATATATTAGTCGGTGATCCCGCCTCAATAATATCATATCCGATACCATATCTATAATCAGACATCCCAAGTCAAGAGTGCGGATCAATCATCAATATATAGCTCGTACGTAAATCCGTCGTACGGCATCCCCAAATCTGGGTACGGGTCAAAGTCACGTCAATCACACTATTCATTTGGTATCTTCTTTATCAAATATCATGATCCGGAATAATGTCCTACGTCTAGTACAATATTGATGCCATCTATGTATGCATGCGGGTGTAAGAATTACTACGTCAAAAGACCCGCTAAAACATCATGTCGTATCTCAATACGAACCAAATCACGTCACCGATCTCCTGGCTTCAAGCCCAATCTCATCGACTCATCTCAAATTCCAAATACTATCCTCAAATCCAGTATATGAACACATAGTCCCATACCCATGTGAACACATAAATATATATTCCCATACACGCACATATGAAATAAGGAATGTATGCAAGTATGTATATGTGTGTATGTGTAAGTGTAGTGCACCCACTACCTAAGGTTTCGTAACCATGCACCAATCCAACACCAATATCCATCTAAAATCATCAATAATAAATCCTAACAACATATCATAAATTGTTGGTGTGTATACGCATCCGTATACATCACTACGGACTGCGGGGTGCTATACGCCATCCACCCGACTTCTCCCCGTAGATATAAATCTACTCACCTGGTCCTCGCTAGCCGGTGCCGACGTCGCCACGCGCTTGCTTGTCGTCTCAAAGTCCACATGGGGTACCTACATATCATAACGCACCGTATCGCATTAAAACTAAATTCGAAATCGAAACGGCATACGAAAATCAAATCGGCACGCGTATCACGCGTAGGTCCAAACCTATCGCCTACGTATGCAAGAATAGTCAAACCAACCCTCGATGTCGATGTAAAAACGTCAAACCATCGAGAAAAATCCAATCACACTCATTTGCACAATTACAAGCATTAATTATAATATAAAATAGCTTACAATTCCCAAAAACCCCAATTTCACTTAAAAAGTCGTTTTTCCGAAAATCTAGCAAGCACAATTCGCCGTTTTTGTACAAAACATGATGTTTAAATGAATGTAGCGGCCAATATACTTATTAAATATCTTAAATAAGTCATAGAAATAATTCCCGGAATTTAATCTCGTTAAATTCCAAAAACCCTAATATTCTAGTTTACAAAATACCCTTTTTAACAATTTCATAGCAAAAATGCACAACTACAATTTAGGTTGGATTTCCATGAACTAAAGTGTTAAACTACACTTAATAAAGTTAATAATATGATAAAAACCCTAACCATATTTTTAATCTCATATTTCGAATTAAATCAAAAAATCTAGTTTGCAACAAAAAGCTTAATTTGGACATTTTTCAAGTAACAACTTGTAATTAACAACTAGATTAGTTTTCTACAAAACTAAATATGTTAATCTACCTCACTAAACCATACACAATCAAACACAACTCATTTCCACAACAAACCCTAACTTGAAATCTTTAATCATGCAATTAAACTCACATAACCCAAATTAACACTTAATTAACTTAGCTTTAAGAAATTAAGTAACAAACTAAGCAAAAAGTTTAGAATTATACCCAAAAACATTTGAAGATACACAAGCATCCATGGCCCTCCAAAATTCTCTCTTTTCACAAGGATCCATGCTATACGGGCTAAGCTAAAATGGGTAAGAGTCGGATTTGGGTTTTGGGATTTTTTTGATGGATTTTGGGGCAATTTTTGATGAAGTTTTGAAGAGAAAAGAGAAGGGAAATGGGGGGCTGTTGCTGCAGTAGGAGAGGGGGGGTCGGCTGGAATGGGAGGGGAGAGGAGAGAGAGGGAGGTAGAGAAAGTGGGGGGAGAAAGTCAAGGTCAAAGCAAAGTCAAAAGTCTAACTAATTTATCCATTTTCTTTTCTTTTCTTTCATTTCATTTCCTTTGAAATTCAAGTGGGGAAAAAGATGGTGGCTGCTGAATTCAGCCATGGGAAGAAGTGAATGGAAGTGTGTGGGTGTGGGTACGGGTGTGGGGTGATGAAAAATGATAAATACATTACCCCAAACATCCATTTACGCTAAAAAAAAGCCTTTTTTCTTCAATAATTTCTAAACCGTTTTGGCAAATGATTTCGTTCCAAAAACCACATGATAAAATTTTATTTAATGTTTTATGATGCACAAAATTTGTTTCAACTCATTCCAATTTATAATTTTCCCTAATTAAATGTATTAGTGACGGCTTAAAATAATAATAAAATAATATTTTTTTCAGAAAATTTGAAATTTCACCAGCGGCTCAATAAACACCAAATAATAGCAATTACATAGCTAGAATATGTATATTTAATTTTTATAATAAGATATTTGTATTTTGACTTTTTACATAAAACCCCCTTATTTTACCGATTTTTTCGAAATTTCACCGAAACGATTTTCAAAACGTTACACCATACCATATCTAATAGGGTACGATTCTTCCATTCTGACACACCGTTGTGCTGTGGTGTGTAAGGAGGAGTGAGCTGAGAGAGAATCTCATTCTCTTTTAAGAAGTCTGAAACTCCGTGCTTAAATACTCTCCACCTCGATCTGATCGAAGTTTCTTGATACTCGAGCCAGTTTGCTTTTCTACTTCAAGTTTGTACTCCTTGAATTCTCAAAAGCTTCGGATTTATGCTTCAATAAAAACACGTGTCCGAATCTTGAGAAATCATCAGTAAAAGTGATGAAGTATGAAAAACCACCTCTAGCATGTGTAGACATTGGTCCGCATACATCACTATGTATGAGGATTAATAGTTCTGTATCTCTCTCTCCGTGTCCTATAAATGGAGTTTTGGTCATTTTACCTTTGATACAAGACTGACAAGTCACATAAGATTTATATTCAAAAGGTTTTAAATATCCATCTTTATGTAGCTTGTTTAGTCTTTTTTCATTAATATGACCAAGTCTACAATGCCAAAGAAAAGATTCATTTATATCTGAAATCTTTCTTTTATTTGTATATTGTATATTGAAAACTGTGTATTGGTTTAGGATGTAAATTTCGTTACTTAGTGTACTATACCCAATCAACTGTTGATTCAAGTTAATGTTCATAACATTATTTTGCAGCACAAAATGATATCCTTCATTGTCCAACAAAGATATGGATATTATATTACATAGCATACCAGGTACAAAATAACAAGGGTTCAAAACTAAAATACATCCTAAAAGCATCCCCAGATGATACTCTCCTACGGATACAGCATATACATTGGAACCATTTCCAACCCGCAGAGTGTGGTCCCCAGTCTTCAAAACTTTACTGTTTCTCAATCCCTGCACACAATTACAGATGTGAGAACCAGAACCGGTATCTAATACCCAAGATGCATAGTTTATTGAAAAACAGTTTTCAGTTACAAACACACCTGAAGCGGAAGCATCAGTATGCTTCTTCTTCTTGAGATCAGCAAGGTACAAAGCACAATTGCGTTTCTAATGTCCCGACTTGTGGCAGTAAAAACATTCTCTTTTTCCACTTCCCGCGGCCCCAGACTTGTCTTTCCCCTTTGCCTCTTCAACTCCACCTCTCGGCTTGGCGGGATTCTTCTTCTTCTTTCCCTTGGCCTTGGCTTTTGGGACTGAAGAGGAAGATGGCCTATAAAGCAGAGCGGTAGTTTTCGCTATCTTAAGCGTGCTCTCTACACTTCTCAACATATTGAGAAGTTCAGGCAATGATTTCTCCAAATCGTTCATATTGTAGTTAACCATGAACGGAGCAAAGGCGGGGAGGGGAGGGAGACTGTAGAACAATATCTGTATATTGCTCATTATCCATGGTCCATCCCAGTTCCTTAAGTTCTTCTATAAGACCAATCATCTTCAGAACATGTTCTCCTACTGATGTGCCAGTGGCCATATGCATCTGAAACAACTTTTTAGATGTCTCATACTGTAAAGTGCGAGATTGCTCTTCATGCAACTCTTTTGTATGAAGAAAAATGGATTGTACATCCATATTCTCGTGTTGTTTCTGATGGATACTGTCCATAGAAGTAAACACGAGGCACTTGGCCATGTTACAGTTAATATCCCATGTTTTCGGATCTCCCTATCCGAAACAAATGATTCAGGTCCTGGGATGAGTAGGGCTTTGGTAGTGAGGACATATGATATTTTATCATATGTGAGTGCAATGTTCAAATTCCTCAACCATTCTTTATAATTCGGTCCAGTCAGTTTGTTTTTCTCTAACAGAAGTTTCAGTCCTGTCATAGGTATCTTCCATTAGGGGAGAGAAAAGAATACACTCAGCGAAATGCTCTTGCAAAGATTAGATTGGTTATTATCTTATCTAATCGATGTCACCCACTGCTATTATCAAATTTTCTTTAAAACCTCAAAAAGAAAACTAGCCAGGATTAATTACACTCTACAGGTTCGCTAACCGGTCAGCCAGGCCAGTGTCGGTACTTTGAGGAGGTTCCCCGTGCTTTCGCACGGACCTAATTAAAATAAACCTCATTTTCCCAGAGGTCAAACCCTGTTGACACCTTTCTAGACACCTACTGGATTAGCTAATTGTAAAGTGCAAAACTCTCCTGGGAGTAACTCTTACTCACAGTGGGATCGGGATCCAACTATCACATAGATGGTATGCAATCTCATTGCAAATTTCAACTCTTGAAACTCCTGATTTTGTTTTTACCTCTAGCAACTTATGACCTTGGGTATGGTCAATATATCATAAGTACTAGTCAAGTTCTATCCGTCATTTTGAGATTAACTAGACCCACCCATGTGACCCTTGACTATAATCAACATAATCACATAAATGTCCTAACTAATCGCATCATATGCTTTGTAGGAAGACATCACTTAGCTACCGTACACTACGCCTTGACTATGATCAACATACATAGCACGAATACTAAGTACTCTGCTTCCTAAAAATGACGGAGGGCTGTGGATGGTTTTTATAAAAACCTTTAACGCTTTGAACTTGATTTCATTGTAGAATCTAAATAGTTTTAGAAAAGGAGTGGCTTAAGCTCTGCATCTTTTGAAACTTGCTTTTTTCATAAAAAAAAAAAAAGAGCTGAGTGGGTTTCAAATCCGATTCTACAACATCATTAGGTTTCTTTTCTTTTACATTAATCTCATTAATGTATTCCCATCATTTAAGTTCCTAAGACATTATAGAAAGAAACGAAAAACAGTATTACATATCACATATATAACAATATTACATTCGTCTCAGTTATTAAGCAATTACATCACGGAATAATCGGCAGCAGAAATACATATATGAAAATATAGGATAGACTAGGAACTCCGTATTTTATATTTAGCCTACGATAGAAAATACGGATTCCACGGTTGTGATAAATAGCCAAGACCACACCCTTAGACCCCTACGAGAGCGGCAAGTGACCCTTCCAATTCTGGAGTTTAGGAGACCCGGTCTTGACTCCTCGTGATGGCCTCCCACTGAACTCCAGAACTCGGTCACTCATGCTCCCCTCCTTGGGTCTATCCTAATGCGAAAAAGTAAAATATACATCAATGGAGACATCATCCTCAACCCGGATGTGCCCCAATAAAAGAATAATATATACAATGAATTTTAGATGAATGAAAAGATAAACTCTCGCCTCACATAAAACCCTCGGCCATTCGATCACGACGATCCTATCGATAAACTTTCGCCTCACATAAAACCCCCGGCCATTCGATCACGACGATCCTATACATCATATCACATCAACAATTGAAAAGTATAGACGAAGTTAAAATATATCAATCAACACATCAACATACCCACTGTTGTAATAGATCTCAACACTTGAACCTGCATAAAAAATTCCCAGAGAGCATATATAGTACCTACAGATCAACGCAAGAACGCACGGTCCAAGCCACACCAACGGCGCCGCGGAACCGCCGCAAATACCCCTATTTGGTCGCGGTTCCGCGGTCGTTGTGTCGAGTTAGGCCTTCGTTTTTCTTGGGGATCCACAGAAAACCCTGCTCTATTTTCTGAATATTTTTAATTACAAAAATTCCAACTTTTGAAAAAATTTCCAGTGAGCATGCAAAAAACACATTTTTCATGTTCGATTGAGTTTTTAAACGCAGTCTAGTTTACCCTAAAGCTCTAGCTAGGCTCTGATACCATGTTGGTGTATAGTAGTAGCTCTAGTTAGGTTACAACATCATAAAATAGTGAAGTTTTAAATTTTAGAGGGCTATTACAAACGAACTACGAATCGTAACTAGAGTTTAGGGTGACAACAACAATATAGGAAGTCTAAACTAAAGGAAAAGGGAATACAACCTTTGTAGCCAATTCCTTCACTCTTTTGGACTCCTATGGCTTTGCTCAAAGCTTCGATCAACTCAGCTTGAGGTCCTTCGTCGTCTATGATGATCCACCCAGAGATTTCTAGGTCAAGCTCTTTGCTTCACAAAAAAAAATGATGAAGTGGAGAAAACACTCTACACTAAAGGGCTAGGGTAGTGTAGAATGGTTATATGGTTTGTATACTCTATTAAAAACCCTTTCTTTTTAATTTCCTCACTCTTTTTAAAACTCAAGAGAGCTTGAAGAAGGAGGAAGATGATGATGGCAAATGCTTTTGTCAATATTATGAAAAAACTTAATCCAAAATGAAAAAGAAAAGAATATATATGAGACACTCTCAAATATAACCATGGTTAACATAATATCTCGATATTTTGTGGATGAGTCAAAGAACAAAAGGAAATATAACTAGAGTTAAAGTCAAAGGGTCAACAAGAAGTGTGTGGAAGAAATGAGTCATTTAGCTAATTTCCTTTTTCTTTAATTCATTACAAATATGTAGATATTTGTCAACCATGTGAGTCTTATATTGCCATCTCCTATGTATCAACAACCATGATACATGTGTATGTATGTATGTGTGCATTCACATCATCATGTGCATGTATAAACATATATGCATACATCCATCCATACAATCAAAAGAAAAGGTTTAATTAAAAGTGAGCTAAAAGTCAATATTAAATCAACACTTGATTTAATAAATCGGTCACATCAAATACGACCCAACCAATAGTAAACGCCCGATTAAAATATGGTATCACATACTCGCATTTAATAGAGCTCCCGCACATATCTCAAATGCACACCACATTGTTTCGCCTGAGGTAGAAAAATCCTGTGTGGGACTCTAAGACTCGTCAATACGCCGGCAGTAGGCGATGATCATATCAAAACACCTACAAGCCGCAAGCGGTCAGCTAAACGTAACGGCCACCCGGGTATTGAGCAATCAGGAAAAAAACAAGCGAACCCGTTAAAACTCCCGTCGAGCCATTGGCAACACTTACCGTACAGTCTGGTCTCTTCGTCTGATATGCTGCATATGAAGTCTAGGGATGGAATCGTCGAGCCCTAATAACTCAATAAGTCATGTCAATATGGACTATGACCGGTCGAGAAACTACTGATAACACTTATCAATAAATCTCATCAGCCCTGGCCAGGGACTTTAAGTCAGAGCCAATCGCACATTGCACAACATCAACTCCCAATACCGGGAAAGACGAAACCTCTCGTATCGCTCACTGTCTCCATGTGTCTCGGGACTATACCCAAAAGACACCTGTTTGCACGACTCAGTAGAGCAGTGGTAGGATGGAAATCAAAGTACAGTGGGAGAACACACAAGACTCTATGACGATCTCGGGTCTACAGACTAACCTGTACCAGTGTCACCAGAGAACTGGTATCCGACGATAGATATAATACCATATAAGAATTCTCGATGAGTCCGTTCAGTGTACCTAGTCTCCACTAAGCACCCGTATACAATCTTCGATGTCACAACACCAATGGATATGGGATCATCCATCGCCCATCATATGGGTCAAGAAACGTATACACT
The DNA here is from genome assembly GCA_030015575.1 of Agapanthus africanus. Taxonomy (NCBI): domain Eukaryota; kingdom Viridiplantae; phylum Streptophyta; class Magnoliopsida; order Asparagales; family Amaryllidaceae; genus Agapanthus; species Agapanthus africanus. The sequence goes on from JASDDO010000026.1 coordinate 227,008,113, forward strand.
AGTCTACTCTGGAATATCGATGCCCTATCTCGATATACCTACGACTAGGAACATTTAAGAATATGCTTATAGACCACACATGCCCCACTAGTATGATCTCCATCATAGCCATGGAAGTTAAGAAAATATCCTCACAGCTTTATCAACATGTATCAAATGAACAGTATCAAGTAAACATGTCAGATAAAGTAAAACCAGATAGCATACTATCATGTCGAGCAAGAAAGTCATCTATACATATATACATGTCCAATCATCCACTATACATATAATAGCCTCTAGGGCATACATATATCTAACAATAACAAATAATAATTAAATATTAATTAAATGTTATAAAATGTGAGGAACCCAAATTGGTAAACTTTTTACCAAAAACCCGCACTATCGTCTAATTAACACTAACCGAAAATCAAAGGCGTTACAGGTAACATGTGGAACTGCTGCCTCGTCCTGGCGTACATCAGTACAATCTCAAATGCGGTGATACAGACTCCCACACCGAAAACATCCCGATGATGGCTGCTGACCCCGTGGGTAAGAGTTGTATAACTGGCCTCGTCTCAAGCCTCTGCTATCACCCCGGCCTGGAGGGGATCTGCCGCGGCTTCTACCTATCTGCCTCTAGGCTGATACATCAGCACGAATCCGCTTCGGTCCCGGAACGACCTAAATCTCGAAAATACGCTCCTTTACCAGTAGGGCTACATCCATCGCCGCTGCATACGTATCAAAATGCTGGGCGCTAATGGAGAGGAACAACTGGGTATCAAGGCCTCGCACGAACCTCTTGATGTGCTTCTCTTCAGTATCCACTAAATATGGAGCATACACGGATAGCTGGGTGAACTGTCTATCATACTCAGCTACTGTCATACCAGGCGTCTGGCACAACAACTCAAAGTTGTGAGCTCGGGCACCCCTGATGCTATTTGGAAGAAAACGAGAAAGAAAAATCGTAGCGAACTCATCCCAGGTCATAGGAGGAAGACCTGCGGCTCGACCTCTCTCCATAGACTCGCACCAAGTCTGGGCAAGACCCTCCAGACGAAAACTAGCAAACTCGACCGATCTCGCATCGAAGCACCTCAAAGAACGACAGATCCTGGCATCCGGTCGAGGAACGACTGTGGATCCTCTGCTGCATCGGTGCTAGTGAAAACCGGAGGCTGCAGCCTCATAAACTCAGCTAAAGATACGGCGATAGTCTCTGTAGCGGTAGGTATGACTGTCTGAGCGGTAGGTACCATCACGATCCCTGTAGTAGGTGGAACAACATCTTCTCTCTGTAATCGACTGGTCTCAACCAAAGATCCCACCATCTGATGCAAATCCTGAATACTGGCCTCTAGCCTAGCAATACGACCTGGAGAAAGTGGATCGATCTGCTCCTAAAGAATAGGCGTACCACCCCTATCAGTCCTCTTCTCAAACGAGCCTACCCTGACCTCATCTATGGCGGCAACTTTCTATGCCCTCGTAGTCTTTTGTGGCGTAATGGCTGGAACAAGGAAACTGGATTCGATCAGAACATTGAAATCGAATCAAAGGATACATGGAATCAAAGAAGGAATTACAATCAAATATGTCCTAAGGTCACTTAGGCGGAGTACCGTGTCATAAGTATGCCGCGAAATATACACACGCTACGTCACTCTGCTTAATCTACCTTCTCCATCATACCAAGTTGTAAGTGCACGGCAGCGCCTCGGCCGTCAATCCGACGCCGGAATGCGGAAACGAAACTTTTACGAAACTGGTAAACCGGCACTACCGCGCACTATAAATACGGATCGGGCCATTAACCTACTCCTAGCTAACTAGAGAATGGGAAGGAAGCTATAACGAGCGATCTGTATCCTTCGGTCTTTGGCCTCCACTCCGATCTCCTCGCGGAATCTCCGGTCTTCAGCTTCTCGTCGGAACGGGCACCACATCGCCGGGTTCTTTTACGGGCTCCCACCTCTGGACCGAGGCAACACGGGCACGAAGTTGGCGAGCCGACGTGCCCAAGAATACTGTAGGCTGAGTGTAGAATCCATTGTCTCAATGGGGTATGAAGTTTCCATTGATGGAGGTGGAATGAACTTTGGAGAATGATGGTGTTCTCATTTTTCTAGCAAAGAAAAATGAAATGAGATGAAGAAATCCCTACACAAATAAATTCTCTCCCCCACTCCCAAAAAATTGTGGCCGGCCCCTTCTATTGTAATGAGGGAAAAATGAATCAAAAAAATATCAAGAGAAGAAAAGTCATCATATCATCTAAAAAGCAAGTGGGTGATAAAGAGGTATATATGTCACACCAATTTCAAATACAAATCCAATCTCATTAAAGCAAGCCATGTGCACAAAGAATGGAATCAAAAGATGCTAGAAGCATCAAAATCTCTCCAATTACAAGAAAACCCTTCCACAATTGCTAATTTGCAAACTTGCAAATTAGCCCCTCCCATCACAAAAATCCGGCCGTGAAGGAACAAAGGAAAACTGGCCGAAACGGAATGCAAACTGGCAACTTCAAAAAACTGATCCCGTAATAAATTACAGGAAAACCCCGCTACTGTATATACATACCCGCATTTGTATTCCTACTGAATACAAATGCAATGAGACAAAATCTACACTGTACAATACTAGGATCCGGCTTAAACCAAAGCACGCTAGTATTATCCGTCCGATCATGATCCGTGCAATACCGCACGTATCTGATCGAACCCTGCCATATCTCCATACGGCCTCTACAGCGTTTTGCCCGAAACTTGAGAAAACGGTCTGTGGGGGACTCTAAAAACTCGTCAATAGTTTGGCTGTGGATTTAACCACTAGCACGTCAGAGGTATTAGCCATACATGACGGGCTACCGGGTATTGACCAAAAGGGACGTCTGTGAGCGAACTCATCCTGACACCCTACTGAGCCTGTCAGTGACAATATCCGTACAGTCCGGTCCGTTCGTCTATGAGCATCGCATGGCGGGCCTAGGGGGTTGGTAAAAGTCAGACCCCTAAAAGCGGTACAAGTCGTATCGGAGTGTAGCCCAGAACACCCTGAGATACTACTGGAATATCTACCAGTAAATCTCCTGCCTTGGCCAAGGACTTCGTGTAATGGCTCTCCGAGACACAGCGCGACCTCACCCCCAATACCGGGGGAGACGAACCCCTGAAGATCCGCTCACTGCCTCCATGTGGCTCGGGACTGTACCCAACTAAAACCTGTTTGCACAACTCCTTTGAGCGTGGTAGGGTAGTAATCAAAGCACAGTGGGAACTCACACGAGACAAATGACGATCTCAGGTCGATGAACTAACCTGTACACATGTCACCAGGGAACTGCTATCTGACGTCTGGTATAAGACCAACTAGCATGTTCCCGGCGAGTCCTGTCCGGTGTACTCATAACCCAATGAGCACCTGTATACATCTTAGGTGAACCAACTAACACCAGTGGCTTATGAGACCGGCCACCGCCCCTCGTCGGGGTCTCGACTGTATACACTAGTCTACTCTGGAGAATCGATGCCCTGTCTCGAAACTCCCACGACTAGAGACCTTTTAAGGATGTGCTTATAGACCCCAGCTCCCACGTATATGATCACCATCATACTGCTGGCCGTGAAGCAAGAATCCTAAGGGATCTATCAACACGCAATAGTGACCTGTAAGGTCACCTAAACCAGTACACGATGATAAAGATAAACCAGATAGCATACTATCATCTTGAGTAAGACTGTCCTATCGGCATAGGTCCTCTCTCAATTATTGCAATCACGTGCCTGTGATCCAATAATTGACTCTGAGGGCACTATCCCCAACAATCTCCCACTTGCACTCAAGGCTAATTATTGCGATGTCGCATACTCACAGCCCGTGTGATACCGAACACCCAACTCCTCTACTAATCAGTCTTACAAAGCTCGTTTGCAAAAGTATTGCGTTCGAGGAATAGCCTCAGTGAGTGGATCCGCTCTAATGTTTCTTTCTATGTCTCTCTTTATCTCATGTTCGCGGAGAAAACCATCTCCCGAAATGAGTAATACCTGTCTTAGAGTATGTCTGGATATCTGATGGGACCTAGTTCATAAATGAACTCCAATTCCAAACTTCTCAGACTGTATCGTCAACTGAATGTCACGACCCGAAAGTACGGAACATGACCGGCACTTAGACTACGAAACGTCTCGAGGCGTACGTAATCTAAGTAAGCTGAAAACCCAGAAATCCAAAACCAAGAAAAGTAGTAGAGTGAAGGAAAACCAATTTAAATCAAGTAGTTTTAATAGCATAAGCCGAATTATGCGTTTTTTTTAAAAACATCAAATATTTCCTGAAAATTTCGGCAGAGTCTCCTTTGTAAATACTGGCCCCTAAACGGGATACAACATGAATAGTATACGAAATCAATAAAAGGCATCCCCAAGCGGGAGCTAGCTCTTCGTCAATTGACGGTCACAACCACACAAGCAATATAATATACAACGCCAAGGGCGAGGATCAAAACTCAAAAGGAAGCTCAAAAGAACAAGAAATTCACAGAAATATAACGCGCGACTCTAAGGTCGAAAGAATAATATCACTGGTCTCTATCTCAAAAAATAAATACATGTTTGGTTGATGGAACTTCTAGATACAACAGAATAATAGTATACAAGGTATAATGATGGGTACGATACAAATAAACCCACCAACTAGCAAATCACCCGGAAGTGGAAGTAGTGCCAGCAAAGCCGTAATGGAACCTGTACGGCAAAACCTGCAAGAACTGTGGCACAACAGGGGTGAGTTGCCAACTCGTGAATAGAATACATCTACGAACAGAAATCGCATGTATGACGCAATCCTAGGTCATACGATCATAATATAACCAACAGCCTATAAGCATGGCTAGGGTATACCACTAAACAACAGTAATACCAAGTGCTCATGTCAGTGCCTCAGATAGCAATATATCATATGGATGCTGTAGGAATGCATGAAAACAGAATACATGTACTGAAGAAACTGCTTTCATAACTTTGTGAGATTGCTTTATTTTTAAAGCGAGGTATCATAAATAAAATCAGCATAAACACTGTCTAGCATCGACACAAAACATAAATCCCAATGTCTCAAAAATCCGAAGCTCCAGCTATCCGGACTGGCCTGTATCATCAAATCTCAGTACCTCAATATCTCAAAATCTCAGTATCAATCTCACTATCTAGGGCGCCGTCAGTCCTGACCGGCCCCTACCATCAATCTCAAGACCACGACGGTATCCTCCGGATATCCGACGCGTCGGGTAAAATCACCGGTCGGTAGTGCTCCCCTGCCAGGCTCAACGTCAACAACACGACCTTCTCGTCCCGGGGTACCGCACCGGGCCTACCATGTACCCGAAACGGTTCATCCAACTCCTCGAATCGGGTCTCGAAATCCATCAGCAAACTCATGGTGGACGACTCATACATCATGGGAAAACCACACTTTTCATTTAAAAGAGAGAGAAAAGAAGTTTATAAATGTTTTTGCGGTTTTCCCCCAAATCCAGAAATCTCATGAAAATCCGAATCCAAATCCTCAATAGCATGTAAACAGTGAATATAAGCATGAGAATCCATGAATGCGGCATAACAGTGAATAATAACATGCATGAAGTAGCAGGTAATAACTGCAATGTCTGAACTAGCATATAAGGCAAGTACACTAATATCATGTCTAAACTATTAGCTAACAAGCTATGTCAATGTAATAGTATTTTCTAAGTGTACGTGGCATGGCAATTACCGATGAAGATGTATGTGAGCCGGCAAGTAAGTGTACGTGGTACATACGCATCATCGGTAATGGTGCTGGTGTCCTAACAGTATAATATCAACAATGGCATATGAAATCACAATATGAATATGCGATGCGGAGCGAATAGCAATAATGTGCGGGAGCAGAATACTAGACACAACGATAACTATAAGTCAAACAATGGTTCCTTTTAAAAATAACACGAATCGCGGTGTTTTGAAAATAAGGGCTACGTTGTTTTTAAGAAAAGATACGTCTTTTGAAATATCCGTAGAATCCCTTGACCTGTCTGGTAAAATACCCGCGATTCGTTAGCTTTTGAAATAGGTAGGAGTCGAATCTAGTCTACCAACTATACTAAACGATAGGGCTAAGCTAACAGGCTAACTGAAGGTAAGGAAACCGCCTAACATCTGAGTCGATACACACACACACACACACATATATATTAGTCGGTGATCCCGCCTCAATAATATCACATCCGATACCATATCTATAATCAGACATTCCTAAGTCAAGATTGCGGATCAATCATCAATATATAGCTCGTACGTAAATCCGTCGTACGGCATCCCAAATTTGGGTACGGGTCAATATCACATTCATCATACTATTCAACTGGTATCCTATTTATCAAATATCATGATCGGGGTACTGATCTACGTCTAGTACAATATTGATACCGCCTAAGTATGCATGCACGTGTGTGAAACACTACGTCAAGGACCCGCTGCAACGTCATGTCGTATCTCAAATACGAACCATGCCATATCACCGATCTCATCGACTCATCTCAAGTCCCAAGTACTATCCTCATCATCCATGCATGTGTATATGAATGTATATATGCATAGTCTCATACCCACGCGTATATACATATATACACATCCCCATCTACGCACAAGAAAGTAATATATGCAAGTCTGTGTGTGCGTATGTAGGTATAACAACTAATCTAGGGTTTCGCAACTAACCCAAAGCTAATCCATGAACACATAATCATATCATGAATAAACATTCTCGTATCATAAAACGCCTATATAAACATATATATATGAACTATACTACGGACTGCAGGGGTGCTATACGCCATCCACCCGACTTCTCCCCGTAGATATAAATCTACTCACCTGGTCCTCGCTCGCCGGTGCTGACGTCGCCACGCGCTTGCTTATCGTCTCGAAGTCCACATGGGGTACCTACATATCATAACGCACCGTATCGCATTAAGATCTGACTCATGACCAAAACGATACACGAATCCCACATAGGTCAAAACCTATGGTTGCTTTCACAAATCAACCCAAAAACTCTCGACGTCGGCGTACAAACGCCAAACCATCGAGAAAAACCCAAACACGCTCATTTGCACATTCATGAACACTAATTATAATATAAAGTACGTTAAAATTCACAAAAACCCCAAATTCACTTTAAAAACCATTTTTCCGAAAATCTAGCAAGCAAAAATTACCCGTTTTAGTACAAAACTCGACGTTTAAACAAATCTAATGGCCATAATACTTATTAAACATCTTAAATAAGTTATAAAAACCATTTCCATAATTTAATCTCATTAAATTTCTTTAGCCCCAAAATTCTAGTTTACAAATTAACCAATTTTAACAATTTTATAGCAAAAAATGCATATACAACAATCTAGCTTGGATTTGCATGATCTAAAACATTAAATACGTTTTATAATGTTAATGAAGTCATAAAAACCGTAATTACATTTTTCTCTTAATAAAAAACATGGTTTACAAAAACCTAGTTAGAAATATAGCTTAATTATTACAATTCCAACTTAACAATTTGCAAACTAACAACTTGGTTATGTCTCACATTTCACAAAATGATGAATTCCACTTTGCAACCATAATCACACAACAAAAACCCTAAATATAATTTAATCCTTCTCTTGAAAACCCAATCTTTCAATTAGAACCACAATTCATTTCCTAAATAAGCTAGATTAAAGCAATAACCAACAATTTAACAAAAAGGTCAAGATTTTTATACCTCACAACCCATTGATCCAACTTGAAATCTAACCATCCAAAATGCCATCTTGATCCCTAGATCCATACTAGAATGGTCAAGTAAAAATGGGTAGGGATTAGATTTTGATTTTGTGAGCTTTTATGTGGATTTTTGTAGCAATTTGTGGATTTTTTTGAAGAGGAAAAGAGGTGGAGAAAATTTGGGGCTGATGTGGGAGGGCTCGGCCAAGTGAGAGGAGAGGAGAGAGAGAGTGAAATGTGTGTGATTAATTTACCCCAAGTCAAACAAAACCATACCTCTTTCATTATTGCCTTTCTTTATTCATTTTCTTTTCTTTTCTTTGCTTGCTTTGACTTTTTTTGTGGGGAAATGAGGAGGACAGCTTGGGGCTACTGATTTGGGGAGAGGAGAGAGGGTGTGGGTGAGTGTGGGTGAGGGAAAATGATAAATGTATTACCCCAATTTCCATTTACACTAATTTCACCAAAAAAAGCCATTTTTCTCCAATAATTTCTAAAACCGTTTTGGCAAACCATTTCATTTCAGAAAATATTTTAAAATTTTGTTTAATGTTCTATGACGCACAAAATTTGTTTCAACTCATTCCAATTTGTAATTTTCCCTAATTAAATGTATTAGTGACGGCTTAAAATAATATTAAAATAATTAATTTCGGAAAAAATTTCAGAAAATTTGAAATTTCACCAGTGGCTCAATAAACACCAAATTCTAGCAATTACATTGCTAGAATATGTATATTTAATTTTATAATAAAGATATTTGTATTTTGACTTTTTACAGAAAACCCCCTTATTTTACCGATTTTCAAAACGTTACACTGAACTTAATCAGTATCCTGCGCCATGCCTCCCTCAGTATCCGCCTGGACCACCTGTCCAAAATACTGCCCCTTGTCAGAGGGAAAACTATAATTCTGGCAGTCACTCTGTCATCTAGGTCACCTTGGAAGCCTGAAATGATAACCGTCTCCCGAAAGAGGCTGACGTTATCATATCCCTAGAACATCCACGTATGTTCTAAAACTGCTTCCGAATGTTTCTCCAGGACCGGATTAATATCCTATCTGGAGAAACCACTGTGTGATAACCAAAGTATAACCGATCGTAGTATAGGAATTTCACTTCCTACTCTGTGTATGTCATCCAAATACCAGGACATCACACCCTACTACCTTCTTAACAGATCCATCCCCTATTCTGATGAAGTCAAACCTATGACTGTCACATTAGAAATAGATGATCTATCTCCGCTATATCTGCTTTAGTCTATAAATAGACATAAGCCACTTGTCCACTATGCTTCCGCTGCTCCCACTGACTACGACAACCCTCTAGCAGAGTCATATACACGTGCACTTCTAAAGCTAGTTTAAAATGACGCTATACTCATCCTCCTGCCGAGTCTCATAGCCTGGAACAACAGTAGTGTCAAGTCTGGGTAAACAAGAACCTCCCTATCACCGTCCTTGAGCATACCGAAGTACCTCTCAAGTGCCTGAGGTTACCCACCCTATCTGTGGAGTGGCTAATGGAATGTCAAACCAGATTGAATTTGTAGGTTCTTATCAAATCTTTAGTAATCGTTTGCGGTTCTGGAATCACTTCTAGTTCTACCATATTCCCACTACTGTTTTCTGAAAAAAAATCCATTTTTATTAAAACTGTGGCGAGTCAAGAATAATATCACTATTGATCTTCCTGATGGTAGAAAGTCAACCCTCGTCATAGCCTGGGTCAACCCACAAACAGCCATTACGAAAACGTGCCTTGAGTCATCCAGAGTCTGGTTTTAAGCATAAGCTGGACAACTCCCCGTATCTTAACATCGTTAAGATATGAACTGTTCTATATCCAATACAGAAACAGAGGCACTGATTTAATTGAACCAGATTCAAATCATGCAGTTGTCTCCAGTGCATGTCAACTAAATGGAAAGAGGCCGATCAGCATTACTCAACTTAAGTGTACTTCCAATTATGAGTAACCTGAAAGAGGAGCAAGTTCTCTTAATCATTACTATTATCTGAATACCAAATACAAGTATCTACATCTTCGATCACCTTGAAGAATCCCGGTACTTGCAACACCTGGTTCTCTACTTTACTCTTATACCTATAGCTTCTCAAAACTCAGAACCTGCATTTCTACGAAGCACATGTCTAAAAATTAGAGAAGTCATAAGTAAACAGAATACAGTACGAGTACCAACCCCTCTGTCCTAATGGACACTGGACAACATACAATACTCTGTATAAGTCCCCTGAGTCTAATAACTCATTCCCTGTGTGTCGTAGGTCGAAAACTGTACTTTGGTTATGAAGAATTACACCGCTGTTTAATGCTCCTTACCTAACCATCCACTGATATAGGTAAATATCATAGACATAATTTCAAAAAGTTATATCTCACTTCATAAAAATGGACGTACAGATATATCAATTTGAAATTGGTGCATAACAACAGATATTCAAAACCAAATATTTGCCGTCCGGCAAACAACCCAGGCAATTTCCTCAAATATCACCAATTATAACGAATTTCGATATAATGAGGATGATCACCTAATTCCCAATAACTTACTCCCACTCATCATCTGTAAAACCATACAGATGTGAGAATCATACCTGGTAAATACATACCCTGGAGCAAGTGTCTAATTAGGAAATCGGTTTTCTTTTAACAGTACACAGTGAAACTGAAACATTGAAATGTTTCGTAGGGGTATCCGGGTATTCCTAGTAATGCCTCTTCCATTATCAGATTCACAACTGTAACCGTATATTTCTTTGTCGTCTCTCCAAATCCCTTTATATGTCTTTAGTCATTATCTTCTGTACACCCCTTTAGGCCAAATGGTTTTCTTCTTTCCCTACCGTTTGGCACTAGCCTATGGTTTGGAAGAAGACTATCCAATAAGTATAATGGGTGTACTGTCCTAATTCTAGGAGCACTCGCAACCCGAGAGAAGGTAAAAATAAAAGACACCTGAATAAACCTTATTCCTATTTCTCCTGAACCAGAATCCATCCCCAAACTGGAACAAGTTCCTTTCGAGTTCGTATATAACCGTACGATGGAATATCCAAATAACTGTGGATCTTCGTAGTGATATGGAGTGTCCTGGAGAAATACAAAGGTGAAGTGGGAGTGATAATGAAATACTTGGTTTGGTCGTGAATAGCAGTCGCAATTTACTTTGCCCTCTTACTAATCCATTTATTTGTCTTTACTTAATACCTTCTGCACACCATTTAGGCTAAATGGTTTTCTTCATTCCCTACCGGTCGGCACCTACCTATGGTTTGGAAGAAGACTATCCAATTTGCGTAATAGGTGTACTGTCCTAATCCAAGGAGCACTCGCAACCTGAGAGAAGGTAAAATGAAAAGACAACTGAATAGTCCTATTCGTTTTCTCCAGAACCAGAAACCATCCTCGAATAAATTCCTTCGAGTTCGTATATAACCATACGATGGTTTTATCCAATGGATGTGGACGTTCGTAGTAATACGGGATGTTCTGGAGAAAAGGGTAAAAGTAGGAGTGGCAATGAGGTTTGCAACTCTGACAATCCAAAAGCCAGTCTTATAAGAAAGTTCGGTTAATCATGGTCACTGAGTCATAGTCAAGGGTCGGGCCATGATCGCTGCCAGAGAGATAGAGAAAAGAAACACTCAGCGTGCACTCTAACCTAGATCAGAATGGTTATCACTTTATCTAATCTGGAAACCTCCCACTGTAACGTCAAATTCTTCTCCAAACCTGAAAGAAGAATTAGTCGGGATCACCCGAGGAGTAAACCAACTCATCAGTGGGAATCGGGATCCAACTATCATTACATGATAATGTGACGGAATCCGCTCACGTTATCACACTCCAGAAAGTATGCGCATATCTGGCAAGTTTCAGTTTCTTTAGAAACTTCCGATGTGATTTTTGCCCCATGCTCTTATGACCTTGACTTTGGCCAACAAATTATAAGTCACATATCAAGTTCTACCCGTCATTATCCAGGTTAATTTGAACCCACTCGTACAAGCCCTTGACTTTGGCCAACAAGGCTATACGACTGTCCCAAACCAACGCATCTATCTATGCAACAGATAAATATCCGGTAGCTACCAATCACTATCCCTTGGCGTAGGTCAAAATACATAGCTTGAATACTACCGAACATTTAACTGAAATGACGGAGGGCTACGAATGGTTTTTGGCGAAAAACCTTTAACTTAATGAACTTGATATCGTTGAAGGAACCGGATAGCTTTTATAAAAATATAGTGACGAAAACCTTTGCTAAAGAGGTCACTCCCGGTGAAGGAATCTCGGCTCTTTCCCCGAAGAATGAGGTGCAGGATATTCCAACTGAATACCACGATGCAAAGCAAAAGTAATCGACTATAGTGAAGTTATTGCCCTGACGCAAACTCCTGTCCAAGGGGTCACTCCCGGTGAAGGGATCTTGGCCCTTGCCTCGTCGACTGAGGTGCTGGATATTCATAACCGAATACCACTGTGCAAAACAAAAAAGAACGTCCTGGCAATAACAGCTTTTTGAAAAATGTTCCAACAACATCAGAATAGGTTTGTTTAGCTTGCATTGATCCGAATCAACGAAGTTCCATCAATTGATCACACCACAAAAGAACGAAAATAATGATGTACGTATATGCCATCCGCATTCGCCACTGGGTCCCGTCATCACCCGTTAGGTTACTTAACTAACGACAGAGTGGGGACTGGACTAGCGCGGATGCAAAACATATACAACATCTACTAATATATATATCAATATATAATATTCGCTCAAGGCGTGATAAAATACAACATCACAGAAATGTAATAAGTATCACAGAACAATACAGATATCTGGGATCCCCGGGTTTCATAGAGCCGCTACTGAAACCCGACGTTCCCCTGGTCGTGTGGATAGCCTGTGCAATGAAATCCTAGACCCCTACGGGCGCGGCAAGCTACCCGCCAAAACGTGAAGCGAGGCAGCCCCCTTCAACAACGTGAATGGACCACCCAGCACTTCACGGAATCCGGTAACTTGGGCACCCCTCCTGGGTCAACCTATACCCCCTATAAGTGCAGCGAATAGCCCGCCAATTTTAGAGTGAAGCCCCCTCCGTCTCAACCCCATGAAATGCGAGCCTGTTGCCCTCTAGAACCCGGCTACCCGTGCACCCCTCCGCGGGGTAATCCTAGTACAGAAAGTAAAATATATACAACAGGTACATAGACCTCAGCCCGGTCGTGCCCCAAAAGAATAATATACAAACAGGCAGTGACGGCAGTCCACTTGTCGGACGCTCGCCCCGCGATATCAAATGTACATATAAAACGAAACTGAACTACCATTGCATCCAGGCTATCCACCACGACAATCCGCAACATCACAGCACAACACAGAAAATCAACGTGAATGTCACGTTCGCAAATCCATCTAAAAGGGCTATAGCAGTTAGACAGGATTTACCGATCAAATGACATTCACGGTCGCAGATATAATGTAAATACTGTGAACAAATATGTTTAAAATTTTCGATCGATCAAATTTACCGAAGTGGGCCCCAAGCACAACTGTAGCACTCAAAGAAAATCTGGACCCAAATAGAACATACCAAAAACCCTATTTTCAAGTCCAAGACCCTCTGTAGAAATTTGGTGCAGAGAAGGCATAGAATGGCGGCGGAACCGCGGCCTGAAGGGGGTTATGGCCGCGGTTCCACGGCGCTTCCGTACGATCATGCTATCAAATTTTCACAGAATGCTAAAAAAACCCTGCTCGTATTTTTACAATGTACCAAATAATTTTTAGAGCACAGGAAAAATTCGACAGAAACTGGACATGAAAACGCGGTTTTTGGAAAATCCGATCGATCGAACTTGTAAACACATTAGAGCAAGCTAGACTAGGTTAATGGGGTGGCTCTGATACCAATGTAAGTGCACGGCAGCGCCCCGGCCGTCAATCCGACGCCGGAATGCGGAAACGAAACTTTTACGAAACTGGTAAACCGGCACTACCGCGCACTATAAACCCGGATCGGGCCATTAACCTACTTCTAGCAAACTAGAGAATGGGAAGGAAGCTATACCGAGCGATCTGTGTCCTTCGGTCTTCGGCCTCCACTCCGATCTCCTCACGGAATCTCCGGTCTTCAGCTCCTCGTCGAAACGGGCACCACATCGCCGGGTTCTTTTACGGGCTCCCACCTCTGGACCGAGGCAATTCGGGCACGAAATTGGCGAGCCGACGTGCCCAAGAATACTGTAGGCTAAGTGTAGAATCCATTGTCTCAATGGGGTATGAAGTTGCCATTGATGGAGGTGGAATGAACTTTGGAGAATGATGGTGTTCTCATTTTTCTAGCAAAGGAAAATGAAATGAGATGAAGAAATCCCTACACAAATAAATTCTCTCCCCCACTCCCAAAAATTATGGCCGGCCCCTTCTATTGTGATGAGGGAAAAATGAATCAAAAAAATATCAAGAGAAGAAAAGTCATCATATCATCTAAAAAGCAAGTGGGTGATAAAGAGGTATATATGTCACACCAATTTCAAATACAAAGCCAATCTCATTAAAGCAAGCCATGTGCACAAAGAATGGAATCAAAAGATGCTAGAAGCATCAAAATCTCTCCAATTACAAGAAAACCCCTCCACAATTGCTAATTTGCAAGCTTGCAAATTGGCGCCTCCCATAACAAAAATCCGACCGTGAAGGAACAAAGGAAAACTGGCTGAAACGGAATGCAAACTGGCAACTTCAAAAAACTGATCTCGTAATAAATTATAGGAAAACCCCGCTACTGTATATACATACCCGCATTTGTATTCCCACTGAATACAAATGCAATGAAACAAAATCTACACTGTACGATACTAGGATCCGTCTTAAACCAAAGCCCGCTAGTATTATCCGTCCGATCATGATCCGTGCAATACCGCACGTATCTGATCGAACCCTGCCATATCTCCATACGGCCTCTACAGCGTTTCGCCCGAAACTTGAGAAAACGGTCTGTGGGGGACTCTAAAGACTCTTCAATATTTTGGCTGTGGATTTAACAACTAGCACGTCAGAAGTATTAGCCATACGTGACGGGCTACCGGGTATTGACCAAAAGGGACGTCTGTGAGCAAACTCATCCTGACACCCTACTGAGCCTGTCAGTGACAATATCCGTACAGTCCGGTCCGTTCGTCTATGAGCATCGCATGGCGGGCCTAGGGGGTTGGTAATAGTCAGACCCCCAAAAGCGGTACAAGTCGTGTCGGAGTGTAGCCCAGAACACCCTGAGATACTACTGAAATACCTACCAGTAAATCTCCTGCCTTGGCCAAGGACTTCGTGTAATGGCTCTTCTAGACACAGCGTGACCTCACCCCCAATACCGGGAGAGACGAACCCCTGAAGATCCGCTCACTGCCTCCATGTGGCTCGGGACTGTACCCAACTAAAACCTGTTTGCACGACTCCTTTGAGCGTGGTAGGGTAGTAATCAAAGCATAGTGGGAACTCACACGAGACAAATGACGATCTCAGGTTGATGAACTAACCTGTACACATGTCACCAGGGAACTGCTATCTGACGTCTGGTATAAGACCAACCAGCATGTTCCCGGCGAGTCCTGTCCGGTGTACTCATAACCCAATGAGCACCTGTATACATCTTAGGTGAACCAACTGACACCAGTGGCTTTTGAGACCGGCCACCGCCCTTCATCGGGGTCTCGACTATATACACTAGTCTACTCTGGAGAATCGATGCCCTATCTCGAAACTCCCACGACTAGGGATCTTTTAAGGATGTGCTTATAGACCCCAGCTCCCACGTATATGATCTCCATCATACTGCTGGCCGTCAAGCAAGAATCATAAGGGCTCTATCAACGCGCAATAGTGACCTGTAAGGTCACCTAAAGCAGTACACGATGATAAAGATAAACCAGATTGCATACTATCATCTTGAGTAAGACTGTCCTATCGGCATAGGTCCTTTCTCAATCATTGCAATCACGTGCCTTTGATCCAATAATTGACTCTGAGGGCACTATCTCCAACACAAGGGTCATCCTATACTCTGAAAGGTAAAACCTAACACTCTAATACCAATTTTGTCACGACCCAAATTAGGAACGCGGCTGACCCTTAAATCACGCAACGTCTAAAGGCGTAACGAAATTCAAGTAAGCCGAAAAACCCAGAAATCTAAACCATGAAAAGATAAAGTATAAAACATTAGTTAAAAACATTTAAAATCTCAAGTTAAAAAAATCTTAAAACTTAAATCAATTTTCTTAAAAATTTCGGCAACATCTCCTTTGTAAAATCTAGCCCCAAACGGGTACAAACCATAGAATACATAAAAGGCATCCCCAACGGGAGCAACTCACGCCAAAAGGAGGAACACAACCACCACAGGATATATATACGACGCCGTAGCGATGAAATAAGCAAATAAGAAGAGAAAACAACATAAGAAGAGGTAAAACAACATCGCAGCAAGAAATAAAAGCCGGGTCACACGAGCACGACAACCAGAGTTATAAATAATATACAAATACCGAATCTCTCAGTCTTGTCTCTAAGTCAAATATGTGTAAGTGGTAGATAGAGAGTACTAGATACAAAATAAGATATACTAGTGGAACATACGGATACACGCAATAACCCACCTACTCTAAGGGTCTCAGACCCAACAGTAGCGGTATCCACCAAAATGAGGCAATAAGGAGCCCTACCGCGACTACTCTGAGGGTCAACCTTGCAAAACACTGTGGTACAATGGGGGTGAGTTGCCAACTTGTGAGAAATAAATAATATCGTATAGGTAATCACATGTATGCACGATAAACAACCATCCTATGTATGCGGTCATGATAGCATATGTACAGTAATATGAGATGCAGCATAATCCAAATCAAATACTACATCGGGGTACAACAACCATATGTCATAAAATTCCGGAGTATGTGGGATAAAAACCGAGCCATCCTTAATAAAACATCATCATAGAAATCCGGTGTGCATAACGATACCCCAAAATCCCAATATCTCAGACGCCGTCTCTCTGATCGACCCTCATGTCCATCTCATCATCTGACTCCAAACGGTATCCTCCGGATATCCGCTGAGTTTCCATACAATCTCAGGTAGGTAGCACATTCCCCAGCCAGGCTAATTGTCATCCCCACGATCTTCTTTCCCCGAGGTACCTTACCGGGTCTACCATGTACCCGCAGACGGTTCATCAACTCCTCAAATCGGGTCTCGAAAAAAAAACTCAGAACCGAGAAAACTCATGGTGGACACGAAATTTTATATCAAGGGAAAACCGCACTTTTTAAATATTTCCAGTTTTCAAAATATACTTGCGGTTTCCTAAATCCACGAGACAAAAAAACTCATGAAAACATCATATGAGATATATATATATATATATATATATATATATATATATATATATATATATATATATCACTAAAGCAATGCATGATGCTATTCAAATGCGTACTAGTACGAGGATTAATGTCTCACTGTCAATAATGAATGCGGTATATTTTTATC
Source organism: Agapanthus africanus (assembly GCA_030015575.1). Lineage (NCBI taxonomy): Eukaryota > Viridiplantae > Streptophyta > Magnoliopsida > Asparagales > Amaryllidaceae > Agapanthus > Agapanthus africanus. Next base: position 227,025,501 of record JASDDO010000026.1, read on the forward strand.
CATGGCAATTCCTATAGTATGCGTGGCATGACAATTACTAACGGGGTGTGTGACATATAAATCGGTGCTCGTGCAACATGACCGTTAGTAATGGTGCAGTGCCCTATTAATGATATATGAAAGTAGAACAGATATTAGGGTTTTCAAATGGTACTCATGCACAAGCACAATATATATATATATATATATATATATATATATATATATATATATAATAGATATTAGGGTTTTCAAATGGTACTCATGCACAATCACAATATATATATATATATATATATAAACATTTCACACAAAGTTATATCACTTGAATCTATCCTTTGGCGTTTAACGCCATACAAGCGATTCCCCCGTAAATATTAAATCTACTCACCAGACGATCTCGAGCTATGTATATCCGATCATCTCCTTCCCCTTCCTGGCTGCGTCCAAAGTCCCCTCCTGTGATCCCAATATCACACAAAACCAACATGCACGAAATTAGTAAACTTAAGATAACACACGGACACAAACTCCTAACTAACGAAACGACTCCCACAAGCTATCAAGTAATAGCTCAGCGGCTAAACATGTGCATCGACACCCTAGACCAAACCCACGGCTGTTAAACGCCCTAAACACTTAAACAAAAGTTGGATGAATTCGCATCGCACGTTGCCGAAACATTTGAAATCTAGCTAAACGGTCCCAGATTCTACCTACAGACAATATAGGAAAAACAAAGTATACCAAATACCTTACAAGACCCACAGAGAACTGCATACAAAAACCCAACACCCAAGTTCTACAGAGGACCGGCGGTGCCGGCCAAAAATCTATTCTCGTCGGTCGAAGATTGGAGTGGTGGGTCCAAGTTTCAATGATATACTCAAGGCTCTATAATTATACAACTGTATTGTTTGATTAATTTATAGATCACTGGAACGATAGCAGATCACACAGAACATAAAACTTAGCTAAAAACCGTTTTAAAGTACTAAATTAGAACAAGGGTTAGTGAAACAAATAAAAACTTGGTTTCCATAGCTCAAAAGATTTGTAAAAGACCCCTCTCGATAAGATTGCCACCCAAGATGAAAACTTGCTTCAAGAACTCTTAAAGAGGTTTTGAAGAATAGGATGTTTGTAGTGATTTAAAAGGATTTGTGTTGATTTGATTATTTTTTTTAAAAGCGTTCCAACAGGTGGCTCGAAAAACATTACTCGTGCCATAGAGGTATCGGTAAATTACAATATATCTATTTTGATATAATGCAATATTAAAAGTTATTTTATAATATATGTAAATTTTTGGCGAATTACAGAGAGCTCTTACCCTGGGTGGTACACTGACCGTGTTGACCTCGTATCTGGTCGTACATCGCACCTCGACAGATCCCGCCACGGACGAGCTTCGATTCCCCGACACTGCTATCTAGGAGTATTGCGTAAGTGTTAATATTTATTTTAATTCAAATAAAATTTTTGTTTTGATAAGTTCAAATTTAAATGATAAACTTATGTTTTAATACTTAACGTGGGTGGTGGAGCGGGTGGTGGAGCAAACGGAGATATCGAAGATTGATTTCAGTGGACAGAACGATCCGATCATATTGACCCCAGTCATAGATGCCACATGCGGAGGGCACTATGGTGGTTGAGAGAGAGGACGGGGACTTGTTCCTAGCAAGGCCCATATGAAGTTGGTTTCCACTCCGGCGATTGCTTCCCCTACCCCGTGAGTGATGTCTGGAGCATGATATTGCCGCATTAAAGACTGCTGTTGGAGAGTTGAAGGAAATATTGGTACGTATATTAATTATTAGAAAAATATTATATCACATTATAGATAGTAGCATACGCAATATTAGTAGCCTGAGCTTATTTGGTTTTAGACTTAAATTTGATTAATCAGAGTTACATAAAACTATCTAAACTGAACTCTATAATCATAATCATGCCATATATTTCTTCATTTTGGAGTTTAAAAAGTCATGATTATCCAAACTCAAAACTTGAGAAGAAAACATTACTTAGGAAATTAGATAGCTCAAAAATCAAGCATCCCATCAAAACCAAACAATTAAGGAGAGATACGACCTTACAAGTTAGAGTAAGCATCATTTCTGCCCTACTTAAAATAAATTACGGTTTTCCAAACTAGATACCCAAACTAAGACTAAGACACTAAGTATTCTTAGATTGGGGGAAAAAAGCGTAGCCCTGAATATATGGAATTTCAACATGTATAAATTCTCATACATAACATGTGGATTTCAACAGAACGTGTAGAGTCTCAACAAAGCATATATAAATTCGTGGTTCCACAATAATCCGATATTGATACAAATTCGAATAAATCTAGTATACCGTTCTTACTCGTTTATAACAAAAATACAAAATTTTACAGATTCGTCAGGCTATTTCGGTTGCAGCTCAACATGCCCCTTCTTCAGCTGTGGTTCCGTAAGCCACTTCTCGGCTGCAGCTGCGCATGTGACTCCTATGGCTCTACATCCCACTCAGATTTTTGCACAGACCACTCAGACTCCTGCACATACTACTCCTTTATTAGTCGAGTTTTTGTCAACCCCGGGCTGCACCGAGGAGCAGATGCGCCAGATTTCGGCATTTATTAGAGGTGGAGGAGCTAAACCGACCTAGGATAGATTTATTTATATTTTTGAGGATGGATGTACTTATTTGATACATATGGTATGTTTTGGACGATATCGATTGTTGTTTGGATGTTTACGATGATTTTAGATTGATTTTGCAATCTGTTTGTTTATTTCTTTATATATTATGCGTGTGATGTTGTTTATGAATATTTCTATATTTGGTTTTATATATATATATATATATATATATATATATATATATATATATATATATATATATATATATATTATTGTGCACAGGGCGTGGAAAAAACATAAAGCTCCTTTTTTAAAAAAATCCTGATATATTTTCCCTACAGATTAATTCATAGCGGCAATTGTTGCACCTATGGATTAATCTGTAGGGACAATTATTGCTCCTACAAATTAATTCGTAAGGACAAAATATCATAATATTTGATATTTTGTCTCTATGGACTTAGTAATATGTGCAAAATTTGTCCCTACGGATTAATCCGTAGGGGCATTTGTAATTCCCTACGTATAACTCTGTAGGTACAATTGTTTTACTTTTTTAACAGAAAAGTTAAAAAAGATTTTATCCCTACGGATTCATCCGTAAGGATACAAGACCCTACCATTTAACCCGTAGGGGCAATGTTTGCTCCGCACAGGCATGTTCAGGATAAAAACTTGCACCTACGGTTTTTGGACCTACGGAGGTATTTTAGGTCCCTTCGAATTAATCCGTAGGGGCTACTGGTTGACCTTTAAATCCGTAGGGGGGTGTGGATATTGTAGTAGTGTCCACCGTAATGGTAAAATACCAGATTTTTCTGCTATTTTGCCTCTACGGTTGAAACTGTAGGGGCTGTAATTTGCCCTTACGGTATGCATAGTAGGGGAAAGATATTATTATTTTAAAAAAACTAAAAATAAACTGACACTTTGTCCCTATGGTTGAAATCGAAGGGGCTGGAATATGCCCCGTAGAGGCATGGTATTATTTTTTTTTTAAATAAAAAATAATTTCCCCTATATTGAAAACTGTAGGTATAGAGAAACCTGCGGATGTCACCGTAGAGATAAATTTACAACCGTAGGGATAGATATCTGTCATTTCGTGTGATATTTTTGCCCATACTGTGATAACCTTACGATAACCGTAAGGGCAATGATTTATCCATACGATAGCCATATTGGCAGCAGTGATGCATTTGTCTTCAACAATTCAATGGACGCTTAATTTAGATAATATCATTCATGAAGAAGAATCCAATTAAATTTGTCTTTTTACTGTATCCACCATATCTTTCGCCATATCTAGCAATCCCTTATAAACCATTCTCTCTGTATAAAACCTCCAATATTCAGCCATCACAAACATTATTCAACCAAAACACAAAAACAAAAAGCTCAAAGAAGAGGAAAGGAAAGAAAAAACCATCACTGTATATGCCTTCTCTCATGACCAACCACCTGAGCCTTGAATCCATAGACCAGGTCCCAGAGACCCACGCTTGGTTGACGGTCAACGACCACCCCGTCTCCTCAGACCCACTCCCTACCATCGACATCTCCGGAGACGAAGCCACCATTGCCAAAAACTTATCTCAAGCTTGTGAAAACTTTGGCGCTTTTCAACTCGTTGGCCATGGCGTTTCTTTAGAGCTCCTCTATCGTTTCGAGGCAGAGCTCTTGAGGTTGTTTTCGCTCCCTAGCGAGCAGAAGATGAAGGCCGCGAGGCCTGAGAATGGGGTTTCGGGTTACGGGATGGTCCCCATTGCCAACTTTTTCGAGAAGGTGATGTGGTCCGAGGGGTTTACGTTTGCTGGGTCGCCATTGGAGCATGCTCAGAAGCTTTGGCCTGAGGATCCCATGCAGTTCTGGTATGATTCTTCATCTTCTTCTTCTTCTTCTTATTATTATTAGGGTAGATGGAGAGACTTTTTGGTGTTTCAAGTGTAATGCGATGAAGGAAGATAGAAATCTAGATCATTTTCAATACGATAGCCTAATGCTGAAGCTTCATGTAGTTGTACATGAACACTAGATTTAAGCCACACTTTATAAAGTTTAAAAAAAAAGTCGTATGCTGATATAGATAATAAATTATCAAAATGGATTCCTTACCCTATTATATTACGTACTAGATTTTAAGCATGTATGCGTATATATGCGATGGACAAGAGAATGTGGAATTATTAGACATAATATGTATAAAATAATAAATTTTAAGGAGATAACGTTCCATTTCAAATTCCAAACAACATTCACGATTTCACAGAGAGAGAGAGAGGAAGAGAGGGAGAGAGCATCCGGCGGATTTTTCCTAGTTTTCACAAATTAATGTACTTTTTCTCATTTCTTAGATTTATTTTCTAGGGAAAAAGAGAGAGGACACGTGTACTCTTGATTTCTAGTTATAAAAGTAGGGATTTGAATGGTTTTTGGAAGAGAGAGAAAGAGTGAGGGAGAGAGGGAGTATTATGTTGGTTGTTCACTGATTTTCATGATATGATGTATATATAGAATACTGAAATAAAACAAAATTTAAACGGAAAAACAGATATCTATACATAAATTTCGGACAATGATCAACAAAATATATCATTTTAATTTTAATGTGATTTAATCCATCGTCCATCAGAATATAAACCTATGAGTAGTTATGTTAAATTGTTAATAGGTATTTTATAGACCCTAATACCATAATATACCAAAAGAGAATCCAGATCCATTTTAAGCAGTATTGTTTTTTATTTGTTATGCATGCGTACGGACAAACCTCGGTTGCAAAAGTGTCATTATAGCACAGTGTTAAAATATTTGTTGAAGTTTGTGATTTAAACCCCAATTGAATTGATTTATTTCTCTTGATCATTTTGTTAATTTCATGCAGCAATGTAATGGAAGAGTATGACAATGTGATGAAAAACCTTGCTGTGAAGCTGATACGGCTAATGCTCCTATCACTTGGACTCAACGACCACGACATAAAATCCAATACCCTACTCCCACCATCAATCCTAACTGGAGCAGTCCGCCTCAACTCCTACCCAGCTTGCCCAGATCCACACCGAGCCATGGGCATGGCGGCCCACTCTGACTCGAGCCTCATAACCATCCTTTACCAGAACAGCACCACCGGTCTCCAAGTTCTCCGACCCAAAGACGAATCCGGTCCAGATCGCTGGTCCACTTTCCCTGCAGTTCGAGGAAGTCTTATCGTAATTTTAGGAGACTTGTTTCATATAGTGTCAGATGGTCGGTTCAAGAGCGGCTATCATCGCGCGGTTGTGAACCGGACGGACCGTAGACTATCGTCTGCATATTTTTGTGGGCCCGCCACAGCTAAAGTTGGCCCGGTTGAAAAGATCGTTGATCCAAAATTAGGGCCTAGGTTTAGGAGTGTGTCTTGGCCTGAGTACAGAGATATCAAGGGTAAGTTGTTTCAAGAGGCTATTGACTTATTGAAGATGTAATGATTCAAGTACTATATATAAGAGGTTCATGAGAAAAATGAAGAATAATTAAAGAGTGCGTTATTTTATGGGAGATAACAAAACTAGAATATACTGTCTGATCAGTGCAAGTGAATGTCGACATCTCATTGGAATATATATAGTCTTCAATCTTTGGAAATTACTCATGCGCCTACTAAATTTTGAGGTGCGGGCTCCAGGGCAGAGGTACGGTCTGAGCTAGCTCTGATAGATGTTAAATTTTGAGGAGATGCGGTTATATATTTTATATATAAGTGAGGTTCCAAAAAAAAAAGACTCATGCCTTATTGAGATTTAGCCCATTTTATATTTTATATCCATATACTATTTATAGTTTCCCCACGCGTGCCACTATTTTAATTCATATGCCTTAAGGGTCTGTTTGGTTGCAAAATTATGAAATTTGGATTTCAAAATAGTACAGATGAAAATTTCTGTATTTGGTAATTTATTGTTTGGTTGGTTTTAGATTTCTAGTATTAGATTTGTAGATTCTTGTAATATTTGTTTGGTAGGTGAAAATAAAGTGGGATTTGGATTTGAGGATTTTAGAGAGAGAATTATTAAATAAATAAAGTATACGAGTCCATCTAAAAATACAATGAATAGTGCCAAATCCTTGAAAATCCTTAAAAAAATTTAGTATTCAGGAATTCATGTTTTATGGTGGGTCCCCCATAAATAACAAAGGAATCCCATAAATCTAAATCCTCCAACCAAAAACAAAATTATGGAATCCTAGGATTGCACAATCCAAATCCAAAGAAATCCTGCAACCAAACATGCCCTAATAGAATTAATGTAATTTTTCATTATTCAAAACTCTAACACCACTATAGAAAAGTAAAAGTATAAAGTATATATAAACATTAAATCATGGTAAAAGGTTTACCTCATTGTCACTTTTTTTTGAAGATCAACGTCGCACAGAACTTGAAGCCTAATTAGATAATTTTGCTAGCATTCAACTTCGGAGTGGAATAAACTGAAGCTCGATCAAATCGAGGTCAAATTGTTAGAGGTATCATGCATGAGAGGAAAAACGTCCTTGTTATATATTTTTCTTTGCATTCAAGTATAACAAAATTAATTATTGAAGAAATTATTTGAGATGTGGGAACAGGAGCTAGAAAACTAGGAGACAAGGATAGGACGTATCATCTTGACACCTTGCCGAGATTTCTATCCTTCCTGTTCGTTTGTTTATTTTTTTGGGGCGGGGGAGCCCGAGGGGGGGGGGGGGGGACGTTGACCTAGTTCTCATATATGCATATATGCACCTTTTTTATTAATTAATTTGAACTTATATGATTTATAATAGGGTAAATTGTTAATAAAAAACCAGCCCACTTCATAAATACCCACTGCAATTCTAAAAATAGATGGAAATCCCTTAACACAAAAACTCTTTGAGGATAAACCCTTGGGCTATATTTAAATCAAGCAACCTATTTCTTTTGTGATGAAGTTCCAGAAATATATCTCTCCCTTCCAAACCTCTCTCCTATTTATCTTCTACCTCCGTCTCTCTTTCTCCCGGCCCGAATCCTCCGCTCCTTCTTCCTTCTCCGCCGCTCCTCATCCTCCCTCTCCTTCCTCCTCCATTGCTCTGTCGCTCATCCTCTCAATAGTTCAAAAAGCTGTAGGAAACATTTACCTCAATCTTTCCCTCGGCAATTCTTTTGTTGCTAATGTGGTTATTGTAAAAATGTACACTTTTTATGTTTTCCCTCGTTAATGTATTCTTCCTCCTGAAATAAGTCAATATCGAGAGAATATTATCAAGTGTGAAAATTCACTCGGTACTGTACACATTGCCTAGAGAAATTTGTTCCTCGTAAATGTTCTCCATCGCTATTGCAGTTTTTTCTACCAATATCTCCTTCCTCATCTTCGTCCTCTGCTGCTCCTCTCCTCCCTCCACTCCTCTGCGGCTCCACCGTCACTTCTCTCCTCCCTCCACCACTTCGAGAAAGCTCCCCCTTCCTCATTTTTCTCCTTTGCTCCTTCTTTCTCTCATCACTCCCACCACTCTGAGGTGGTTTCTGTGGAGTAGAATCCAGGAATTGCGAACCTTAGAGTTGCGGATGAAATTGGTGCCTAAGCAACCGATCCATTCTCCTCCTTAGAAATAGATCAATGCCGAGAGAATATTAACAAGAGTGAAAATTCGCTTGGTACTATACATATTGCCGAGGGAAATTTATCTCTCGTAAATGTTCTCCATCGCTATTGTTGTTTTATCTACCAATGTCTCTTCCCTTCTCTCCTCCTTCCTCAACTTCGTCCTCCCTCCGCTCCTCTTCTCCCTCCGCTCCTCCTCTGTAGCTCCTTCGTCACTTCTCTCCTCCTTCCACCACTTCGAGAAAGCTCCCCCTTCCTCATTTTTCTCCTCCGGTCCTCCTCCCTTCTCTTCTTACTCCCACCGCTCCGAGGTGGTTTTTACGGAATAAACTCCAGGAGTTGCGGATCTTAGAATTGCAGATGAAATCGGTGCTTAAGCAACCGAACCATTCCTCCCTTCTTAGAAATAGGTCAATGCCGAGAGTATCAGGACCCGAAAAGTACGGAATATGACCGACACTTAAATTACGAAACGTCTCGAGGCGTACGTAATCTAAGTAAACCAAAAACCCAGAAATCAAAACCGAGTAAAACAGTAGAGTGAAGGAAAACCATTTTAAAAGTAAGAAGTTTAACAATATAAGCCGAAATATGCATTTTTAAAATCACAAGTCTTTTCTAAAAATTTCGGCAGAGTTTCCCTTGTAAAAACTGACCCCAAAAGGGTACAAACCTGATAAAGCATATATAATGGATAAGGCATCCCCAAGCGAGAGCTAGCTCTTCATCAAACGACAGACAAAACCACACACAAGCAATATAATATACAACGCCGAAAGGCGATGATAAAAACTGAAAATGAAACTCAAATCCAAAAGAAAACCAATAATAATACAACGCACGACTCTAAGATCGAAAGAATATACACTGGTCTTCTATGTCTATCAAATATACAAGTCTGGTTGAAGGAGTTTTAACAAGATACAATTGAAATAACAATTATACAATGGTGGTCCTGATACAAAAGAACCCACCTACCAAAACAAGTCATCTGGAATGGAAGCAGTGTGCCAGCAAAGCCGTAACGAAACCTGTACGGCAAAACCTGCAAGAAACTGTTGCACAACGGTGGTGAGTTGCCAACTCGTGAGTAGAAAATATCTACGAGTAGAAATCGCATGTATAACGCAATCCTAGGTCATACGATCAGTAATATCCTCAAATAAATATAATATGGCCTGAAGCATAATATAATGGTAAGGGTAAACATCTATCCATATAGTGTGATACCAAGAACTCGTGTCATTGTCTCAGGTAACAACGTGTTATTAATATGATGTACAAATGTCAGGTAGCAATATGTCACTATAATGATATGCAGATGCATATAATGAGAACAAAGTACATCATGAATCAAAGAACTGTTTTTCCTTTATCTAATGAGATTTTTATATGTATATCAATCGATATCACCAATGAAATCAACAGAGAAATCAGTGTCAAGTATCGACACAAAACATAAATCTCAGTATCTCAATATCAAATCTCAATATCTCTGTATCTCAAATCTCAGTATCTCAATATCTCGGGCTCCGTCAGTCCGGATAGGCCCATATCATCAATCATATGACCACAACGGTATCCTCCGGATATTCGCCGTGCCAGGTAAAATCACCGGTAGGCAGTCTGCCACTGCCAGGCTCATCGTCTACACCTCGATCTTCTTGCCCCGGGGTACCTTACCGGGTCCACCATGTACCCGCAGACGGTTCATCCTGTTGGTGCACGGCGGCGCCCCGGCCGTCTATCCGAGGCCAAAATGCGGAATCAAAAATTTTCTTTACTTTTAACCGGCGCCACCGCGGACCATAAACCCGGATCGGACCATTAACCTACTACTAGCTAAATGAAGAAAGGGGCAGAGAGATATACCGAGTGATCCGTGTCCTTCGGTCTTCTCGTTGTCGTCCCGATCTCCCCGCGGAATTTTCGGTCTTCAACTCCTCGTCGGAAGGGCACCACATCGCCGGGTTCTTTTACGGGCTCCCACCTATGGACCGAGGCAACTCGAGCACGAAGTTGGCGAGCCGACGTGCCCAAGAAGTGCTGTAGGAGAAGTGTAGAAAGCTATATGTCTCATGGGGTTTGTATGAAGTTGCCATTTTAGTGGAGGAATGAGATGTGGAATTTTGTGATGAACTAGAGAACATTTTCAAGCCAAAATGAGAGCCCCAAAAATATCCACCAAAAATTGGCAGCCCCCTCTTTGGCCGGCCTTGGCAAGAACAAGAATGAGAAGAGGGAATGAGCCAAAAAGAATAATGCAAGGGGGAGAGAAAAATGGTGATCATGAGGAATCATTATCACAACCATGTCACACTCCAAATCAACCATCATGAACCCATCAAAACAAAAGTCAAGCAATGATGGAAAATCATGAACCAAGAAGTCAATGTATGGTGGAACCATCAAGACACATCAATATGCAAAGACCACCCTCCACAATGCTAATTTGCACATTTGCAAATAAGCCCTCCTCCACCAATTTTCAGCCAAGGAAAGATACAAAGAAAAATAGCCGAAGCCGGAAAGAAAACTGGCAACTTCAGAAAAACTGATCCCATAATAAATTACAGGAAAACCCCGCTACTGTATGTACATACCTGCATTTGTATTCCCACTGAATACAAATGCAATGAGACAAAATCTACACTGTACAATACTAGGATCTGGCTTAAACCAAAGCCCGCTAGTATTATCCGTCCGATTATAATCCGTGCAATACCGCACGTACATGATCGAACCCAGCCATATCTCCATACGGCCTCTACAGCGTTTCGCCCGAAACTTGAGAAAACGGTCTGTGGAGGACTCTAAAAGACTCGTCAACATTTTGGCTGTGGATTTAACCACTAGCAAGTCAGAGGTATTAGCCATACGTAACCTGCTACCGGGTATTGATTAAAAGGGACGTCGATGAGCGAACTCATCCCGACACCCTACTGAGTCTGTCAGTGACAATATCCGTACAGTCCGGTCCTTTCGTCTATGAGTATCGCATGGTGGGCCTAGGGGGTTGGTAAAAGTCAGACCCCCAAAAGCGGTACAAGTTGTGTCGGAGTATAGCCCAGAACACCCTGAGATACTACTGGAATACCTACCGGTAAATCTCCTGTCTCGGCCGAGGGCTTTGTGTAATGGCTCTCCTAGACATAGTGCGACCTCACCCCCAATACCGGGAGAGACGAACCCCTGCAGATCCGCTCACTGCCTCCATGTGGCTCGGGACTGTACCCAACTAAAACCTGTTTACATGACTCCTTTGAGCCATGGTAGGGTAGTAATCAAAGTACAGTGGGAACTCACATGAGACAAATGATGATCTCAGGTCGATGAACTAACCTTTACACATGTCACCAGGGAACTGCTATTTGACGTCAGGTATAAGACCAACTATCATGTTCCCGGTGAGTCCTGTCCGGTGTACTCATAACCCAATGAGCACCTGTATACATCTTAGGTGAATCAACAGACACCAGTGGTTTGTGAGACCAGCCACCGCCCTTCGTCGGGGTCTCGAATGTATACACTAGTCTACTCTGGAGTATCGATACCCTATCTCGAAACTCCCACGACTAGGGACCTTTTAAGGATGTGCTTATAGAACCCAGCTCCCACGTATATGATCGCCATCATACTGCTGGCCGTCAAGCAAGAATCCTAAGGGCTCTATCAACGCGCAATAGTGACCTGTAAGGTCACCTAAAACAGTACACGATGATAAAGATAAACCAGATAGCATACTATCATCTTGAGTAAGACTGTCCTACCGGTATAGTTCCTCCCTCAATCATTGCAATCACGTGCCTGTGATCCAATAATTGACTCTGAGGGCACTATCTCCAACACATCCAACTCCTCGAATCGGGTCTCGAAATCCATCTCATAACCGAGAAAATATCATGGTAGACGACTCATACATCATGAGAAAACCGCACATTTCATTTTAAAAAGAGATAGAGAGAGAAGTTTATATATTCTTGCGGTTTCTCCTAAATCCAGAAAATCTCATGAAAATCTGAAATCCAATCATCAATAGCGAGTAAACAGGGGATATTGGCATAAAATTCCATAATACTGCATAACAGTGAATGATAATATGCATGAAGTAGCAAGTAATAACTGCAATATCTAAACTGGCATATAAGGCAAGTACACTAATATCATGTCGAAACTATCAGCTAACAAGCTATGCCAATGAAATAATATTCTCTAAATTGTACGTGATATGGCAATTACCGATGATGATGTGTGTGAGCCGGTAAGTAAGTGTATGTGGAACATACGCATCATCGGTAATGGTGCTGGTGTCCTAACAGCATAATTTCAATATTAACATATGAAAACACAATATAAGCATGCAATGCGATGTGAGCAGCAAGAATATGCGGGAGCTGAATATCAAATACAATGATAACGAATCTGCATATGTTTAATTATGACTCGTATTGTTTTGCCATTTGAAATAACACGAATCGTGGTGTTTTGAAAATAAGGGCTACGGTGTTTTTAAGAAAATGTACATCCTTTGAAATATCCGTAGAATCCCTTGGCTTGTCTTTAAAATACTCACGATTCGTTAGTTTTGAAATAGGTATGACTCGAGTCTAATTTATCATTTACAAGTAAGCTACCGGACTAAACTACACAGGCTGATCGAAGGGTAAGGAAACCCCCTAACATCTGAGTCGATACATATATAAATAATAGTCGGTGATCCCGCCTCAATAGTATTCCATACGATTACAATACACAAAATGATATCCTCGAGTCAAGAGTGCGGATCTATCATCAATATAGCTCGTAGGGTAAATCCACCGTACGGCCTCTCAATCTGGGTACGGGTCAAATGTCACATCTATCTCATTATTCATCAGGTATCATCATCATCACCAATCGTGAACAAGGGTACTGATCTAGGTCTAGTACAATACTAATATCATCAATATAATCATGATCTGACTATTGGTCTACAGCCTCATACAATCCGATGTCATTAACACATACCATCATATAGAAGTATACATCGCCCAAGCGATCCATTATAAATATCAAAATATATCTCATCTCATATCTCGATCATATGTCAACTATCATAAATATATCATCATCCACATAGTATCATCGTCCAACGATCCGCTATAACATCATGATATATCTCGGTCACATATTAAATATCCCACGGCAACATGTCCGATCATATCGACTCAATCCCAAGTATCATATGACATCCTCATCATCCAAGCACATGAATACCAATATATAAATATGTCCCTAATACGCACAAAGAAATAAAGGTATGCGAGTATGTATATGTGCGTGTATGCAAATCTCCACTCTAGGTTTTCGTGACTAAGAAATCGACTAAAGTCCTTTCTTCAATTATCGCTAGCACTAAACCCATAATCTCCTAACCATTTCTTGCTAAGGGTTCAATCTTTCCATAACATATAATTGCATAGCTATATCACATCACATCATTTCTTACGACTTTTGCGGGGGTGCTATACGCCATCCACCTGACTTCTTCCCGTAGATATAAATCTACTCACCTGATCTTCGCTTTCTAGAGTCGATGACGCCACGCTCATCCTCGTCGTCTCGAAATCCACGTGGGGTACCTACATATTATATATATAGCATCGTAAACGAAATCACACACAAAAACCAAAATGTCGCACGAATCACCCATAGGTCAAAACCTATGGTCTACATCTCCCAATTCAACCAATATCAATCGATATAGATGTACATGTTGGATATAGTGCCCTCAAAGTCAATTATTGGATCGCAGGCACGTGATTGCAATGATTGAGGGATGACCTATACCGATAGGACAGTCATACTCGAGATGATAGTACGCTATCTGGTTTATCTTTATCAAACGTGTACTGCTTTAGGTGACATGATATATCATTATTGCATGTTGATAGAGCCCATAGGATTCTTCCTTAACTATCAATAATATGATGGCGATCGACACTCCGGAGTAGACTAGTGTATACAGTCGAGACCCCGACGAGGGGCGATGGACGGTCTCACAAGCCATTGGTGTCATTTGGTTTACCTAAGATGTATACAGGTGCTCATTGGGTTATGAGTACACCGGACAGGACTCGCCGGGAACATGCTAGCTGGTTATTAAAACCTGTCGTCAGATAGCAATTCCCAGGCGACATGTGTACAGGTTAGTCTATCGACCTGAGATCGTCATTTGTCTCGTGTGAGTTCCCACCGTGCTTTGATTATTACCCTACCACGGCTCAAAAGAGTCGTGCAAACAGGTTTTAGTTGGGTACAGTCCCGAGCCACATGGAGGCAGTGAGCGGATCGGCATGGGATTCGTTTCTCCCAACGTTGGGGGTGAGATCACGCTGTGTTTAGGAGAGCCATTACACAAAGTCCATGGCCATAGAAAGTGAGATTTACTGTAGGTATTCCAGTAGTATCTCAGGGTGTTCTGGGCTACACTCCGACACGACTTATATCGCTTTTGGGGAAATGACATTTACCAGCTCCCTTGGCCCGATATGCGACACTCATAGACGAACGGACCGGACTGTACGGATATTGTCACACATAGGCTCAGTAGGGTTCCGGGATGATTTCGCTCATCGGAAGCCCTTTCACTCAGTACATGGGCAGCCGTTACGTACAGCTAGTACCACTGGCGGCTTGTGGTTAAACCCACTGCCAGAGTATTGACGAGTCTTTAGAGTCCCCCCACAGAAAGTTTCCCAGTTCGGGTGAAATGTTGTAGAGGCCGTATGGTTTTATTGCAGGGTTCGAACATACGCGTGCACTTGTGCACGTGTCATGGTTTGGACGGATAAGACTGTCACGACCCAAAGTTTGGACCGTAACCGGTACTTAAACTACGTAACGTCTAAAGGCGTACGCAACTTAAGTAAGCCGAAACCCAGAAATCTAAACCACCAAAAACTGGATCAACGGAGAAAACATAGTTTTAAACATTCGGAATTTTTCAAGTAAAATCTTTAAGTTTAGTTTTCGTTCTTAAAAATTTCGGCAGCACCTCCTTTGTAAAAACCAACCCCGAAAACGGTTACAACTTAGATAATAATAAAAGCATCCCAAACGGGAGCAAATCACTCCCAACGGCGGAGACAACCACCACAACATATATACGACGCCGAAGCGAAGAAATATAAAAAAACTGCATAAAGAAGTAAAACTTTTCAACAAAACCGGCTCCCACGAGCACGGCACCCAAAGTCACCACAAAATAACACTGAATCCTCACAAGTCGTCTCTAAGTCATATACAACATAGTGGTAGATGGGGAATACTAGATCCAATAAAAAAATATACAAAGTACAAACAGATAACCGCAACCCACCTAAAAGCAAGGCTTCACAGCCAACCGAAGCGGTATCCGCAAAAGTAGAGATGAAAAGATGCCCTGCCGTGACTACTCAGAGGGTAAGTCCTGCACAACACTGTAGCACAATGGGGGTGAGTTGCCAACTCGTGAATAGTAATTAACATCATACAGTAATCGCAAGTATGCACGAACAGCGATCTATCTATCACAAGTAATCCGATAGCATAAATATGATAAGTGAATATGCAACATTCATGTAAAGGTACATCATCAGGGTACTACAACTACATGAAACAATGCATATCAACATAGTCCTGAGTGTGGGATGATATAATATAAAATCTCATGCAAAAATCATCAGCATGGAAAAACACCAGTGTCCCTCACTAACACATCAAATCCCGAATCCTCAGGCACCGCATCCTCAGATCGGCCCTCACATCCAGTAAGTCTCACGAAAACCTGAGTGTCAAACACCGACACTCGAAACATCATGAAACCCATGTCTAGCATCGACACGTAAATCCTCATAACTCAGGCTCTGTCACCATGAATAGCCCTGACGATATGTCATACCTCACTCCGGTCGGTATCTCCATGATAACCGCCGAGTCCAAATACAATTACCGGTAGGTAATGGTCCCACCGTCAGGCTTATCGTCTACACCACGAAATCACCACTCACCCCGGGGTACCATACCGGGTCCACCATGTACCCGCAGACGGTGCGTCCCGCTCCTCGAATCGGGTATCACAAGCCAAATCTCAGAACCGAGAAATCACATGGTGGACGCATCAAATATCATATCAAGAGAAACCGGGTTTTCAAACAATACATAGTTTTCTTGAAAATATCCCCCACGGTTCTCAAATCCATAAATCATATGAAATCCATATCTCAATGCGTAAAATCCATATAAAACTGATATATGCAACATAAAACATCAATATGAGCATATAAAGGGAAAACCGCTCTTTAAATTGAATCTAGCTTTAAAACATATCATGCGGTTCCCAATTCCTTCGAAAATAAATGCAGTATCATATGAAGTGTACATGTAAGTGTAGCAAGGTTTAAGTATCTATATGTAGTCAAGTACGAGGGTGTACATGTCAATATGTATGCATGATGTATAAGTAAATATAGCAAGATATAAGTGAAGTGGAATAAGGTTCACTACCTTAACTATTCCTGCCCAATGCGATATCACGTATGTATGTCTCCACAGTATTTCATATGCACAATAGAATAAGAGTTACTACTCCAATCATTCCTATCCACTACCATATCACATATGTAGGTGTTTGTGCGTGTCATGGCAATTACAGACGGTGTGGGTGTAGCATACTATTTAGTGCTCGTGCAACATGAACCGTCAGTAATGTGTTATATCTAAAGGTAAGAGTCAAGTACAACAGATAATGCTATGCAATGACATTCATATGAAAGTAACTAATATGCAATTACATGCAGCTATCATATCATATTCGCCCCGACGCATAACGCCATACGGGCGATTTTCCCGTAGATGTTAAATCTACTCACAGATAGTCTCGAGCTATGAAAGTTCGACCACCTTCTTCCCCTTGTCCGCAGCACCCGAAGTCCCTGCTTGCGAAGCTAAAATTTCATAAATACAACACATAAGCTAAATATCCTATAATGACGAAAAGACAACGAAACGCGACGAAAACGCCCGGAAAATTACACTGCGCGCTTAGCGCATCTATCGCGCACGATACCGGCCAAAACCATAATTGGGGTCGCTAAACTACAAAACACCAAATCTGGACCCCGATCGTCCCGATCGCGCAACACAATACAAAAATTACGAGGAATACACTAGATATAACCTCGCAACTACCAAACGAACCCTACGTCGGAAAAACCCCGAAATCTAGTAAGTAACCTATCGCAATATATCGCACTAGATTCAAGATAACACAAATCTAACAATTACAAATACCTTAAAATAGCTTAACTAAGCTATCTAAACCAATCCTATATTTTTAACACTCGCTAATTATGTTTTAGCAAAAATCTAGTAAGCAATTTTGCTTAATTAAACAAAATGCTTATTAGCAAATTTTAACATTTTCTACTAGATTAATCTTTTCCAAAACACAATTTAACACTTCAAATAAACACTAATCACTTAATCAAAATTTAACCGTAACATGAATTTCTTAAACCAAATATAATGAATTAATCATGAATTAAAAGCTAAATTAAGCACATAAATAGCTAACTAAATTAGCTAGTTTAAGATTAAAGCAATTAATTATGAATTAAGTTAAGAAATTATACCTCCTCAAGAACACCAAAATGAAATTAGATCCATCATTTTAGCCTCCAAAAATCAAGCTTTGATGATGATCCATGAAGGATTAGTAAAGGAAAAATGGTTTAATTTTTATATAGGAATTTTTGGATTTATTTTTGGAATTCTTTTTGTGTTTTTGATTGAAAAAGAGTGAGAAATGAGTTTGGAATTGTTGAGGACAGAAATGGGGGGGATGAGCTCGGCCAAGGGGGTGAGAGGGGGGTTTTGTGAATATTTTGTGAAGAAAAAGCAAGGAAAAGAGTAATAAATGCTAATTAAAGCAATTTGCCACCTTAACACCCTTTTCTTTTATTTTTAAAAACAAACCATTAGTCAACAAAAAAAAAATCTAGATATTTAAAAAGAACCTTCTAAAATAATTCTAGTGACAAAATTAATTTATTTACAAAAGAAAAATTTTCCCGATTTACGTGCACATAATACCGCTTAAAATAATATTTTATTTGGGAAAAAATCTATCTAAACCAAAACCTCCCAAATACTCCCAAAGTTCGCGCACAAGCTTTATTTTGGCCAAACTAGGTGTCGGTAAGCTTATACGGTCGTTTGATCGAAATCGGGTTAAAACGGGAAAAACCGACAATTTTGCCCTAAAACGGGAAAATTCGCAAAACGATTTCTAAAACGTTACAAATAATAGCGGGCTTTGGTTTAAACCGGATCCTAGTATTATACTGTGTAGATTTTTGTCTGATTGTATTTGTATTCGGTAGGAATAGAAATGCAGGTATGTATATACAGTTGCGGGGTTATCCTGTAATTTATTACGAGATCGCTTTTTGAAGTTGCCAGTTTGCATTCTTTTTGGCCATGCCCTCCTTTATTTCATCATGGCTGAATTCTAGTGTTGAAGGGGGTTATTTGTAAATGTGGGATTTTGTAAATGTAAGGGTTTTATGTGGTGGCCGGCTCTCCAGCAGCTTATGGAGCTTTCATGTGGTTTCTAGACGAGCATGACTCATTTCTTTGCATTGATTTTTTTCGGAATCCTTAGGATATTTTCTTTGTGATATTTTGCTAATGGTTACTCTCTTTTTCCTTGTGCTCAACCCCATTTTTCCCAGAGAGTTTTGAGTGGCCGGCCTCACACTTGAGGTGGGGTGATTGATTCATGATTCATTTTGCAAAGAACAATCCACAGCTCATTTTTCATCTACTCCCATTGTGGCAAATTCGATTAACCTTCACCTAATTCGTTGGGTGACTCGAGACAAAGTATTCTACACTATCTCTATTTCAACCTTGGACACGTCGACTAGCAAACTTCGTGTCCGAGTTGCCTCGGTTCAGAGGCGGGTGTCCGTATAAAGATTCGTTGACGTGGTGCCACCTTCGGCGAGGAGTAGATCGTAGATCGAGCGAGATCGGGGAGCGAAGTTCGTCGGCGCAACCGCAACAAGCTAGGGGCGGAAGTTAAAGACCGAAGGACACGGATCGATCGGTATAATCTCTAAACCCGCTTGTACAGTATACTAGTTTACGGTTAATAGAACGATCCAGGTTTTATATTTGCGTTAGCGCCAGTTCGTAAAAAGTTTTTTGTTCCGCATTTGGCCTCGGAAAGACGGCCGGGGCACTGGCGTAGACTTACACTGGTATCAGAGCCAAACTATTAACCATCTACTAGTTGGTTTAGACAATGTTAAAGTAATGAAACCGGAACAAACCCAAACGACGTCACGGAATCATGTGTTTCTGTTAATTTTAAAATGACCAAGAATTTTTTTTTAAAGAAGTGCAGAAGCCTACTGGGGAGACCACATGAACACAGCCCAAACATGGACCCTTGCCACCGGATTTTGGCCGGCCACTTCTCTCCATTTTCCAGCGAGTCCGGCCCAATATTGGCCTCTGGTGTTTGTGTTTAGGGTGTGCTCTGGTCTCTGGGAAGTTGATCCTGTGATGTTGTTTATTTGGCCCATTTTGGATATGGTTTTTATCAAGTTGTTTGGGCTATTCGGGGGTTATTTTGGAGTCGATATTTTTAACATTGTTTAATATTTTGCAGTGTATTACATTACTATCTGTGACCGTGAATATCATTCGAGCGGTAAATCTTGTCTAATTGCTATAGCTCTTTTAGACGGGTTTGCGAACGTGACATTCATGTTGTTTTTCTGTGTTGTACTGTGATATTGTGGATTTGTCGTGGTGGATAGCTTGCGTGCAATGGTAGTGCAGTTTGGATATATTTGTACATATGATATTGCGGGGCTAGCGTCCGACATATAGACTGCCGTCACTGTCTGTTTGTATATTATTCTTTTGGGGCACGACCGGGTTGAGATCGATGTACCCGTTGTACATATTTTTCTTTTCTGTACTAGGATTACCCTACGGTGGAGTGCATGGATAGCCGGGTTCTGGAGGGCAACGGGTCCGCATCTCATGGCTTTGAGACGGAGGGGACCTCACTCTAGGATTGGCGGGCTATTCGCCGCATTCGTAGGGGGTATAGGTTGACCCAAGGAGGGGTGCTCAAGTTACCGGACTCCGTGAAGTGCTGAGTGGTCCATTCACTTTGCTGAAGGGGCTGCCTCGCTTCTGGTTTTGGCGGATAACTTGCCGCACTCGTAGGGGTCTAGGTTTTCATTGCACAGGTTATCCACACGACCAGGGGAACGCCGGGTTTCATTTGTGGCTCTATGAAACCCGGGGATCCCAGATTATCTGTATTGTTCTGTGATGCTTATTACTTTTCTGTAATGTTGCACTTATCACGCCTTGAGCGATTATTGTATATTGATATATATATATATATATATACTAGTAGATGTTGTATATGTTTTACACCAGCGCTAGTCCAGTCCCCGCTCTGTCGTTAGTTAAGTAACCTAACGGGTGATGACGGGACCCAGTGACGAATGCGGATGGCATATACGTACATCATATTTTCGTTCTTTATTGGTGTGATTAATTGATGGGACTGCGTTGATTCGTATCAATGCAAAGGAAAACAGACCTATACAAATGTTGTTGGAACAATTTTTCAAAAGCTGTTATTGCAAGGACGTTCTCTTTTGTTTTTCACAATGGTATTCGGTTATGAATACCCAGCACCTCATTCGACGAGGCAAGGGCCGAGATCCCTTCATCGGGAGTGACCCCTTGGACAGAGGTTTGCGTCAGGGTAATAACTTCACTATAGTCGATTACTTTTTGCTTTGCATCACGGTATTCAGTGTGGAATATCCTGCACCTCATTCTACGGGGAAAGAGCCGAGATCCCTTCACCGGGAGTGACCTCTTTAGTAGAGGTTTTCGCCACTATATTTTTGTAAAAGCTATCTGGTTCCTTCAACGATATCAAGTTCATTACGTTAAAGGTTTTTCGCCAAAAACCATTCGTAGCCCTCCGTCATTTCAGACGGGTAGCACTTAGTATTCATGCTATGTATGTTGGCCTTCGTCAAGGCATAGTGTATGGTAGGTATTTGTTACTTTTTTGTTGCATAGATAGATGCATTGGTTTGGGACAGTCGTATTACCATTTTGGCCTTCGTCAAGGGTATGTACGGGTGGGTTCAAATTAACCTGGATAATGACGGGTAGAACTTGACATGTGACTTATGAAATGTTGGCCTTCGTCAAGGTCATAAGAGCATGGGGTAAAAATCACATCGGGAGTTTCTAAAGAAACTGAAACTTGCCAGGCATGCGCATACCATCTGGAGTGTGATAACATGAGTGGATTCCGTCACGTTATCATGCGATGATAGTTGGATCCCGATTCTCACTGATGAGTTGGTTTACTCCTCGGGTGATCCCGACTAATTCTTCTTTCAGGTTTGGACGAGAATTTGAGGATACAGTGGGAGGTTTCCTGATTAGATAAAGTGATAACTATTCTGATTTAGGTTAGAGTGCACGCAAAGTGTTTCTTTTCTCTCTCTCTCTCTCTGGCAGCGACCATTACCCGACCCTAGACTATGACTCGGTAGCCAAGATAACCGAACTTTCTTAAAACACTTTCTTTTGGATTGTCTAAGTTTGCATACATCATTGCCACTCATTCTTTTACCCTTTGCATTTCTCCAGAACACACCGTATCACTATGAACATCCACTTCCATTGGATAAATCCATCGTATGGTTATATACGAATTCGAAGGAACTTGTTCCAGATTCGAGGATGGATTCTGGTTCTGGAGAGATTGAATAGGACTATTCAGTTGTCTTTTCCTTCTACCTTCTCTCAGGTTATGAGGGCTCCTAGGATTAGGAAAGGGCATACCTATTACGCTTATTGGATAGTCTTCTTCCAAACCATAGGCAGGTGCCGAAAGGTAGGGAATGAAGAAAACCAATTAGCCTAACGGTGGTGTACAGAAGGTAATAAGTAAAGACATATGAAGGAATTAGAAAGAGGGCAAAGTAAATTGCGACTGCTATTCACGACCAAACTGTTAGTTATATGTATGCCCTAGAGGCCATTACTGTACATATGATGTATATTGTAATGGATGCTTGGACATATATAGGGAGGACATTCTTGCTCGACATGATAGTATGCTATCTGGTTGTACTTTATCTTAACATGTACTCTGATTGTCTCTATGTTACATGTTGATAAATCCCTTAGGATATGTACTCTTGGACTATGATGAGATCATACTAGTGGAGCCACGGTAGTCGACGAGTACATCCTATAATTGTTCCTAGTCGAGGGTGTATCGAGACAGGGCATCGATGCACCAGAGTAGACTAGCGTATACGCATCTTGACCCATATGATGGGCAATGGATGATCCCATATCCATCGGCGTTTGAAATCAAGGATGGTGTACGGGTGCTCAGTGGAGACTGGGTACACTGGACGGACTCGCCGAGAACTCCCAGATGGTATTATACCTCACGTCAGATGGCAGTTCTCCGGTGACACTGGTACAGAGTAATCCGTTGACCCGAGATCGTCATAGAGTCTTGTGTGATTCCCACTGTGCTTTGATTTCTATCATATCACGTCCAAGAGGGCGTGCAAAAAGGTGGCTTTTGGGTACTGTCCCGAATCACATGGAGGCAATGAGCGATAGGAGGGGATTCGTCTCTTCCGGTATAGGGAGTTGATGTTGTGCTGTGTTCGATTGGCTATAACCGGAAATCCCTAGCCATGGTTGCTGAGATTTACTGGTAAGTGTTATCAGTAGTTTCTCGAACTGTTATAGACCTCATATCGACACGACTTACCGAGCTACTGGGGTCTGACGTTTACCACCCCTAGGCGAGATATGCGACATATCAGACGACGAGACCGGACTGTACGGGAGTGTTACTGATTGGATTCACAGGAGAATGTACAGGCTTGCTTGTTGATTTTCTGAGCGCTCAATACCTGGGTGGCTGTTACGTTTAGCTGACCGCTTGCAGCTTGTGGGTGTTTGATATAATCATCACCTATTGCCGGCGTATTGACGATTCTTTAGAGTCCTACACAGAGGTTTCTTGACTCAGGCAAAACGGAGTAGGAGCACATATGTGATATGTGCGGGACCGAGGATAATACGATATGAGATACCGTATTCTATTCTCGCGATATTTGATATCAGCCGGGTCATCGGATCAAGTGTTGATTCGATGAATCGGTACGGATAAATATTAGTCGGTTATATGCGATATAGCTGGATTGTTGGATCAAGTGTTGATTCGATAATTTAATGTATAATAATATATATGATATATTAAATTACGTTAACTAATATTTGCTCACTAAAAGATTCTTTTCCTCACTCGGATAATACATTGATATATATGCGATATATGTTAATTGTATTATTTTATTTGGTTACAATAAATATTATATATGTGATATATAATATTGTAACATGATATGATAACTAATGCAACATGTTTAGTAGAGATTAAACAAGATTAGGGTTTGATTTGGGTTAATGCTTTCTAGATGATTCTAGAAGGTTTAGTTTTGTTTTGTGAAAGGTATTTTGTAATGACTCATGCTTTAACCCAACCCAAACCCTAACCCTAGTTAATTCTCTACATGAGTTTAGTTGACCATGGTTGCATTAATCATCATATTTATCCTTTCATTATTCATCACAAAAGGTTTCATGTTGATTGTTCATCTTCTTCCTTCTTTCTTTTCATGAAAAAGCTTTTTAGCTTTTTCTAAGTGATGAAAAAAATGAGTGAGAATAAGAAAACAAATGAGAGAAAAAATCCTAGTTCATCATTCTCATCTATCCTTGCCATTTAGATGAGGGTGTCCACATCATTTCATGAGTGATAGCTTTTGTTAACGAAACTTCAAGGTAGATCATCTTTGTTATCGAAGATCGGAAGCAAGACTGCATCTTTCTCTTCGTGGAGCCTCTCGAGAGTCCGGAACATGATGATCGCAGCGAAGGGACCTCAACACGGAGCTTAAGAAGTGAAGGACCGGATTTACAAACGTTGTAATCCCTCTCACTTAGTGTTAAAGTGTTTAACATGCTTGTTTTCGCCTAATCTCTAGTTTAAAGATCCGGCTTTGGGTTGTTCGGCACGGCTAAATTTTAAATCGGGCATGGTTGATGCCTTGTAGACCCTTATGCGTGTGCCTAGCAACCCTACAGTGGTGTCAGAGCCTAGCTAGAGTTTTAGGCGAAGTCTGAGCGAAGTTTAAAGTCCGATCGAACCCGGAAACCCCGACGAATACCCTTCTCTGGATATTTTTCAAAAATGTGATTTTTTATGAATTAAAAATGCTCAGAAAAACAATCAGGAAAAACTAAGAATTACTGTGAAGTACGGTCCGCTAAGTCCCTCACGTGACCGTGGAACCGTGGCGAAACCAAGGGTTTGGCGGCGGTTCCGCAGCCAAAATTTGAACTTAGTCCCTCATATTTCATATATTTATTCTTAGGTTCTTTCTTGATATTTTTTTCTGGGAATTTTTTAATTCCACTCAAGTGTTGAGTTTTATAGGGTTGTATTGGGGACTCGTTGATTCGATCGGATATTTTAACTTCGTTTATTTTGTCCGGGTAATTTTTAGAACGTGTTAAAAATTTCGAACGGATATCAATAACTCACTTTTTTCCCTGCCGGAAAATTTCCAAGCGTTGGATTTTTCTGTAGTTTAAGAACGTTCTAAGTCGTGCAAGTAACGCGGTGGAACCTCTAGAAGACAACAAACCTTAACTCGATTATGTGACCGTCTTGAACTGCCTCTAAACCTTAGGGTTTGCGGCAGTACGACGTGCTACATGTGAGGCGTTGGCTTGACCCTTCTACGGCTGGACCATTGGTACTGTGGCATGTGATGGATGTTTTTAAACTGATTTCAAGTGTTGAGATATATTGGGGAAATCTTGGGTGTTTAATAATTCGATCGGGAAGTTTAACATTGCCTATTTATCTGGAATGTGATACAATATTTGGAATCCATAGGTAGTTATGAGATAACTAATTTGAATGTTATAAATCTAGCAGTTCAGTCTCAATTGATCGGTTGCCACGGAATTTTGATGTGATCAAAAGTCCGTCGCAATCACGTAGAGTACGCGGAAACTCGCCGCGTAAACTTAATAGACAGCCATGCCCCTGTTCCCCTCCGAACGGCGGCCGAGACATGGGCGTCTTGCCTGAGGTTCGGGGCAGATGCTAATTGGTTTTATCCGTCTACCTCTCCGAAGATACCAAGTTGATTTATGGCACCGTATATCGGAGGTTTAGACGGATGCGGCCGATGTAGCAGACTTCGTCAGATTCCCCCTCGCTTGAGGGGTTTTTGATTGTGGGGACGCTCTTCCCTACAGGCGCAAGCCCCTGCAGTTAATTACGCTACCGCATTGCGGTAACAACTTTCTCCTTCTCCAGATGGTCACTTCGTGTCATGGGTGTTTGTTTTATTTGTGGTTGCCCGTGGATTGTATACGGAGACTAATTTATGTCGTCGCCCGTAGGACGTGGATTAGTCCAAATCCGTATTTTCTTAGATTTGGGTTTGGGGTTTTGGTTTGAGGATACGTTAGCCATATTTGAGGCTAAGATCAACTCAAACGTTTGTTAAGGATACGTTAGTCCAGTTTGAGACTAAGATCAACTTAACGGGATCGTTTAGATCCGAAAAAAGAGCAATTGGCTCTAATATTCCAGTTTAGGGACCTAGTGGTCCATTAAATGTATGGCCGTCGGGACCCATCACCTCTCTGACGACGTTGAAGGATTACAACGACAAATGTCAGAGGAGTTCAGAGATGTACCCTTGAGCCAGAGTTGATTAGGGGGTTTATAGTCCGATTTGGGACTAGAGTCTGTTTGAAAGTTTAAGGATACGTTAGCCATTTTTGAGGCTAAGATCAACTTAAACGGTTGTTAAGGATACGTTAGTCCAGTTTGGGACTAAGATCGACTTAATGGGATCGTTTAGATCCGACAAAAGAGCATTTGGGCTCTATTGTGCCAGTTTAGGGACATGGTGGTCCAATACCAGTTTAAGGACATAGTGGTCCATCGGTAGTTTAAGGACGCATAAGTCCATTGGTAGTTTAAGGACGCATAAGTCCATGGGTTTAAGGATCCCACAGTCCGTATCTTTGTTTAAGGACGCATAAGTCCATGAGTTTAAGGACCCCACAGTCCGTGTTGATGTGTGGTTGTCGGGACCCGTCACCTCTCTGAAGACGTTGAAGGATTACAACGACAAATATCAGAGGAGTTCAGAGATGTACCCTTGAACCAATGAGTCGGTTGAAAGAGCAGATGTGCTCAGTTCAATATGATTTGAGGACTTACGGCCAGTTTGGGCTAAGTCCAATTATGTTTGAAATATTGGCCCTCTGTTGGTCCATTGAAGGAGAGGCTTTGCCTCTGAAACTTAGCCAATTGGGCTGAAGCTAGTGTTAAACACTAGAAACCAACAGTGTTGAACACTGGGAATAAGATAGCAAGTTAGTGTTAAACACTAAAAGATAATCAGTGTTAAACACTGGGAACAGTGTTTTCAAATTAGTGTTAAACACTAAGCAAATCAGTGTTAAACACTGCAAATAGAGTTTTCCAAATTACTGTTAAACACTAAGAAAATCAGTGTTAATCACTGAGGACAAAGTCTTCGGATTAGTGTTAAACACTAAGGGGAGAGGGGTCACGTGTGGACACGTGAGAGCGCCCTGATTTCCCTTATCTTATTCTGCAGATCAGTGTTTTAACTCTTTTAATTCTGACGGCCATCACGTGTGAGCACGTGATGGAGGCCCCCGCTCTGGTCTGTTGGAATGCTCATTAGGGGTCACGTGGTGACACGTGAGGGCGCCCTAAATGCGGAGCCACATCTCCTTTGTTTTATCCTCAAATCTGTGAATAAGTGTTAAACACTTTTCCTTTTTATTTCGAGCATCACGTGTTGACACGTGATGGGGATTTATGCGCTGACTGTTAGAACGTTTGCTAAGGGGTCACGTGGTAAACACGTGAGAGCGCCCAAAGCCTTCATTCCCATTGATCTTTCTTTCTGCGTTTTGAGAGTCACGTGGGAGCACGTGATGGCATCAAAAAGTGGGGCCAGATCCCCTTTATTTTGTTCTGCAAACAAGTGTTAAACACTTTTAATTTTCATAGCCATCACGTGTGGGCACGTGATGTATAATCATGCCCTGATTTATTAGAACATTTATTAGGGGTCACGTGGTAACACGTGAGAGCGCCCAGAATTGTTTCTACCTTTACTTTTGTTCCATATATAATGAGGGTCACGTGGGAGCACGTGGGGTGATGCTTCAAAGTTCTTTGCAGGGGATCTTTTCAAGGGTCACGTGGGGGCACGCGACCCTAGTTCTTTTCATGAACAGAGATCTTTTAAGAATTGAATTCTTATTTAGGATGAAACCCTGATTTCTTTTCAAAGGAATTAAATTCCCAGATATGTAAAAGAATTAAATTCTTGATTAGGGTTAAACCCTAGTTTTGTTTTAGGAGAATTAATTCTCAAAACTCAATTCCCCTTCTAAGTTTAGGATCTGCATGGCAGGATCTCGACCCGATGAGAATTAAATTCTCAAGTTATGGGGAGATGTGCTCTGTGCAGATCTTCAACCAGAAGAAGAACTAAGTTCTTTTTGTATAAGAGTTAAACTCTTGGATTTTGAGAATTAAATTCTCTGTTTGAAGTTTATCTTTTTCCCTTTTCTTATCTAGGGTTTTCTTTGTTGAGAATTAAATTCTCCTTTCTTTTCTTCCCTCTTGAGAATTAAATTCTCCTCTCTCTGTTTTTCTCTCAAAAAAGTAGATCCCTTCTCTTCTCTTCTTGGCTCCTATTTATAGGAGAAGGAAGAGAATCAATTTGTTTAGCAAATCTCTCATTGAGAGATTTGATTTGTATGTTGAGAGATTTGATTTATATTTATCATTAATCTGGGCCTTTAGATCATTCAGTGAATTTTGTTCACCGTGGATTTTAAATCCAAAAGATATTCTATTTGTTATCCTGGTGAGATTTTCAGGGAAATCTTTCCTTGTCCAAGGTTTTTCCATAAATTGGTGATTTTTAATCACCCTTGGATTTTTAATCCAACGGTTCCCCATGACCCTTTTCCATTTGGAAAGATTCAGAAACTTTTAGAATTTAATTCTATTAAATTATAAGGCTTTTAAAGCCAGTCACGTGTGAGCACGTGACCCCCAATTGGGTTCCTTTCTCAGCCGTTTATTTATGTTTCAGTTTTAACCATCACGTGTCAACACGTGACCATTGGTCACGTGTAAGCACGTGATACCTCGTTGAGGTATTTTCTGACTTTTAGAATTAAATTCTATTCATTATTTTAGAGGCTTTAAAAGCCCATCACGTGTCTGCATGTGACCCATGGTCACGTGTGAGCACGTGATGCCCCATTGGGGTCTTTTCTGAGTTTTTATTGTATCTTTTAACTCCTCCAGCGGGTTCTTAAAAGCCCATCACGTGTGGACACGTAATTCCTCATAACTTTTGATCCCGAATGAATTACGAGGCCCATAATATATCAAATCGAAGGGTTTTTCGAGCCGCTTTCGATACCATCAGAATTTATCTGTTTCTCATTCGGGATTTTGTCAAAAAAACAGCCCGGAAGATACTGGTTCCCATTTCCTTAAGCGTATCGCTGTCATTTGATATCTTGGACTCTTCTACGCAGAAATTTTTGGCGGGAACAAATTCCCCCCACTACTTTGCCCACGTAAGTATGTACGTGGGTGAAGTAGTGCAGAGTTATGCATAGCGTATGACCAGTTTCTGGTTGGTATATAACTTTCAGAATCTTGATCTGAGAAGATAACGAGCGGACACAAGCGTCGTCATTTATCATTAACTCAAATCTCGACTCTTAAGAGATATAATTCCAAACTCTCAACTCCATGAGTCGCACTCTTGTATTTCTTTATGTCTTACTCTGGTGTGGAGTAGTTTATACGCTCATGAGTAACTTCTTCACTTCAGTGGCATGTAGCTTTGGCAAGTGTGGCTCATAGATGGTCCATCTTAACCTCTTTGTAGGGCAGTGATGGCTTAAGAGACAGGGTTAGGATCTGCCACCTAAGACTTTTCAACTTTATGAGCCGTGAGGGTCTCATAAAGACTTTTCTCCCTACGGATCGAGAGGATCTCGTAGGTGTATTTTCTCCTTAGGGGTCGTGAGGACTCCTAAGTGTGTTTTCTCTTATAAGTCGTAAGGATCTTATGAGAGAATTTTTCCCTTTTACGAGTCGAGAGGACCCGTAAGCGGTTGTTCCCCTCCTTGTCGAAATTCGACTTCGGAGAGTGAGACCCGTGGATAGTATGCAAGAGACCATTTTGGGCCAACTTGCAGGATCTCAGTGCTTAGGAAACAGGTTTTTTAATCCCTACTGCCTAAGGCTTTATCTTACGAGTCGAGACGAATCGAGAAATTCTCGCAAAGACATCATTTTCCTCACGAGTCGAAATGAATCGAGCAGATCTCGCAAGAATATCCTAACGTCACAGTTAACCTCTACTCTTTACGACAGAAGTCCGTTAGGGTCTGTGGTACTTAGGGTTTTGGCCGTCGTACCGTCGCATGAGCTGATGTATTCCTCGATAGGCAATCGTGCTGTTCGAGTAGCCCTGCGACTGCCGTGTCTCTGATCCCTTCGGGGGCTGGACAAGACGTCTTCAAGCAATCCTCCTTGGCAGTTTGACCGTCGGAAGAGCAAGCGCTAAGAATTTGCCATGCCGCTTTTTACTTGAGGTTAGGCTCATTTTGGAGAGCCCCGATGAGTCATAACCACTCCGCGCTGGTGTGGGATGATCTCCGATAGTCTTTCAGGCTTTATATGACTTGCCGTTAAGACCCTGAAGCTAGGAATTTGGCCTTTGCTTCGTTTGCTGGCATTGCGTCCTCTGTATCGAGACGAATGTCGTGGTTGTCTCTAGGTTGCTGGTGAACCGTCGAGCTCTGGAACCAGGGATTTTGCCGTGACTCCTTTTGGTGATGTTGCGTTTGATGTGTCGAGACGAACGTCGAGGTGGTGATCACTCCATGTTGGTATGAGATGATCTCTGATTGTCTTTCCGGTTTTATATGACTTACCGTTAAGACCCTGAAGCTAGGAATTTGGCCTTCGCTTCGTTTTCTTTGGTGTGTCCGGATCCTGTTGGAGGAAGGACGCTGTAGTGACATTTTGTCTGCTGTATCGAGATGAATGTCGTAGTTGTGACCACTCCATGTGGGATGATCTCCGGTGGTCTTTCAGGCTTTATATGACTTGCCGTTAAGACCCTGAAGCTAGGAATTTGTCCTTCGCTTCGTTTGCTTTGTCATGTGCGAATCCTGTTGGAGGAAGAACGTTGTTGTGACATCTCGTCTGCTGTATCGAGACGAACGTCGAGGTTGTGACCACTCCACGCTGGTGTGGGATGATCTCCGATTGTCTTTCAGGCTTTATATGAGTTGCCGTCAAGACCCTGAAGCTAGGAATTTGGCCTTTTGCTTCATTTGCTTTGGTGCGTCTGAATCCTGCTGGGGGAAGAACGCTGGGGTGACATTTCATCTGCTGTATCGAGACGATCGTCGAGGTGGTGACCACTCCGAGCCGGTGCGAGATGATCTCCGATTGTCTTTCAGGCTTTATATGACTTGCCATTAAGACGCATGAAGCTAGGAATTTGGCCTTCACTTCGTTTGCTTTGGCGCGTCCGAATCCTGCTAGGGGAAGAACGCTGGGGTGACATTTCGTCTGCTGTATCGAGACGAACGTCGAGGTGGTGACCACTCCGCGCTGGTGTGGGATGATCTCCGATTGTCTTTCAGGCTTTATATGACTTGCCGTCAGGACCCTGAAGCTAGGAATTTGGCCTTCGCTTCGTTTGCTGGTGTCGCGTCTGCTGTATCGAGACGAATGTCGCGTTGGTGATCGCTCCATGTTGGTGTGAGGACCAGGATCCGCTCTGGACGTTTCCCACGGGATCGAAGAGCGACGTTGTTCGCGTTCCACGTGACCAGGAATTTTGCTCTAGATGCTTCACACGGGTTCACTGCCGTGTTAGGCGAGGACTAGGCTCCGCTCTGGATGCTTCGCACGGGTTCACTGCCGTGCTCTGCGAGGACCAGGATCCGCTCTGGACGTTTTCCACGGGGTCAAAGAGTGACGTTATCCGCGTTCCACGTAACCAGGAATTTTGCACTAGATGCTTCACACGGTTTCATTGCCGCGTTAGGCGAGGACTAGGCTCCGCTCTGGATGCTTCACACGGGTTCACTGCCATGTTCTGCGAGGACCAGGATCCGCTCTGGACGTTTTCCACGGGGTCAAAGAGTGACGTTATCCGCGTTCCACATGACCAGGAATTTTGCACTAGATGCTTCACACGGGTTCACTGCCGCGTTAGGCGAGGACTAGGCTCCGCTCTGGATGCTTCGCACGGGTTCACTGCCGTGTTCTGCGAGGACCAGGATCCGCTCTGGACGTTTTCCACGGGGTTAAAGAGTGACGTTATCCGCGTTCCACGTAACCAGGAATTTTGCACTAGATGCTTCACACGGGTTCACTGCCGTGTTCGGCGAGGACTAGGCTCCGCTCTGGATGCTTCACATGGGTTCACTGCCGTGCTCTGCGAGGACCAGGATCCGCTCTGGACGTTTTCCATGGGGTCAAAGAGTGACGTTATCCGCGTTCCACGTAACCAGGAATTTTGCACTAGATGCTTCACACGGGTTCACTGCCGTGTTCGGCGAGGACTAGGCTCCGCTCTGGATGCTTCACACGGGTTCACTGCCGTGCTCTGCGAGGACCAGGATCTGCTCTGGACGTTTTCCACGGGGTCAAAGAGTGACGTTATCCGCGTTCCACGTAACCAGGAATTTTGTTGATTATATCCGCATTTCACGGAGTTGGGATTTGACTCTCTGTGGGAGTACATCGTCGAGTCATGGAACTGGGAGTTGCCGCTGTTCCGCTTTGCTTGATGATGTGTCCGCTGTGACGAGACGAGTGCTGAGGTGGAGCTGGGATTTTGCCATCACTCTGCTTTGCTGACCATGGGGTCTTTTATTAGCTTTGCATGTACATCCTGCTGGACTGCGAAGGAACGCCGTTGTTAACATTGCGTCTGCTGTAATGAGACGAATGCTAAGGCGGAGTTGGGATTTTGCCATCGCTCCGCTTGATGGTGTAACATCTGTGTACTGCTGGAATGAGGAGGCACACCGTTGTTGGTCTCCGGGCTGTAGATGTGGCCATTTGAAATTTGGAACTAAGGACTTTGCCAGGGTTCCGTTTCGTTGCGACTCTGAGGTCGATTGTTGACGTCGCGTCTGCATCTGGTTGGAGTGAGGAGAAACGCCGTTGGTGATCTCTAAGTTGTCGATGTTGACGTCGAGACCTTGAAGCTCGGGATTTTCTTTTTGCTTCGTTTGTTGACATTATGTCTGCAATATTGCGATAAATGTCGAGATTGTCTCTAGGTTGTCTATTAACCGTCGAGATTTGGCTCCGCTTTCTGATGGAGCCTGTTGGGAAGGTATGGTTCCCTTTTTATCTGTGCCCCTGGATTGTATACAGGGATCGATGTGATTTCACCTGTAGGGCAAAAAGTTTCATTCTTTTATTTTTTTTTTATTCTTTCCGCGATGCTCTATCATTTCAGCTTTTTATATCGCGAAAATCGCGATTGCCCAATCATTTCGGCTATTTTTCGCGGTGCCCAATAATTTCGGCTATTTGTTTTATTTTTACTCGCTGCTTTTTATTGCGAGTTGCCCAATCATTTCGGCTATTTTGCATGCATATATTTTTTTACTTGCTGATTTTGTTGCAAGTTGCCCCATCATTTCGGCTATGTCATATGCATTCGTGGCCCGCTGATTTTTCTTATCGCGAGTGTGAAACTTAGAATATGATGCCAATCTCGGCATCAGCATCGCTACGACTGGAATATTGCCAGGAGCGAATCATCATTTGCCATGAAAGGACTTGGAATTTGATACCAGTTTAGGCATCAGCATCGCTACAACTGGGATATTGCCAGGAGCGAATCATCATTTGCCTCTGTCGATGTTGAACAAAGGTGGCTTAGTAAACAGGGTTAGGATCCTGTCGACTAAGGCTTTTGACTTCGTGAGCCGTAAGGGTCTCACAAAGGTATTTCTCCCTACAAGTCGTGAGGATCTCGTAGGTGTGTTTTCTCCTTAGAAATCGTGAGGATTCCTAAGTGTGTTTTCCCCTGTAAGTCGTAAGGATCTTACAAAAGGGTTTTCTCCTTACAAGTCGAGAGGACTCATAAGGGTTGTTCACCGTATGGACATATCCTCAGTCACAGATGGGACTTGGTTAGGGAAATGTTTATTTGCGCCCGTGGATTGTATACAAGGGTAAGTATTGAGCCGCTTGTAGGGCAAAAAGGTTGTGGGGGTTGCTTAAGAACAGGTTCAGGTCTCTGTAACTTAAGACTTTCAAATCTTATGAGCCGTGAGGGTCCCATAAGAGAGTTCTCCTTAGGAATCGTGAGGATCTCGCAAGTGTAATTTCTCCTTAGGAATCGTGAGGATCCCTAAGTGTATTGCTCCCTTGTGAGTCGTAAGGATCTCACGCGGGTGGTTTCTCCTTACAAGGTCGAGAGGACCCTGTAAGTGTCTTTTAACGAGGCTGCGCCCTTTCGGGTTTTCACGAACACTCGCCGGTAGCCCTGCTGTTTTTACTCACGGAGCCCTTTCGGGTTTTCATCCGTGCCCCCTTTGCTTATGGACATACCGTTCTTTTTATTTTATTTTTATACTTTTTTTTATTCTTTTTTTTTTTAACGAGGTCGCGCCCTTTCAGGTTTTCACGAACACTCGCCGGTAGCCCTGCTGTTTTTACTCACGGAGCCCTTTCGGGTTTTCATCCGTGCCCATTTTGCTTGTGGACGTACCGTTTTTTTTTTAAGCGACGTCAGCCTGAAGATGCTGCGGGTTGGGAGTAGTTTAACGACGTTTCGGTCATTTGCAAGTTTTAGGACATTGCGGTCCGTCGTTAGTTTAAGGACGTTTCGGTCCGTTGTTAGTTTAAGGACGTTTCGGTCCGTCGTCGCCGTATTTGAGGCGAATCTCTAGTTTACTGACTTTTCGGTCTATGGGGCTTTCCCAATGAATGAGCATGATGCCCCCGGCATATCCACTTTTTTCGGAGCATGTTGTTGTGGCGGGTTTACTTTCCACTTTTCGGGCAGCGCAAACTTACCCTGTTGGTATTGGTCTTCAACCCAGTTTTTGAAGACGTAGCAATTGTCGAGTGGGTGACCCATTACTCTGTGGTAGGGACAATAGTTAGGATTGTTAACGTCACCTGGTTGCAATGGACGTTTTGGATCTGGAAAAGTGATAAGCCCGCTGCGCACTGCTAGCTCGAACAATCTCTTTGTTTTATCTTTGGGAAACGAGTAAGGACGTTTCAACTTCTCATTGAGGTATCGCGGCTTGTTGTTTTGACGACAAAACGGTCTCGGGTTACTCGGCTGTTGTCGAGTGTTGGCAACAAAGGTCATTTTTCCATTCCCCTCATCCCTTTTATCCGATCCCTTGTTCGTGGGTCCGAGATTCTTTCCGGGTAGCATGCAACTGCACGGCTGAATGTTCTCGCAGCTCCTCAATTCTTTCGTTTCAGAGATGGATTCCTTGAAGAGAGGACCGAGGGCTACTTTTTCGTCGGAGTTGTTCCCGAAGGTAAGAACTCGCGATCCCCCGGGATCAACCCTATGACAATTGCCGGCAATTCTTTTACGCTCATCTGTCGCATTTTTCCACTGTCTATGAGCTTCACGCTTTGTCCTGTTGAAGTGTTGCCTGTGAGCGACATATCCTTGCCACCAACACTTAAAGGAGTTGCAGTCTTTAGTAGGATGTGCGATCCTCTGATGATATAAACAGAAGTTAGGGTGTACGTCCGTTTCATCAAAATGTATACCACCAGGAGAATTTTCTCTGAAAGAGGGCGGCCTCATCCCCATTGATATGGCTTTGGCGAATCGTTTCCTTATCTTGATCCTGTTTTTATTTGAGGCGGATGTACTTTGATCTGGTAGGAGTGTTTCGACCCTTTTGTCCAGTCGCCGGCGTTTGGCCTTTTCAAATATGGCCATCTCGCGCTCCCGATCAGCTTTACTTTTTAGACGAATCTCATCTAGAAATGTGTCGATCATTTCGTCTGACGGCCATACGAATTCCGGCTCAGGCTCTGCCCCCAGTTTCTCAGTGCAAGGAGTTTTTCCATCGTCCGTAAATGAGTGGGAGATCACGTGGCAAGTTGCCCCCGGTGCGTCCGTCTTCTTTGGAGTGTGCGGCTGTGGTGGGTTTACTTTCCACTTTTCAGACAGCGCGAACTTTCCTTGTAGGTACTGATCCTCGATCCATCCCTTAAAGATGAAGCAATCCTCGATCGGGTGACTTACCGTTTGGTGGTAAGGGCAATAATTGGGATCGTTGACATCGCCTGGTTGCAACGGACGTTTTGGACTCGGCAGATTGATGAGTCTGTTGCGCACTGCCAGCTCGAACAGTCTTCTCGTCTTATCCTGAGGAAACGAGTAAGGACGTCCCAGTCTCTCCTCGAGGGATGGGCGTGTACGCATATTGTTTTGACAGACAACCGGCTTTAAGTTGCTCGACTGTTGTTGAGTATTAGCGACGAAAGTTGCTTTCCCTTTCTCCTTTTCATTCCGAGGGTCTGTCTTTGAAGGAGATGATCTATGATCCATCTGATCCATTTGGGCCAACTTGTCAATCAAAGCCTGGAAAGTAGTTGGCTTGAAGAACATCATGAATTGCGAGATGGTCGCTTGCGGATCAAGAGTGCCCACGAACATGCCTACCGCAGGTGCTTCTTCGATGCGTTGTTCGCACTTCGACCATAGATTCCGCCATCGTGTCGCGTATTGAACCCACGTCTCGCCTGGCCTTACCCTGGCATTAATCAGTGCCGTGATTGGGGTGCGTCCGCTAGCACTCGTGAATCTTTGTGTAAACAGTAGCTCCATCTCCGCAAATATTTTGACAGAGTCGTTAGGTAGCTCCGAATACCATTCAAAGGCTGTTTCTGCTAAGCTGCCGACGAATTGGCGAAGCAGCAGTTTATCATCGCCTCCAGTGTTGCCGCATAAGGCCCTGAACTGGGCGACATGCTGATGTGGATTCCCTGTCCCTTTATATACGTGGAACTTAGGGATCGTATATCCCGGCGGGTAACTGATTTGGTCATACCAGCTCGGATAGGGCCGTCCGGTTCTAACAATTTGCCCAGTCGCTTCATTCGCCTGATGAATCCGGATCTGATGAGCTATATAGTCATCCAGCGCAGCCTTGGAAATGGTTTCATCTTTGGCTGCTGAAAGAGTCGGAGGCGGATTAGATGTCTCTCCTCTATCGTCTTCAGTAATGATCGGAGGGTCTTCAACTGGAGGGTCCGGCTGTAGCATCATCCCTACCATATCTTGGAAGAGGAGCGCCATTTTCTTTATGTTAGCCGCTTGCTCTGCGGCTTCTCTGTCCTTCTTTTCGAGAACTCTGCGTAAGAAGTCAGCATCAGTTTCTTGTTCGTGACGCTGCTCTGATGATGCCTCTGGGCTTTCTTTTGGCTCGGTGAGCGCGGCCATTGCAATCATCATCTCCTGAAGCTTCTTTTGCTGCTCCTGGGTTTTCATCATGGATCGGGTGAGCGGTCGGTGACCCATCGAAGCACGGCTTTCCTCCTTTCCAGAAGCCATGTATACGGTGTGCACCACCATGCCCACAGACTTGGGGCGTTTGGGTTTAGCATCTTTGTGGTCTTCCACGTTTACTGGGGTTTTCTCTGGCCTCCTTCTTTTCTGAGTGGTTGACGTTGAGGGGGCCGCTGTCGTGAGCACCCAAGTAGTCGTCATCTTTTGTGGCTTAACAGGACGGTTTTCTTCCTGCCGGACCTTCAGCTTCTTTTGCTGGGGGGAGAAATTTCGATCGATCATCGAGTCTTGGACATGGCGCCAGACCTTGTAGATTTTAGAGGACAGCCACTGAGAGGACTGTTCTGGCTTGGTTTCCGCAACATTTCCCACCGGAGGAGGGGATCTTTTTAGTACGGCGGTAGGAGAGTTTCTGCGCACCGTGTTCAGCAATTCAAAGCTGTTCTCGGTTGGAACAGCAGCATCGATCCCCACCGTTAGAGCTGGTGGAGTAAATCCCAGAGGGGGAGTTGCCCCCAGCCTTCCTCACTCGACATCAGTGGCGACGTCGAGCATGTCGTGCAGATGAGATTACCTCCGTTGTTGGATAAGCTTCTTCATGCCCCCTCTGAGCAGGGGAAGCAGATTTGAGGACCTCGCCTGGAGCAGCAACAGGAATGGCCAGCCTCGTAAAAACTGACTTCTTGGAAGGAGGACCCTTTCCAATGATTTCGTCTGCTTGAGCCGGGATAGCTATCCGCTTTGGGATGGCAGCTTCGGGTATCGCTGGTTTGCAGACGTTCTGGCCCAGTCTGTTGAAAACTGAGGTATTGAAGCTGGGCGACCCGTTGAGAGGGGTCGCGGCAGTGGTAAGCCGATCAAAGACCGACTTCTTTGGGGCTTCTTGCAACGTCATTGTGGCATTGAAGCTCAACGGTGGGAGCATGGTCCCGAAGAATAATCCAGTGGTGGCCTGAGTTACCTGCTCCACTGGCATCTTGAAAAGGGAGGCCGCTTAGGGCCCATAAGTCACTCCTCCAGCAAGGACGGAGCGAGAGTTGCAGTTGCAGGTAGTGCAGTTTGAAGCCATTGATCTTCTGTTCTCTGCACGGAGCAAGACACCAAATCTTAGTACCTCGAATCCAC
This sequence comes from Agapanthus africanus, assembly GCA_030015575.1. Lineage (NCBI taxonomy): Eukaryota > Viridiplantae > Streptophyta > Magnoliopsida > Asparagales > Amaryllidaceae > Agapanthus > Agapanthus africanus. The sequence continues at coordinate 227,063,664 of JASDDO010000026.1, forward strand.
AAGCAACCACAGCAAACCGCGATTCGTTCGCGAACACGACACACGAAGTGTGGAGTGGAAAGAGGAAAAGGTCCCACCGGGGGTGCCAGAATCTGTTCCCCTCCGAACGGCGGCCGAGACATGGGCGTCTTGCCTGAGGTTCGGGGCAGATGCTAATTGGTTTTATCCGTCTACCTCTCCGAAGATGCCAAGTTGATTTATGGCACCGTGTATCGGAGGTTTAGACGGATGCGGCCGATGTAGCAGACTTCGTCAGATTCCCCCTCGCTTGAGGGGTTTTTGATTGTGGGGACGCTCTTCCCTACAGGCGCAAGCCCCTGTAGTTAATTACGCTACCGCATTGCGGTAACAACTTTCTCCTTCTCCAGATGGTCACTTCGTGTCGTGGGTGTTTGTTTTATTTGTGGTTGCCCGTGGATTGTATACGGAGACTAATTTATGTCGTCGCCCGTAGGACGTGGATTAGTCCAAATCCGTATTTTCTTAGATTTGGGTTTGGGGTTTTGGTTTGAGGATACGTTAGCCATATTTGAGGCTAAGATCAACTCAAACGTTTGTTAAGGATACGTTAGTCCAGTTTGAGACTAAGATCAACTTAACGGAATCGTTTAGATCCGACAAAAGAGCAATTGGCTCTAATATTCCAGTTTAGGGACCTAGTGGTCCATTAAATGTATGGCCGTCGGGACCCATCACCTCTCTGACGACGTTGAAGGATTACAACGACAAATGTCAGAGGAGTTCAGAGATGTACCCTTGAGCCAGAGTTGATTAGGGGGTTTATAGTCCGATTTGGGACTAGAGTCTGTTTGAAAGTTTAAGGATACGTTAGCCATTTTTGAGGCTAAGATCAACTTAAACGGTTGTTAAGGATACGTTAGTCCAGTTTGGGACTAAGATCGACTTAATGGGATCGTTTAGATCCGACAAAAGAGCATTTGGGCTCTATTGTGCCAGTTTAGGGACATGGTGGTCCAATACCAGTTTAAGGACATAGTGGTCCATCGGTAGTTTAAGGACGCATAAGTCCATTGGTAGTTTAAGGACGCATAAGTCCATGGGTTTAAGGATCCCACAGTCCGTATCTTAGTTTAAGGACGCATAAGTCCATGAGTTTAAGGACCCCACAGTCCGTGTTGATGTGTGGTTGTCGGGACCCGTCACCTCTCTGAAGACGTTGAAGGATTACAACGACAAATATCAGAGGAGTTCAGAGATGTACCCTTGAACCAATGAGTCGGTTGAAAGAGCAGATGTGCTCAGTTCAATATGATTTGAGGACTTACGGCCAGTTTGGGCTAAGTCCAATTATGTTTGAAATATTGGCCCTCTGTTGGTCCATTGAAGGAGAGGCTTTGCCTCTGAAACTTAGCCAATTGGGCTGAAGCTAGTGTTAAACACTAGAAACCAACAGTGTTGAACACTGGGAATAAGATAGCAAGTTAGTGTTAAACACTAAAAGATAATCAGTGTTAAACACTGGGAACAGTGTTTTCAAATTAGTGTTAAACACTAAGCAAATCAGTGTTAAACACTGCAAATAGAGTTTTCCAAATTACTGTTAAACACTAAGAAAATCAGTGTTAATCACTGAGGACAAAGTCTTCGGATTAGTGTTAAACACTAAGGGGAGAGGGGTCACGTGTGGACACGTGAGAGCGCCCTGATTTCCCTTATCTTATTCTGCAGATCAGTGTTTTAACTCTTTTAATTCTGACGGCCATCACGTGTGAGCACGTGATGGAGGCCCCCTCTCTGGTCTGTTGGAATGCTCATTAGGGGTCACGTGGTGACACGTGAGGGCGCCCTAAATGCGGAGCCACATCTCTTTTGTTTTATCCTCAAATCTGTGAATAAGTGTTAAACACTTTTCCTTTTTATTTCGAGCATCACGTGTTGACACGTGATGAGGATTTATGCGCTGACTGTTAGAACGTTTGCTAAGGGGTCACGTGGTAAACACGTGAGAGCGCCCAAAGCCTTCATTCCCATTGATCTTTCTTTCTGCGTTTTGAGAGTCACGTGGGAGCACGTGATGGCATCAAAAAGTGGGGCCAGATCCCCTTTATTTTGTTCTGCAAACAAGTGTTAAACACTTTTAATTTTCATAGCCATCACGTGTGGGCACGTGATGTATAATCATGCCCTGATTTATTAGAACATTTATTAGGGGTCACGTGGTAACACGTGAGAGCGCCCAGAATTGTTTCTGCCTTTACTTTTGTTCCATATATAATGAGGGTCACGTGGGAGCACGTGGGGTGATGCTTCAAAGTTCTTTGCAGGGGATCTTTTCAAGGGTCACGTGGGGGCACGTGACCCTAGTTCTTTTCATGAACAGAGATCTTTTAAGAATTGAATTCTTATTTAGGATGAAACCCTGATTTCTTTTCAAAGGAATTAAATTCCCAGATATGTAAAAGAATTAAATTCTTGATTAGGGTTAAACCCTAGTTTTGTTTTAGGAGAATTAATTCTCAAAACTCAATTCCCCTTCTAAGTTTAGGATCTGCATGGCAGGATCTCGACCCGATGAGAATTAAATTCTCAAGTTATGGGGAGATGTGCTCTGTGCAGATCTTCAACCAGAAGAAGAACTAAGTTCTTTTTGTATAAGAGTTAAACTCTTGGATTTTGAGAATTAAATTCTCTGTTTGAAGTTTATCTTTTTCCCTTTTCTTACCTAGGGTTTTCTTTGTTGAGAATTAAATTCTCCTTTCTTTTCTTCCCTCTTGAGAATTAAATTCTCCTCTCTCTGTTTTTCTCTCAAAAAAGTAGATCCCTTCTCTTCTCTTCTTGGCTCCTATTTATAGGAGAAGGAAGAGAATCAATTTGTTTAGCAAATCTCTCATTGAGAGATTTGATTTGTATGTTGAGAGATTTGATTTATATTTATCATTAATCTGGGCTTTTAGATCATTCAGTGAATTTTGTTCACCGTGGATTTTAAATCCAAAAGATATTCTATTTGTTATCCTGGTGAGATTTTCAGGGAAATCTTTCCTTGTCCAAGGTTTTTCCATAAATTGGTGATTTTTAATCACCCTTGGATTTTTAATCCAACGGTTCCCCATGACCCTTTTCCATTTGGAAAGATTCAGAAACTTTTAGAATTTAATTCTATTAAATTATAAGGCTTTTAAAGCCAGTCACGTGTGAGCACGTGACCCCCAATTGGGTTCCTTTCTCAGCCGCTTATTTATGTTTCAGTTTTAACCATCACGTGTCAACACGTGACCATTGGTCACGTGTAAGCACGTGATACCTCGTTGAGGTATTTTCTGACTTTTAGAATTAAATTCTATTCATTATTTTAGAGGCTTTAAAAGCCCATCACGTGTCTGCATGTGACCCATGGTCACGTGTGAGCACGTGATACCCCATTGGGGTCTTTTCTGAGTTTTTATTGTATCTTTTAACTCCTCCAGCGGGTTCTTAAAAGCCCATCACGTGTGGACACGTAATTCCTCATAACTTTTGATCCCGAATGAATTACGAGGCCCATAATATATCAAATCGAAGGGTTTTTCGAGCCGCTTTCGATACCATCAGAATTTATCTGTTTCTCATTCGGGAGTTTGTCAAAAAAACAGCCCGGAAGATACTGGTTCCCATTTCCTTAAGCGTATTGCTGTCATTTGATATCTTGGACTCTTCTACGCAGAAATTTTTGGCGGGAACAGCCCCATAGCCCCGACCAAGTGACTGTAGGAGAACCCCGTTGCCAAAAGCATCCGTTCGGGTGCTCGCGGCACCGGTGTTCTGCCTTAGTGCACTTCGTCGACGGCATCCGGGGTGCGGCCGTCTACTAAAGTTTGCGACGAGTATTCGATCAGGATGTCGGGAATCTTATTGAATTGCCCCACCAGATATTGAAAAGCGTTTTCGATAATGAGACTAAAATGCGGGGTTTATAATTGTTAGGCATGCGATGTGTAAGGAATTCATTTGGTTAGGCATGCGATGTCTAAGAAGGTTGTGGATCCCAACTGTTGTAGTTTTACACTTTCTTTTCTGTGATCATAAGCGTAGTATGTGGTGTATCGCCGGCTTCGTTGCTATACATCAACGACAATCGTGATACGCATACTTGCTTACGTTGATGATATGAGATATTATGTGTTGCTGTGATATGTTATATTGGATCGTCGCGTTTCTGAATAGCCGGGAGTTTTATGTGAGATGAGAGTTTTTCTTTTTCATTAATGTAAAATTTATTTGTATGTAATATTCTTTTATTGGGGAACTTCCGGGCTGAGGATGATGTCACCTTGTATATTATTTACTTTTCCGCATTAGGTAGACCCAAGACGGGGAGCACAAGTAACCGGGTTCTAGGGTCCAGTGGGAGACCATCTCGAGGAGTCGAGACCGGGTCTCCTAACCCTAGAATTGGCAGTGTTGCTTGACGCTCTCGTAGGGGTCTAGGGATGTGGGTTTGGCTATTCATCGCGACCGTGGAATCCGTGTTTTATACAGGCTCGTATTAAAACACCGACGTCCTAGTATATCCAATATTTCATATATGTTCTTCTGCTGTAATGTTCTGTGATGAGATCATATTACTGCCTAAGACGAATGTTTATATCATATATATAAGATATATGTTGTATTGCAGATTTCGTTTCAAATGTGATGCTTGTGAAGCATAATAAAATGGGACTTCATTAATGAGATTAATGAAACTAAAAGAAACCTAAAGATGTTGTAGAAACTTGTTTAAAAACTGGTAGCTCTAGTTCTTGCTTTGCATAGTGGTGTTCCTTGTAGAACATCCAGCACCTTATTCGATAAGGAAAGAGCCGAGATCCCTTCACCGGGAGTGACCTCTTTAACGAAACTAGTAGATGCTACAAACTCGGTTTGTGTTTTGATTGCTTCTATAGTTCTTGCTTTGCATAGTGATATTTATGAAATATCCTGCACCTTATTCGATGAGAAAAGAGCCGACGATCCCTTCACCGGGAGTGAGCTCTTTAGCGAAACTAGAAAAGACTCAAAAACATTCCATTTAAAATCACTCGATTTTACAACGATATCAAGTTCATTATGCAAAGGGTTTTCTTAAAAACCTGTCGTAGCCCTCCGTCATTTCAGATAAGTACTTCATAGTATTCGTGCTGAGTTTGTTGGCTTTGGTCAAGGAGTAGTGTGCGGTAGCTATTTATGCTTATCGATATAAGCATATGATGCGATTGAGTTAGGGCAGTTGTTCATATCAGATTTTTGCATTTTTATACCGCCCAATTTTTATCACATTGCTTATCGGTAGGTACTCTTGAGCCGTGTTTGCTAGTAAATTGCAGGATACAGGTTCTCAGCTCTAAACAGTGAAATTCATGGAAAAGCACGACAAAATCTGGATTACTGCCAACCACAGATAAAACACGAGTCTCCGCTCTCTATCCGTATGTTGCCGCACACCAGTTTAAGGGACAAAATGGCAAATCGATGTCATTTTCATGCACAAAGCTCAAAGTAAACACAAGATCCAATATATCTATGCGGAACTCAAGAAAAATCATGGCAAAAGATCCACATCACATCACCTTTTGATCAACAGAAATTCTGGAAAAATCGTGAAGAGCTTATGAGAAAAGTACTATACCACACTGAAGAGGACCACAAACCAGGGAAAACCATAGAATTTTGTGACCTAAGCCTCCTAAAGGGCCGCGGTTCCGCGGCATAAGCATGCTTAGGCCGTGGAACCGCGGCCGTACGACCTCTTCAGAATGTAATATTTTGGGGGTATTTAGGTAATTCTATATGGAGGCAGATTGTTGCCCTAGGTTTCCATTTCCCTGCCTATAAATAGTCCAGAACTTGCCAAAGCCAAGTGTTCTTATTCTTGTATTTAGGTTTTAGAATACATATTGTTGTTCTTCTTCCTCTTCTCATCTCTTCTCCATTAAAAACTTGTAGTGAGCTTTTGTGAGTGAAGGATGAATAAAGGAGTTCTTTTTGTTACCATGCTTGTCTTGTTATTTTGTTAATTATAATTGCTTGTATTTTTCATTTGTTAATTTAGTTGTTGTTATTTGTTGTTTGTCTCTTTCTTGTTCTCTTTTTCTTTATCCTTAAACAACAATGATGCTTACGCTTGATCCTTACCGAGGTGAGATGCAAATAGCTAGTTGTAATCTTCTAACCTCTTTCTTTCTATCTTTCTCCTTTGTTTTATTTTCCTTTTTCTTGTAATGGGTGAGTAGTTTTCTTAACTTGATAGGGTAAGATAAGGGAATTTTGAGAGAAGGAAATCTCTCTCACTCTTTCCTTGCCCAACATCTTAAATCGGACTCCCGTTAATTGAACCACAATCCGCTCCCTACGGCATCCTATCCTACATGATAGCGGTGATTCCTTAGTGAGACCGGTTGTGGTTGAATTAACCGGAGGTTAAGGCTAAGAGCCAAGAATGGACGGACAAGCACCAAAAGGAAGAACTTATGCGTTGGAAAGCCTAGCTTATACTCGCAAGTTCCTTCCTAGTCGTGCTAATCCCCGTTGTTGCCGATTACTGTAACACCGATATTAAGAGTGGCAACAAAAGAAGTGAGCGACTCCTAACTCAAACTAACCTAATCCTAACCCTAACAAGCTCTCTTTACATATCATTTTAGCACATAGTTAATCTCAAAACAAACCTGGACATTTGGACTTAACTCGTTAAAGCACATAGAAAAAGATTCCCATCTCCCTGCGGACGACCCGTACTCAACCGGCTAGCTACAAGCGAAACCGTCTTGATTGCGGTAATTAACTAAGCACGCAAAAACTCTACCAATCAAATGGCTCCGTTGCCGGGGAGACGGTAGTTTATTTCATTGTGTAATTTCGGCTTAATTTGTGAATATAAATATAACCGAAAAACAAACAAAAAAATATACATTGTAAAAAAACCATCTTGTTATTTTTGATTAGTTTTTGTGCAAGTGTGCAGGATAATAAGAAGGTCGAGTTCAGTGCCAAAGACGTAGGAAGGTAGACCCATATATCGTGGCTACACCGCGACGGATCGAGATGGAGCCAACAGTCTACTGTAAAATTCTGGAGCAGATACAGTAATCAAATCAAGATTCAGGAAATCCAGACGAGAAGAGGACACTCAAAGCAGCACCTACCAGCAAACTGAAGCTTCAAAGCCACCTTCAATCCGCGGAACAGCGGCATAAGCTTGCTTAGGCCGCGGAACCGCGGTTCTTTGAAGGTATCAGGGTTCCAAAATTTTTTGTGAGTCTTTGTGCCCTTTTCCCCACTCCTCTGAACTCCACTGAACTGTGTTTTCTGCAGCATTTTTTATGCAAACTCTCTTCCCCCTTCCAATAAATTATTTTTGTGCAGGATTCTTTACGCCGCGCTAAAAAATAAAATTGATTGCAGTTGATTGTTACTGCTTTGCATATATTAATACGGACTTTAAGGGGCTTGAAACCAATCCAGATTGGGTGGGGATTTCATCACCCTTCCCAGGACCTCAGAAATCACAAAAAGCATATGCATTGACCATTGCTTAAATTAAAAAATACTAGACTCAGCCCTAAGGACTTCGCGCTCAATAGGACAGAGGACTAGTTACAGGCATCGGCCGTTTATCCTATCCTGACTTTGCGGTGTCTAGGTAAGTGTGTCCAAGGCAAGTGGTTACTTAATTAGGACCACTACTTACGTAGTGGGGAGCCTCCCACTTACCTGGCACTTACCTGGCCGCAATTGGCGGAGAAGAGGCGGTTTGAGGTCCTATTTCTAGCCCTTTGGAACAGTTAGGAGCTGTCTAGCTGACCTAGGTGACCCTAGATCTAGGTATGATTGTGCATATCTTGTTTGTGATTGCTTGAAACCGTAAGTCCGTACATATTTCTATAAAGTTCCTTCTAAAAAAGGAAAAAAAAAAACCAAAAACTTTTATAAAAACTTGCCCTTTGTCGCCAAAATCCCATTTTTTTACCTACCACCCATCGTATTTCTCCATCGACGTTTTCTTACCCTCACCTTCTCCGCTTTGACTATACTAAACTCGTTTAGTGTATGTCCGCTTGGACTTGGGACACTAGCGCCCGCCTAGTCCGCGTTACGTTAGTCGCTACCGACTACGCGATCGACTCAGATGTCGAAACTCCGTCCATGCCTCTTTCACCCTTACCTTTGCTGGCCAACTCCGACGTTGACCGGAATTCTGTTCATACATCCTCACCTTCACCATCACCAACCTCTTCTTCCGCGATGTCAGGATTTAATCCAAACATCCCTACAACTCCCCCGGGATTGATTCGACCTTCTATGGATACGAATAACCCACCACCACCGCCTGTCGTAGCGCCACAGCGAATCGCGCTCCAGGATCGTTTCTATCCCACCCGCTCTGCACTCCCCACCTGTCTTTCCCTTCCACCGGCCAATGGGGATAATTTTGAAATTAAGCCCTACTTCATTAACATGCTTCCGAAATATCATGGGCTTGAATCTGAAGATGCCTATATCTTCATCAACAAGTTTCAAAATGTTTGTGCCATGATGAAAACTACCCAGCTGTCAGACGATGCTATACGGCTACGGGTCATTCCGTTCACCTTGTACGATCTTCCTGAAAAATGGCTGTATAGCACCGCTTCCCACTCCATAACTAGTTGGGACGAGTTTGTGAAAGCGTTTCTCAAGAAATTCTATCCGAATCATAAAACCGCGAGGATCCGTAACGAAATCAACCAATTCTCCCAGCTTCCTACTGAACCCTTCTGGAAGTGCTTTGACCGGTATAAAGACCTTCTTATTCAGTGCCCTCACCATGGTATCGAGAAATGGCAACTTTGCCAAACCTTATACGAGGGTCTGAACCCAGCAACCAAGCAGTTGTTGGAAACCATTTGTCAGGGCCACTTCCTATAGAAATCTGACGAGAAAGCGTGGCAATTCTTCGAAGACCTTGCGGAACAAACGCTTCAATGGGAGAGCACCAGACCAACTTCTTCTTCTTCCTCCACTTCTGCTGGTCAGTCTAGGGTAGGAATTCACCAACTTGATGTCTCTATTGCGATGAAAGCTGAAATGGCTGCAATAACGAGAAAACTTGAGGCGATAGAGAGCAAATTTTCATCTCCTGCTCCTGCCCCTGTTCTTCCCCTTCGTACCATTTGTGCTTGTTGTTCCGATCCTTCTCACTTAACCGAAGAGTGTCCTTACAATCCACCATCTCAAGGACAGGATCAGGTTAATGCTGCATTTCAGCAAAGACCGAGAAATGATCCATACTCTTCCACCTACAATCCCGGTTGGAGGAACCACCCCAATTTTGCCTAGAATCAGAATCATCATCAATTCCAAGGAAACAATTTCCAGAGGCCCCGTCCTCCGCAACAACAAGCGCAACAACAAACTCAACATCAGTTTCAGCAACCCTTCCAACCCTAACCTTTTCAAATCCAGACGAACAACTTTGCACCCAACAATTCTTTTTCGCAAAACAACTTTGTTCCGTCAAACAACGATAAGGTTTCCTCGCTAGAACGAAGTCTGGAGGTGTTCGTTAAACAATCGACATAATCCACCGCAAACATCCAGTCGTCTATTCAGTCTTTGGTGCAACACACTGCTGCACACAGGCAAAGCATCAAGACCATCGAAGCCCAGATTGCACAGCTGAATGCGGGGTTAAGCGAGCGAGAAAAAGCGAAGCTTCCATCTCAACCACTCCAAAATTCCGGTCACCCACATAATGTACATGTTGCTCTTGAACAACAGAACCATAATGTGAGTGCCGTGACTACATTGAGATCGGGAAGGATGCTGCACAACAACATCGGCACAACAATTGAGGATAATGACACCCCGGCCGCTTCTTCTTCTTCTTCTTCTTCTTCGTCTTCTGAGCCTATTCTCCATTCTTCAAAAGGCTCTTCTTCTTCTTCTGCTCTGAACGGACCCACTTCTCACTCCACGAAAACACCAGCTCTGGGATCCGTTCCAACTCCACAATCTACTCCACAAGCATTGGACTCAACCAATTTTTAAAACGTTCCATTTCCAAACCGGTTGAGGTCCAATAAACAAAATCCACAAATGGAGAAGATTCTGGAGTTGTTTAAGCAGGTTAACATCAACATTCCCTTTTTAGATGCTGTCCAACAAGTCCCGTCCTACGCGAAAATCTTAATGGACTTGTGCATGAAAAAGAGGAAATCTCAGGTACCCAAGAAAGTTTTCTTGGCTAGTGCTATGAGTGATGCTCTTACCCAATCTTTACCTAAAAAACGGAAGGACCCTGGCTATCCTACGATTTCTATTACCATTGGGGATAAGAACATCAACCGCGCACTATTAGATCTTGGTGCCAGTGTTAACCTGCTTCCGTACTCAGTATATGAGCAACTAGGTATAGGAGAGCTGAAACCCACACACTGCACTCTCCAAATGGCCGACCGATCGATCACCCATCCTAGGGGTGAGCTAGAGGATGTGTTAATCAAGGTTGGGGACTTCATATTCCCCGTTGACTTCATTGTTTTAGACACACAGCCTGTAGCTAACCCCCGGAATCAAATTCCAGTGATACTCGGTCGCCCATTCCTTGCAACCTCAAATGCTGTGATCAATTGTCGAAATGGTTCGATGAACCTATCTTTTAGAAACATGACAATTGAACTCAACATTTTTAGGTTGGGGAATCAGCTCACCGAACCTAATGCTCATATACTAGACGTTTACTCAATCTAGGAGATCACCCCAGAAGAGTGTGAATTCGAGGAGTTTTTGTTCGATCACGATAACCTTAACGCCACTAGTGCGTTCCTTTTCGAACCTGCTGCTGTTTCTGCGCCCGACAATGACTACGAGTGTTTCACTTTCTCGAACGATCTTAGCCACTCACCACCCGAGTTTGAATCATTCGAATTTCCGGATGAGTTACCTGAACCATCCAACTCGGTCGCTTACACTTGTTTTGAACCTTTGCTGGAATCCTTTGAGTTCGAGACCTTTTCACCAATCTTGCCTTCAATCGTTTCACCTCCAACGCTCGAACTCAAGCCTTTGCCGTCTCACCTTAAGTACGCTTACTTGGGTGAGAACGAGACCCTCCCTGTTATCATCTCGGCTTCTCTAGCTCCAGAGCAAGAAAAAGCCCTTCTTACGGTCTTGCACAGCAATAGGCAAGCTTTTGGCTGGTCCATGGCGGACATCAAGGGGATTAGTCCCCTGATCGTTGAACATCACATTCATCTGATGGATGATGCCAAACCAGCCAGGGATCCACAAAGGCAACTCAATCCAGTCATGAAGGAGGCTGTGAAGAAGAAGATCGTAAAATGTCTGGATAGTGGTATCATTTACCTTATCTGTGATAGCCAGTGGGTTAGCCCCATTCATGTTGTCCCTAAGAAATCAGGAATAACAGTCATCACTAACGAGGCTAACGAGTTAATCCCTACTCGCACCCAAACTGGGTGGCGAGTATGCATCGATTATAGAAAACTCAACGCCGCAACGCGGAAGGACCACTTTCCGCTACCTTTCATTGACCAAATGCTTGAACGATTGGCCGGACACGAGTACTACTGCTTTCTTGATGGCTACTCCGGCTATAATCAGATTCCCATTGCCGAAAAAGACTAGGACAAGACCACATTCACTTGTCCTTTCGGCACGTTCGCATATCGTCGCATGCCCTTTGGGTTATGCAATGCGCCCGCTACCTTCTGGCGGTGTATGATGGGACTCTTCTCAGACATGGTGGAAAAATTCCTGGAGATCTTCATGGACGATTTCTCCATCTTCGGCGATTCCTTCAATGAGTGTTTGCTGCATCTTGACACTGTCCTTACCCGATATAAGGACAAGAACCTCACTTTGAATTGGGAGAAGTGCCACTTCATGGTGCGCGAAGGTATTGTCTTAGGACATATCATTTCGCAAAATGGCATAGAGGTTGACAAAGCGAAGATTGAGGTCATTTCCAATCTCCCTCCACCCAGATGCGTCAGAGACATCCGAGCCTTCCTTGGCCATGCAGGTTTCTATAGACGGTTCATTATTGCTAGGCCCTTGACTCTTTTGCTGGCCAAGGACACGCCATTCGACTTCAACTCGAGTTGTGTGACTGCGTTCGAGTCATTAAAAAGCTCACTCACTTCTGCTCCCGTTCTTTCTTCACCTGACTGGACGCACCCATTTGAGATTATGTGCGATGCATCCGACTTTGCCATTGGTGCTGTCCTTGGACAGCACATCAACAAGATGCCGCACGTAATCTATTATGCTAGCCGAACCCTGAACGACGCCCAACTGAATTATACAACAACTGAGAAGGAATTCTTGGCTGTTGTATTTGCTCTAGAAAAGTTCAGGCCCCACCTCAACGGCTCTCCAGTCATTGTCTACACAGACCATTCTGCTCTGCGCCATCTTTTTGCGAAGAAAGATGCAAAATCTCGGCTGATACGTTGGATCCTCTTGCTTCAAGAGTTTGACCTTGTCATCAAGGACAAAAGAGGTGTTAGTTATATGTATGCCCTAGAGGCCATTACTATACATAGGATGTATATTGTATTGGATGCTGGGACATATATAGGGAGGACTTTCTTGCTCGACATGATAGTATGCTATCTGGTTGCTCTTTATCTTAACGTGTACACTGATTGTCTCTCTGTTACATGTTGGTAAAGCCTTTAGGATGTGTACTTGACTACCTGGACTATGATGCGGATCATACTAGTGGGGACATGGTAGTCCATAAGTACATCCTTCAAGGTCCCTAGTCGTGGGTGTATCGAGACGGGGCATCGATATACCAGAGTAGACTAGCGTATACCTTCTCGACCCATACAGATGGGCGATGGATGATCCCATATCCATTGGTGTTTGACATCAGAGATGATATACGGGTGCTCAGTGGAGACTGGGTACACTGGACGGACTCGCCGAGAACTCCCAGATGGTATTATACCTTACGTCAGATGGCAGTTCTCTGGTGACACTGGTACAGGTTAGTTTGTAGACCCGAGATCGTCATAGAGCCTTGTGTGATTCCCACTGTGCTTTGATTTCCACCTTACCACGTCCAAGAGGGCTGTTCATATCAGATTTTTGCATTTTTATACCGCCCAATTTTTATCACATTGCTTATCGGTAGATACTCTTGAGCCGTGTTTGCTAGTCAATTGCAGGATACAGGTTCTCAGTTCTAAAACGGTGAAATTCATGGAAAACACGACAAAATCCGGGTTCCTGCCAACCACAGATAAAACACGGATCTCCGCTCTTTATCCGTCTGTTGTCACACACCAGTTTAGGAGACAAAATGGCTAATCGATTGTCACCTTCATGCACAAGGCTCAATGGCAGCACAAGATCCAAGAAATCTACGCGGAGCTTGAGGAAATCATGACAAAAAGTCCACATCAAATCACCTTTCCCTCAACAGAAATTCTAGAAAAATCGTGAAGAAATTATGAGAAAACACATATACCAGATTGAAGGGTACATCAAACCAGGGTACCACCAAAAAGCCCTAGGCCCAACTCCTCCATTCAACCGCGGAACCGCGGCCAAAGGGGGGTCTAGGCCACTGTTCCGCGGCCGTTTAGACTCATCAGCAGAAGATTTTTCACGGGCTTTTTGGTCTTTTCATTTTGGTTCTGAATGTTGCCCTAGGTTTTCATTTTCCAGCCTATAAATACCCCAGAACCTTGTGAAGGAGAGAAGGGCATAATCTTGTATTTTTTCTCTAGGTTTAGTTGTGTTTCTTCTTCCTCTTCTCATCTCTTCTCTATTAAAACTTGTAGTGAGCTTTGTGAGTGAATAATGATGAATAAAGAAGACTCTTTTGCTATTATATCTTGTCTTGTTCTTTTATAATTGCTTGTAATTTTAATTGTTAACTATTTGTTGTTATTTCTTGTTATTTCTTTCTTCTCTCTTTTCTTTATCCTTAAAACGACCATGATGCTTACGCTTGATCCTCGCCAAGGTGAGGTCGCAAATAGCTAGTTGTTATCTTCTAATCTCTTTCTTTCTATCTTCCTTTTTTGTTTTGTTTTATTTTTCCGTATCATGATGTGTGAGTAGTTTCATACTTGTTAGGGTAGGATAAGGGAAGTTTGAGAGAAGGAAATCTCTCTCACTCTTTCCTTGCCCAACAGCTTAATTCAACTCCCGTTAATTGAACCACAATCCGCTCCTTACGACACCCTATCCTACATGATAGCGGTGATTCCGTAGTGAGACCGGTTGTGGTTGAATTAACCGGAGGTTATGGCTAAGAGCCAAGAACGGACGGACAAGCACCAAAAGGAAGAACTTATGCGTTGGAAAGCCTAGCTTATACTCGCAAGTTTCTTCCTAGTCGTGCTAATCCCCGTTGTTGCCGATTACCGTAACACCGATATTAAGAGGGGCAACGAAAGATGTGGGAGACTCCTAACTCAAACTAACCTAATCCTAACCCTAACAAGCTCTCTTTACATATCAATTTACCGCTTAATTAATCACAACAAAATCTGAAAAACTGGACCTAACTCGTTAAAGCACATAGAAAAAGATTCCCATCTCCCTGCGGACGACCCGTACTCAACCGGCTAGCTACAAGCGAAACCGTCTTGATTGCGGTATTTAACTAAAACTTGAACACGCAGAATATATTACAATCAAATGGCGCCGTTGCCGGGGAGACGGTAGTTTATTTCCTTGTGTAATTTCGGGTTAACTTGTGAATATAACCGAAAAACAAAACAAAAAAAATATACTTTGTAAAAAATCATCTTGTTATTTTTGATTAGCTTTTGTGCAAGTGTGCAGGAAAATACGAAGTTCAAGATCAGCGCCAAAGACGTCGGATAATACGGAGTTCAAGTTCAGTGCCAAAGACGTGGGAAGATAGACCCACATTTCGCGGCTACACCGCGACGGATCAAAACGAAGCAAACGGTCTACTGTAAAAATCTGGAGCAGATACAGTAAGCAATTCAAAATTCAGCACATCCAGACAAGCAGAGGACACCCAACAGAGCATAACCCAGAAAAATGAAGGCCCAAGCCCATCATTTTGCCGCGGAACCGCGGCATAAGCAAGCTTAGGCCGCGGATCCGCGGCCGTTTGGTGGCTTCAGGCTCCCAAAATCTCTTGGTAAGTCTCTCTTCTTCTCCCCACTCCTCTGGACTCCAATAAACTGTGTTTTCTGCAGCATTCTTTGCGCAAACTCTTCTCCCTCTTCCAATAAACTGTTCTTGTGCAGGATTCTTTGCGCCGCAATAAAAATAAAAATTGTTTGCAATTGATTTGTTACCGCTTTGCATTCTTTAATACGGACTTAAGGGGCTTGAAACCAATTCAGATTGGGTGGGGATTTCATCACCCTTCCCAGGACCCCAAAAATCACAAAAGCATATGCATTGTCCATTGTAATTAAAAAATACTAGACTTCAGCCCTAAGGACTTCGCGCTCATTAGGAGAAGTTAAACCGTGTTTAGAACCCCGCTTAACGGTATATTGTTTACGGGGTGTCTAGGAAAGTGTTAACGGCGCAACCGCCAAAAGAGAAAGGGTTATTTAATTAAGGAACTTCGCGAAAGCGTTGGAAAACCTCCCCTTATCTCTGCACTTACCTGGCCTCGTGATCAGTGTATTTTTAAGCCCATTTCTCGACACAGTTTTGCTTCGACAATCAAGTTCTGGAGCAGGTCTAGCAGACCTAGGTGACCCTAGATCTAGGTGTGATTGTGCATATCTTGTTTGTGATTGCTTAAATCCGTAAGTCCGTACATATTTCTGTAAAGCTCTTTCTAAAAAAAAAAGGGGAAAAAATCAAAAACTTTTATAAAAACTTGCCCTTTGTCGCCAAAATCCATTTTTCACCCACCACCAATCGCCTTTCTCCATTGACGTTTTCTTACCCTCACCTTCTCCGCTTTGACTATACTAAACTCGTTTAGTGTATTTCCGCTTGGACTCGGGACACTAGCGCCCGTCTAGTCCGCGTTACGTTAGTCGCTACCGACTACGCAATCGACTCCGAAGTCGATACTCCGTCCACTCCTCTTTCACCCCTTCCTTTGCTGGCCAACTCCGACGTTGACCGGAATTCTGTTCATACATCTTCACCTTCACCTTCACCAACCTCTTCTTCCGCGATGTTAGGATTTAATCCGAACATCTCTTTGACTACCCCTGGATTGGCTCCACCTCCTACGGAGACCAATATCCCACCACCGCCTGTTGTAGCGCCACAACGAATCGCGCTCCAGGATCGTTTCTATCCCACCCGTTCTGCACTTCCCACCTGCCTTTCTCTTCCACCGGCCAATGGGGATAATTTTGAAATTAAGCCCCACTTCATCAACATGCTTCCACGTTTTCATGGGCTTGAATCTGAAGATGCCTATATCTTCATCAATAAATTTCAAAACGTCTGTGCCATGATGAAAACCACCCAGCTGTCGGACGATGCTATACGTCTACGGGTCATTCCGTTCACTTTATGCGATCTCGCTGAAAAATGGCTGTATAGCACCGCTTCCCACTCCATAACCAGCTGGGACGAGTTTGTTAAAGCGTTTCTCAAAAAGTTTTATCCGAATCATAAAACCGCAAGGATTCGAAATGAAATCAATCAATTCTCTCAGCTTCCTTCTGAACCCTTCTGGAAGTGCTTTGACCGGTACAAAGACCTTCTTGTTCAGTGTCCTCACTACGGTATAGAGAAATGGTAACTCTGCCAAACCTTATACGAGGGCCTGAACCCAGCAACGAAGCAGTTGTTGGAAACCATCTGTCAGGGACACTTCCTATCGAAATCTGACGAGGAAGCGTGGCAGTTCTTTGACGACCTTGCGGAGCAAACGCTACAATGGGAGAGCACCAGACCGACTTCTTCTTCTTCTACCTCCACTTCTACCGGTCAGTCTAGGGTAGGAATTCACCAACTTGATGTCTCTATTGCGATGAAAGCTGAAATGGCTGCAATAACAAGAAAGCTTGAAGCGATAGAGAGCAAATTTTCTTCTCCTGCTCCTGCCCCTGTTCTCCCCCTTCGTACCATTTGCGCTTGTTGTTCCGATCCTTCTCACTTAACCGAAGAGTGTCCTTACAATCCACCCTCGCAAGGACAGGATCAGGTTAATGCTGCATTCCAGCAAAGACTGAGGAATGATCCATACTCTTCCACCTACAATCCCGGTTGGAGGAACCACCCCAATTTCGCCTGGAATCAGAATCAGAATCAATTCCAAGGCAACAATTTCCAAAGGGCCCCTCCGCCGCAACAACAAGCGCAACAACAAACTCAGTATCAGCAGCCCTTCCAACCCCAGCCTTTCTAAAATCAGACGAACAACTTTGCACCAAACAATTCTTTTCCACCAAACAACTTTGTTCCGTCAAATAACGATAAGGTTTCCTCGCTCGAACGAAGTCTGGAGGCGTTCGTTAAACAATCGACCCAATCCACCGCAAACATCCAGTCTTCCATTCAGTCCTTAGTGCAACACACTGCTGCACACGGGCAAAGCATCAAGACCATCGAGGCCCAGATTGCACAGCTGAACGCGGCCTTAAGCGAGCGAGAGAAGGGGAAGCTCCCGTCCCAGCCACTCCCAAATCCCGGTCACCCACATAATGCACATGTTGCTCTTGAACAACAGAACAATAATGTGAGTGCCGTGACCACACTGAGATTGGGAAGGATGCTGCAAAACAACAATGGCAAACGAATCAACGATGACACCCCGGCCGCTGCTTCTTCTTATTCTTCTTCTTCTTCTTCTTCTTCCTCGTCTTCTGAGCCTCTTCTCCGTTCTTCACAAGGCTCTCCTTCCTCTTCTTCTGCTCTGAATGGACCCACTTCTCACTCCACGAAAACACCTGTTCTGGGATCCGTTCCAACTCCACAATCTCCTCCTCCAGCATTAGACTCAACCAATTTTCAAAATGTTCCATTTCCAAACCGGTTGAGGTCTAACAAACAAATTCCACAAATGGAGAAGATTCTGGAGTTATTTAAGCAAGTTAACATTAACATTCCTCTTTTAGATGCTGTCCAACAAGTCCCGTCTTACGCGAAAATCTTAAAAGACTTGTGCACGAAAAAGAGGAAGTCTCAGGTACCCAAGAAAGTTTTCTTGGCTAGTGCTGTGAGTGATGCCCTTACCCAATCTTTACCACAAAAACGGAAGGACCCTGGCTGTCCTACGATTTCTATTACTATTGGGGATAAGAACATCAACCGCGCACTATTAGATCTTGGTGCCAGTGTTAACCTGCTTCCGTATTCAGTATACGAGCAATTAGGCGTCGGCGAGCTGAAACCCACGCACTGCACTCTCCAAATGGCCGACCGATCGATCACCCATCCTAGGGGTGAGCTAGAGGATGTGTTAATTAAAGTCGGGGACTTCATATTCCCCGTTGACTTCATTGTATTAGACACACAGCCTGTAGCTAACCCCCGGAATCAAATTCCGGTGATACTCGGTCGCCCATTCCTTGCAACCTCAAATACTGTGACCAATTGTCGCAATGGTTCGATGAACCTCTCTTTTGGAAACATGACGATTGAACTTAACATTTTTAGGTTGGGGGATCAGCCCGCCGAACCTAATGCTCATATACTGGACGTCTGCTCGATCCAGGAGATCACCCCAGAAGAGTGTGAATTCGAGGAGTTTCTGTTTGATCACGATAATCTTGACGCCACTAGTGCGTTTCTCTTCGAACCTGCTGCTGTTTCTGCGCCCGACAACGACTATGAGTGTTTCACGTTTTCAAACGATCTTAGCCGCGCACAACCCGAGTTTGAATCTTTCAAATTCCCGGATGAGTTACCTGAACCATCCGACTCGGTCGCTTACACTCGTTTTGAACCTTTGCTGGAGTCCTTTGAGTTCGAGACCTCTGCACCAATCCTGCCTTCCATCGTTTCACCTCCAACGCTCGAACTCAAGCCTTTGCCGTCTCATCTTAAGTACGCTTACTTAGGTAAGAACGAGACCCTCCCTGTCATCATTTCGGCTTCTCTAGCTCCAGAGCAAGAGAAAGCCCTTCTCGCGGTCTTGCACAGCAATAGGCAAGCTTTTGGCTGGTCCATGGCGGACATCAAGGGGATTAGTCCCCTGATCGTTGAGCATCACATTCATCTGATGGATGATGCCAAACCAGCCCGGGATCCACAAAGACGTCTCAATCCAGTCATGAAAGAGGCTGTGAAGAAGGAGATCGTAAAATGTCTAGATAGTGGTATCATTTACCCTATCTCTGATAGCCAGTGGGTTAGCCCCATCCACGTTGTCCCCAAGAAGTCGGGCATCACGGTCATAACCAACGAGGCGAACGAGTTAATCCCTGCTCGCACCCAAACTGGGTGGCGAGTATGCATCGATTACAGAAAACTCAACGCCGCAACGCGGAAAGACCACTTTCTGCTACCTTTCATTGACCAGATGCTTGAACGATTGGCCGGACACGGGTACTACTTCTTTCTTGATGGTTACTCCGGCTATAATCAAATTCCCATCGCCGAAAAAGACCAGGACAAGACCACTTTCACTTGTCTTTTCGGCACGTTCGCATATCGACGCATGCCCTTTGGGTTATGCAATGCGCCCGCTACCTTCCAGCGGTGTATGATGGGAATCTTCTCAGACATGGTGGAAAAATTTCTGGAGATTTTCATGGATGACTTCTCCATCTTCGGCGATTCCTTCAACGAGTGTTTGCTGCATCTTGACGCTGTCCTTACCCGATGTAACGACAAGAATCTCACTTTCAATTGGGAGAAATGCCACTTCATGGTGCGCGAAGGTATTGTCTTAGGACATATCATCTCGCAAAATGGCATAGAGGTTGACAAAGCAAAGATTGAGGTCATTTCCAATCTACCTCCTCCCCGATGCGTCAGAGATATCCGAGCCTTCCTTGGCCATACCGGTTTCTATAGACGGTTCATCAAGGACTTTAGCAAGATTGCTAGGCCCTTGACTCTTTTGCTGGCCAAGGATACGCCATTCGACTTCAACTCGAGCTGTGTGACTGCATTCGAGTCATTGAAAAGCTCACTCACTTCTGCTCCCGTTCTTTCTTCACCTGACTGGACGCACCCATTCGAGATTATGTGCGATGCATCCGACTTTGCCATTGGTGCTGTCCTTGGACAACACATCAACAAGATGCCGCACGTAATCTATTATGCGAGCCGAACCCTGAACGACGCCCAACTCAATTATACAACAACTGAGAAGGAATTCTTAGCTGTTGTATTTGCTTTAGAAAAGTTCAGGCCCTACCTCATCGGCTCTCCAGTCATTGTCTACACCGACCATTCTGCTCTGCGCCATCTTTTTGCGAAGAAAGATGCTAAATCTCGGTTAATCCGTTGGATCCTCTTGCTCCAGGAGTTTGACCTTGTCATTAAGAACAAACGAGGATGTGAAAACGTGGTTGCCGACCATCTCTCACGACTTCCTTCTTCGCCTTCGCTTCCAATCCCGATCAATGACGTTTTCCCGGATGAACAACTCTTGACAGTATCTTGCGAACCCTGGTTCGCAGATATTGTGAATTATTTGGCCACGGGATTACTACCGACTGAATGGTCAAGTCAAGACAGACTTCGCTTCTTATCCCAAGTAAAACACTTTTACTGGGACGAACCCTATTTGTTCAAGTACTGTCCCGACCAGATTATTCGTCGGTGTGTCCCTGACGAGGAATTCAAGAGTGTGCTGTCGTTTTGCCACGATCAAGCGTGTGGCGGGCATTTTGGCCCCAGAAAGACAGCTGAGAAGATCTTGCAATGTGGTTTCTACTGGCCACAACTCTTCAAAGACGCTCATGACTATTGCAAGACTTGCTCCCACTGCCAACACTTGGGTCGGAGGAACGAGATGCCGCTCCAACCGATCTTGGTTGTGGAGATTTTCGATGTTTGGGGGATAGATTTCATGGGGCCATTTCCCAACTCTTTCGGGAACTTGTACATCCTTCTCGCTGTTGATTACGTCTCTAAATGGGTCGAGGCTGTGCCCAGCCGGACTAACGACAACAAAGTTGTCATTAGGTTCCTTAAAGAAAACATTTTCTCCCGATTTGGCCACCCCCGAGCGATCATTAGCGACAATGGAAGTCATTTCTGCAACAAGACTTTCGAGGCCTTGATGCGGAAATACTCCATTAATCATAAGCTATCCACGCCCTACCACCCCCAAACCTGCGGGCAGGCCGAAGTTTCAAATCGGCAAATCAAGCAGATACTGGAGAAGACGGTTTCCAAGAACCGTAAGGATTGGTCGCTGAAACTCACTGATGCCCTTTGGGCATTTCGAACCGCTTATAAGACCGACCTTGGCATGTCTCCCTATCGGCTTGTGTACGGAAAAGCCTGCCACCTACCTGTCGAAATAGAGCATCGCGCATTTTGGGCGATAAAAGAGCTGAATCTGTCCCTCGAAGATGCGGGCAGCCATCGGAAGCTGCAGTTGAACGAATTAAGCGAGCTTAGGGATGAGGCTTACGATAACGCGGTTGTTGTTAAGAACCGAATGAAGGTGTTTCACGATAAACACCTTTTGCGCAAAACCTTCATACCTGGTCAGCAGGTACTGCTTTACGACACCCGACTTCATTTCCATCCAGGAAAGCTCAGATCTCGCTGGAAAGGGCCGTATTCTGTGCGGAATGTGTATCCGCAGGGCGCTGTGGATTTGGAAAATCCAAAGGACGGTTCACTTTTCAAAGTAAACGGACACCGATGCAAACTATACCTTAGCGCCGAACCAACAGAGGAGCTCCTGTTCTTACAGGAGCCGGTTTACCCTGAATGATCTTCCTCTGCCTACCTCCAAACTTCGGTTATCCAGCCAAGAACAGTGGACACTGTTCCAAATAAGTTTGAGCGTATGTATAAACCATTTTGTATATATTTGTGTATATTCTTTTTCTTTTCTTTAAAAACAAAAACAAATAAAAAATTGTGTATCGCTAACCGACAATTTTGACCCTTCAAATGATCTCTTCATGCAATGACAGTGAGGACACTGTCCAGTTTAAGTTTGGGGGTACGCTCGGTACGCATTTCTTACCTTCGCATTCATATGTATATTTTGCATCTGCATATTTAAATCCATAAAATCCATAAAAATCTGAAAATTTTCTAAAAACATAAAAACTTTTCTGTCAAGTTAGCTAGTGGGAGGACTCTGATTCAACATTTCGACGGTTTTGTTTGATAAAATAAGAATAACTAAATCTTATGTTTAGATTTTGAAAACCTGAAAGATAACCCTCCTTTAAAGTTAACTATAGCTGATATACGTCTTTACATCACACTACACGTGTCATGAGTTTTTAGAAATTAGATAATAAGTCTTTTTATGTCTAAAAACTTTTAAACGGATAAATGATTTTCTGAGGATCAAATAGGTTTGTTCAGAAATAAGTAATATCAAGAATAGTTTATGAAGTGAGTGAATATGAAGGAATGTTATTGATGTCTTAATTGGAACTAAGTCTGAAAAATAACCCATCTGGAACTTGATTGGAATGATTACACACCAAAACCCACTAAAAACGTCTTTTATCCAAAAAATAACTGAACTGCCGGTTATATCTCCGTTCGTATTAAATCATCTGATTTTCACGCCAAACTGTCTTTTGTTTTTGGACCTAGGTAACTTGAGTAATTAAGTCCGCTGGGGTGTTTCTACACCTAATGCCCTAAAACCAACTGGTTTGGATGCATTGGCCCAAAGCTCGCTAAGAAGCCTAGAAAGTCCAGATTAAAACAAAATCAAGCAAGTGTTCTCTCCGAGCTAAAATTCCTAACGGTTCTTTGTGTGAGAATAATCTTGATAAAAGACAGGCTTTTTAAAAAAAAAAATTTAGCGGAGATATGAAGGTTTTACTCTATGATAAAGACTATTGCACGTTCACAGAGGTGTGTATGAAATGAAAACAAGAAAAAGGTGGAGTGAAGAATAAGACCTAGTTTCCTGTTAGGGAAGATAGAAATTCTGAAGTTGAAACTTTACTGGAAAACGAAACTTGAGAAATGCTTAACTCTTTATAAAACTTATGTGATCCTTTTAAAATTATTATCTGGGCTTTATTGTGCGACATGATGACTTTAATCGACCTTTCGGGAACTTAACGACACTATTTGCACTGCACGTAAAGACATATAAAAGCTGTAGTTAAATAAGAAGCGAGGTGTGAAAAATAAAGGTTCGATAGTCTAGACTTAGGATAATAGAATTGTTATTCTCTGAAACAAAACTTTATGATTTGAATCTTAGTTATTTTACAAAACCAACTTGACCGGATTTTGTGGGTAGTATCCGCTGAAAACCCTCAGGAGACAACACTCCTCCTACTAGGGACACCTAGAGGTTTAACGGCTTGTTGCACATGCGCAGTGCAATCGCGTTCCCTGCGAAAGTGAGGTTAGGAAATTTTTTGTGAATAAATTGGCTTTGCTCGGGACGAGCAAATGATAAGTTTGGGGGTATTTGTTCATATCAGATTTTTGCATTTTTATACCGCCCAATTTTTATCACATTGCTTATCGGTAGATACTCTTGAGCCGTGTTTGCTAGTCAATTGCAGGATACAGGTTCTCGGTTCTAAAACGGTGAAATTCATGGAAAACACGACAAAATCCGGGTTCCTGCCAACCACAGATAAAACACGGATCTCCGCTCTTTATCCGTCTGTTGCCACACACCAGTTTAGGAGACAAAATGGCAAATCGATTGTCACCTTCATGCACAAGGCTCAATGGCAGCACAAGATCCAAGAAATCTACGCGGAGCTCGAGGAAATCATGACAAAAAGTCCACATCAAATCACCTTTCCCTCAACAGAAATTCTGGAAAAATCGTGAAGAAATTATGAGAAAACACATATACCAGATTGAAGGGTACATCAAACCAGAGTACCACCAAAAAGCCCTAGGCCCAACTCCTCCATTCAACCGCGGAACCGCGGCCAAAGGAGGGTCTATGCCGCGGTTCCGCGGCCGTTTAGACTCGTCAGCAGAAGATTTTTCAGGGGCTTTTTGGTCTTTTCATTTTGGTTCTGAATGTTGCCCTAGGTTTTCATTTTCCAGCCTATAAATACCCCAGAACCTTGTGAAGGAGAGAAGGGCATAATCTTGTATTTTTTCTCTAGGTTTAGTTGTGTTTCTTCTTCCTCTTCTCATCTCTTCTCCATTAAAACTTGTAGTGAGCTTTGTGAGTGAAGAATGATGAATAAAGAAGACTCTTTTGCTATTATATCTTGTCTTGTTCTTTTATAATTGCTTGTAATTTTAATTGTTAACTAGTTGTTGTTATTTCTTGTTGTTTCTTTCTTCTCTCTTTTCTTTATCCTTAAAACGACCATGATGCTTACGCTTGATCCTCGCCAAGGTGAGGTCGCAAATAGCTAGTTGTTATCTTCTAATCTCTTTCTTTCTATCTTCCTTTTTTGTTTTGTTTTATTTTTCCGTATTATGATGTGTGAGTAGTTTCATACTTGTTAGGGTAGGATAAGGGAAGTTTGAGAGAAGGAAATCTCTCTCACTCTTTCCTTGCCCAACAGCTTAATTCAACTCCTGTTAATTGAACCACAATCCGCTCCTTACGGCACCCTATCCTACATGATAGCGGTGATTCCGTAGTGAGACCGGTTGTGGTTGAATTAACCGGAGGTTATGGCTAAGAGCCAAGAACGGACGGACAAGCACCAAAAGGAAGAACTTATGCGTTGGAAAGCCTAGCTTATACTCGCAAGTTTCTTCCTAGTCGTGCTAATCCCCGTTGTTGCCGATTACCGTAACACCGATATTAAGAGGGGCAACGAAAGATGTGGGAGACTCCTAACTCAAACTAACCTAATCCTAACCCTAACAAGCTCTCTTTACATATCAATTTACCGCTTAATTAATCACAACAAAATCTGAAAAACTAGACTTAACTCGTTAAAGCACATAGAAAAAGATTCCCATCTCCCTGCGGACGACCCGTACTCAACCGGCTAGCTACAAGCGAAACCGTCTTGATTGCGGTATTTGACTAAAACTTGAACACGCAGAATATATTACAATCAAGGGCATGCAAAACGGTGGCTTTTGGGTACAGTCCCGAATCACATGGAGGCAATGAGCGATAGGAGGGGATTCGTCTCTCCCGGTATAGGGAGTTGATGTTGCGCTGTGTTCGATTGGCTATAACCAGAAATCCCTGGCCAGGGTTGCTGAGATTTACTGGTAAGTGTTACCGGTAGTTTCTCGAACTGTTATAGACCTCATATCGACACGACTTATCGAGCTATTGGGGTCTGACGTTTACCACCCCTAGTCGAGATATGCGACATATCAGACGACGAGATCGGACTGTACGGTAAGTGTTACTGGTTGGATTCACAGGAGTGTGAGCGGGCTTGCTCGTTGATCTTCTGATCGCTCAATACCCGGGTGGCCGTTACGTTTAGCAGACCGTTTGCGGCTTGTGGGTGTTTGATATGATCATCACCTGCTGCCGGCGTATTGACGAGTCTTTAGAGTCCTACACAGAGGTTTCCTGGCTCAAGCGAAACGAGATAGGAGCGCATATGAGATATGTGCGGGACCAAGAATAATATGAGTATGTGATACTGTATTCGATTCTCGCGATTTGTGACATTGATCAGTTATATGCGATATAGCCGGGTTATCGGATCAAGTGTTGATTCGATAAGTTGTTACTATTGATATTAGTCGGTTATATGCAGTATGACCGGATCATTAAATCAAGTGTTGATTTAATGATTTAATGTATAATTATATATTTGATATATTACTTTACATTAACTAGTATTGGTTCACTTAAGATGATTTTCTCACTTGATGTGCACATTGTATATATGATATATTTTTGTGCACTTGTTTGTATCATGTTTGATGATACAGGCAAACTTCGGTGTGCATGCTTTAAATCATAGTTTAGGTTAATGGTTAAGGTGTTATTTATTTATTTATTTATTTATTATGGCAAGAAATAAAATGGTGGCTTATTTTGTTTCATACTTGAAGCTTCATGAAGCTTTGAAAAGCTTTGACCATTTTGTTTCTTTCCTAAACCTAACCATTACCTAAACCCTAGTTTATTCTCTACATGATTTTACTAACCCATGGTTGCTATATGATAAGCATCACTTGAATTTTCTTTTAAAAATAATTCATTTACTTTTCTTCTTCTTCATCTTCTTCATGAGTTGAAGAATGCTTACTAGAAAATTCCAAGTGAGAAATCCAAATCAAAAGTGAACCCACTTCCTATTTCTTCATCCTCTACCACTTTCCATGTAGTATAGGGTGTTTTCTTCACAAGTTTCATGACTTGGTGAAGGTGGAGCTTGATCTTGAGTTGCCTCGACGTAGATCATCTTCGGCATCGAAGTCGACGACCTAGCCCGATCATTTCTCCGACGAAACCATCGCTAGAGTCCGGGATCCGATGATCGCAGCGGAGGGATGTCAACAAGGAGCTAAAGAAGTGGTGGACCGGATCTACAAAGGTTGTAGCCTCCTTCACTTTGTAGCAAAGTAGTTTGCTTGCATGTTTTTCGCCTTTACTTCTAGTTAACGATCTAGCATTAGGGTTTCTCGGCACATAATTTTTGAATTTGGCATGGTTGATGCCTTATGGAACCTCTTGAGTGTGCCTAGTAACCCTACTAGAGGATGTGAAAATGTAGTCGCCGACCATCTCTCACGACTTCCTTCTTCGCCTTCGCTTCATATTCCGATCAACGACGTTTTTCCGGGTGAACAACTCTTGACAGTATCTTGCGAACCTTGGTTTGCAGATATTGTGAACTATTTGGCCATAGGATTACTACCGACTGAATGGTCACGTCAGGACAGACTTCGATTCTTATCCCAAGTAAAACACTTTTACTGGGACGAACCCTATCTGTTCAAGTACTGTCCCGACCAGATTATTCGTCGGTGTGTCCCTGATGAGGAATTCAAGAGTGTGCTGTCATTTTGCCACGATCAAGCATGTGGCGGGCATTTTGGCCCCAGAAAGACAGCTGAGAAGATCTTGCAATGTGGTTTCTACTGGCCACAACTCTTCAAAGACGCTCATGACTATTGCAAGACTTGCTCCCGGTGCCAACACTTGGGCCGGATATCCCGGAGAAACGAGATGCCGCTCCAACCAATCTTGGTTGTGGAGATTTTTGACGTTTGGGGGATAGATTTCATGGGGCCGTTTCCCAGCTCTTTCGGGAACTTGTACATCCTTCTCGCTGTTGATTACATATCTAAGTGGGTCGAGGCTGTGCCCAGCCGGACTAACGACAACAAGGTTGTCGTTAGGTTTCTTAAAGAAAACATTTTCTCCCGTTTTGGGCACCCCCGAGCGATCATTAGCGACAATGGAACTCATTTCTGCAATAAGACTTTCGAGGCCTTGATGCGGAAATATTCCATTAATCATAAGCTATCCACGCCCTACCACCCCCAAACCTGTGGGCAGGCCGAAGTTTCAAATCGGCAAATCAAGCAGATACTGGAGAAGACGGTTTCCAAGAACCGTAAGGATTGGTCGTTGAATCTCACTGATGCCCTTTGGGCATTTCGAACCGCTTATAAGACCGATCTTGGCATGTCTCCCTATCGGCTTATGTACGGAAAGGCTTGCCACCTCCCTGTCGAAATAGAGCATCGCGCATTTTGGGCGATAAAAGAACTGAATCCGTCTATCGAAGATGCGGGCAGCCATTGGAAGCTGCAGTTGAACGAATCAAGCGAGCTTAGGGATGAGGCTTATGATAACGCGGTTGTCGTTAATAACCGAACGAAGGTGTTTCACGATAAACACCTTTTGCGCAAAACTTTCGTACCTGGTCAACAGGTACTTCTTTACGACACCCGGCTACACTTCCATCTTGGAAAGCTCAGATCTCGCTGGAAAGGGCCGTATTTTGTGCAGAATGTGTATCCGCATGGCGCTGTGGATTTGGAGAATCCAAAGGACGGTTTATTTTTCAAAGTAAACGGACACTGACTTAAACCGTACCTTAGCGCCGAACCAACAGAGGAGCTCCTGGTCTTACAGGAGCCGGTTTACCCTGCATAATCTTCCTCTGCCTACCACCAAACTTCGGTTATCCAGCCAAGAACAGTGGACACTGTTCCAAATAAGTTTGGGGGTATGTATATATCATTTTGTATATATTTGTGGATATTCTTTTCCATTTTTACTATTTTTCTTTTCTTTAAAAACAAAAAAAAAATTGTATATCTAACCGACAATTTTGACCCTTCAAATGATCTTTTCATGCAATAACAGTGAGGACACTGCCCAGTTTAAGTTTGGGGGTACGCTCGGTACGCATTTCTAACCTTCGCATTCATATGTATATTTTGCATCTCCATAAAATCCATAAAAATCAGAAAATTTTCTAAAAACATAAAAACTTTTCTGTCAAGTTAGCTAGTGGGAGAACTCTGATTTAACATTTCGACGGTTTTGTTTGATAAGATAAGAATAACTAAATCTTATTTTTAGATTTTGAAAACCTGAAAGATAACTCTCCTTTGAAGTTAACTATAGCTGATATACGTCTTTATATCACACTACACGTGTCGTGAGTTTTGGAAATTAGATGACAAGTTTTTTATGTCTAAAAAACTTTTAAATGGATAAATGATTTTCTGAGGATCAAATAGGTTTGTTCTGAAATAAGTAATATCAAGAATAGTTTATGAAGTGAAGCGAATATGAAGGAATGTTATTGATGCCTTAATTGGAACTAATTCTGAAAAATAACCCATCTGAAACTTGATTGGAATGATTACTCACCAAACCCACTAAACACGTCTTTTATCCAAAAAAATAATTGAACTGCCGGTTATATCTCCGCTCGCATTGAATCATCATGATTTTCACGCTAAAGTGTCTTTTGTTTTTGGGCCTAGGTAACTTGAGTAATTAAGTCCGCTGGGGTGTCTCTACACCTAATGCCCTAAAGCCAACTGGTTTGGGTGCATTGGCCCAAAGCTCGTTAAGAAGCCTAGAAAGTCCAGATTAAAACAAAGTCAAGCAAGTGTTCTCTCCGAGTTAAAATTCCTAACGGTTCTTTGTGTGAGAATAATCTTGACAAAAGACGGGTTTTTATAAAAAATATTTCTAGCGGAGATAGGAAAGTTTTATTCTATGATAAAGACTATTGCACGTTCACAGAGGTGTGTATGAAATGAAAACAAGAAAAACGTGGAGTGAAAAATAAGACCTAGTTTCCTGTTAAGGAAGATAGAAATTCTGAAGTTGAAACTTTACTGGGAAACGAAACTTGAAAAATGCTTAACTCTTTATAAAACTTATGTGATCCTTTTAAAAATTTTATTTGGGCTTTTATTGTGTGACATGATGACTTTAACCGATCCTTCTGGAACTTAACGACACTATTTGCACTGTACGTAAAGACATATAAAATCTTAAGTTAAATAAGAAGCTAGGTGTGAAAAATAAAGGTTTGATAGTCTAGACTTAGGATTATAGAATTGTTATTTTCTGAAACAAAACCCTTGGGTTTGGATCATAGTTATTTTGCAAAACTAGCTTGACCGGATTTTGTGGGTAGTATCCGCTGAAAACCCTCAGGAGACAACACTCCTCCTACTAGGGACACCTAAAGGTTTAACGGCTTGTTGCACATGCTCAGTGCAATCGCGTTCCCTGCGAAAGTGAGGTTAGGAATTTTTGTGAATAAATTGGCTTTGCTCGGGACGAGCAAATAATAAGTTTTGGGGTATTTGTTCATATTAGATTTTTGCATTTTTATACCGCCCAATTTTTATCACATTGCTTATCGGTAGGTACTCTTGAGCAGTGTTTGCCAGTAAATTGCAGGATATAGGTTCTCAGCTTTAAACAGTGAAATTCATGGAAAAGCATGAAAAAATCTGGATTACTGCCAACCACAGATAAAACACGAGTCTCCGTTCTCTATCCGTATGTTGCCGCACACCAGTTTAAGGGACAAAATGGCAAATCGATGTCATTTTCATGCACAAAGCTCAAAGTCAACACAAGATCCAATATATCTATGCGGAGCTCAAGAAAAATTATGGCAAAAGATCCACATCACATCACCTTTTGATCAACAGAAATTCTGGAAAAATCGTGAAGAGCTTATGAGAAAAGTACTATACCACACTGAAGAGGACCACAAACCAAAGAAAACCATAGAATTTTATGACCTAAGCCTCCTAAAGGGCCGCGGTACCGCGGCATAAGCATTCTTAGGCCGCGGAACCGCGGCCGTACGGCCTCTTCAGAATGTAATATTTTGGGGGGTATTTAGGTAATTCTATATGGAGGCAGATTGTTGCCCTAGGTTTCCATTTCCCTGCCTATAAATAGTCCAGAACTTGCCAAAGCCAAGTGTGCTTATTCTTGTATTTAGGTTTTAGAATACATGTTGTTGTTCTTCTTCCTCTTCTCATCTCTTCTCCATTAAAAACTTGTAGTGAGCTTTTGTGAGTGAAGGATGAATAAAGGAGTTCTTTTTGTTACCATGCTTGTCTTGTTATTTTGTTAATTATAATTGCTTGTATTTTTCATTTGTTAATTTAGTTGTTGTTATTTGTTGTTTGTCTCTTTCTTGTATTCTTTTTCTTTATCCTTAAACAACAATGATGCTTACGCTTGATCCTTGCCGAGGTGAGGTCGCAAATAGCTAGTTGTAATCTTCTAACCTCTTTCTTTCTATCTTTCTCCTTTGTTTTATTTTCCTTTTTCTTATAATGGGTGAGTAGTTTTCTTAACTTGTTAGGGTAAGATAAGGGAATTTTGAGAGAAGAAAATCTCTCTCACTCTTTCCTTGCCCAATATCTTAAATCGGACTCCCGTTAATTGAACCACAATCCGCTCCCTACGTCACCCTATCCTACATGATAGCGGTGATTCCTTAGTGAGACCGGTTGTGGTTGAATTAACCGGAGGTTAAGGCTAAGAGCCAAGAATGGACGGACAAGCACCAAAAGGAAGAACTTATACGTTGGAAAGCTTAGCTTATACTCGCAAGTTCCTTCCTAGTCGTGCTAATCCCCGTTGTTGCCGATTACAGTAACACCGATATTAAGAGTGGCAACGAAAGAAGCGAGCGACTCCTAACTCAAACTAACCTAATCCTAACCCTAACAAGCTCTCTTTACATATCATTTTAGCACATAGTTAATCTCAAAACAAACCTGGACATTTGGACTTAACTCGTTAAACCACATAGAAAAAGATTCCCATCTCCCTGCGGACGACCCGCACTCAACCGGCTAGCTACAAGCGAAACCGTCTTGATTGCGGTAATTAACTAAGCATGCAAAAACTGTACCAATCAGCAGTCGTATGACTTTGTTGGCATTCGTCAAGGGCCGTGCGGGTGGGTTTAATTCAATCGGGAAATGACGGGTTGAACTTGACTAGTAGCCTTTGGTTTGTTAGCATTCGTCAAGGTCATAGGACGCTAGGGGTAAAATATTATTGGGAATTTCAAGTGTTGAAATTGTTAGTTGTATGTATGCCCTAGAGGCCAGTATTGTACAGATGATGTATATTATATTGGATGCTTGGACATATATAGAGATGACTTTCTTGCTCGTTATGATAGTATGCTATCTGGTTACTCTTTATCTTAACATGTACACTTGTCTCTTTAAACTGTCTTATAGTTACATGTTGGTAAAGCCCTTAGGATGTGTACTTGACTACCTGGACTATGATGCAGATCATACTAGTGGGGACATGGTAGTCCATAAGTACATCCTTCAAGGTCCCTTGTCGTGGGTGTATCGAGACGGGGCATCGATATACCAGAGTAGAGTAGCGTATACGCTTCTCGACCCATGAGATGGGCGATGGATGATCCCATATCCATTGGTGTTTGACATCAGAGATGGTATACGGGTGCTCAGTGGAGACTGGGTACACTGGACGGACTCGCCGAGAACTCCCAGATGGTATTATACCTCACGTCAGATGGCAGTTCTCAGGTGACACTTGTACAGGTTAGTCTGTAGACCCGAGATCGTCATAGAGTCTTGTGTGATTCCCACTGTGCTTTGATCTCCACCTTACCACGTCCATGAGGACGTGCAAAACGGTGGTCTTTGGGTACAGTCCCGAGTCATATGGAGGCAATGAGCGATAGGAGGGGTTTCGTCTCTCCCGGTATTGGGGTTGATGTTGCGCAGTGCTCGATTGGCCGTAACAGGGAAGTCCCTGGCCAGGGCTGATCAGAGATTTGCTGGTAAGTGTTACCAGTAGTTTCTCGACCCGTTATGAGCCTCACATCGGCACGACTTATCGGTTATTGGGGTTTGACGTTTACCACCCCTAGACTTGATATGCAACATATCAGACGAACAGACCGGACTGTACGGTAAGTGTTACTGGTTGGATTCACAGGAGTGTGAGCGGGCTAGCTCGTCGATCTTCTGATCGCTCAATACCCGGGTGGCCGTTACGTTTAGCAGACCGCTTGCGGCTTGTGGGTGCTTGATATGATCATCATCTGCTACCGGCGTATTAACGAGTCTTTAGAGTCCTACACAGAGGTTTCCTGGCTCAAGCGAAACGAAAATGGAGCGCATATGAGATATGTGAGAAAGCGAGAATAATGCGTGTATGTGATACCGTATTTCATTCTCGCGATGAATGTATCGATTGGTTATATGCGATATAACCTAGATACCGAATCAAGGATTGATTCGATAAGCCGATACATAGGATACTAGTCGGTTATATGCGATATGACCGGATCGTTAAATTAAGTGTTGATTTAATGATTCAATGTATAATTATATATTTGATATATTACTTTGCATTAACTAGTATTGGTTCACTTTAAATGGATTTTCTCACTTGATGTGCAAGAAGTATATGTAATATACTTTTGTGCACATATTTGTATCATGTTTGATGATACTTGATCATTTGGTTAAGTGTAAAGGATTAAACCATGGTTAAGAGATGATTAGGGTTTTGTTTTTTCATTTATATATTTGTTTATTTATTTGGAAATGATTTAGATGAAGATGGTGGCTTCTTTTGTTTCTAGTTGAAGCTTCATGAAGCTTTGACTTATGCAACCATTCTTGTCTTCATGCTTAACCCTAACCCTCTCAAGTAACCATGGTATATTCTCTACACTTAACCTTAGTTAGGATATGATAAGTATTGTTTTCTTTTTCATTTTAAAAGGACTTATCATATTCTTTCTTCTTCTTGATCATCTTCTTCTTCAAGAAAAGCTTGATGCTATTAATGGCAACTTGAGCAAAAGTGAGTGAAATCCAATTCTAAAGTGAACCCACCTCCTATTTCTTCACCCTCTACCTCTTGCCAAGTTTTTTTGGGTGTTTTCTTCACAAGTTTCACAACTTGGTGAAGTTGGAGCTTGAACTTGTGCAACCTCGACGTAGATCATCTTCGGCACGAAGCCGACGACCTATTTCGCTCATTCCTTTTGATGAAGCCGATGCGAGAGTCCGAGATCCGACTAGGACAGCGAGAGGACGTCTATGTGGAGCTAAGGAAGTGGATAACCGGATCTACAAAGGTTGTAGCCTCTCTCCTTTAGTTAAAGTGTTAACTAGATTCGTATTTCGCCTAGAATTCTAGCCGATGATCCGTATTAGGGTTTCTCGGCACCAATAAAAATTGAAATTGGCATGGTTGATACCTTGTGAGACCTCTATAGTGTGCCTAGGAACCCTACAGTGGTATCAGAGCCTAGCTAGAGCCTTAGGCGAAGTCTAGACGATGTTTGAAACCCGATCGAACCCGAAAACCTAACTTTTTGACGCTCTCTGGACTTTTTCTAAAAACTGGGATTTTTCCAGATTAAAAATTGCTAAAAAATTCAGCAGGGCAATCTATGAATTACGGTGCAAAAATAACTTACTGAAGAGTCTACAGTGCGGCGGAACCGCGGCAGAAGCCTTGCTTCTGCGGCGGTTCCGCGGCAAATATATTGAATTATAAAATATTTTTTGCACAGTAACTGATTGATTCTGGTGTTGGATTTTCTGGGAATTTTTAAAATTTATTCAAGAGTTGAATATTCCAGGTTGTTTTGGGGATTCGATGATTCGATCGGATTATCAGATTTTGTCTATGTGGATTCCGGATAATTTTTGAATTTGTTAAAAAGTTCGACCGGATATAAATACCCAACTTTTCCCCTGTAGGGAATTTTCCAAGTATTGGATTTTTCCGTAGTTTAACGACGTTCTAAGTAGTGCAAGTAACGCGATGGACCCTCTAGAAGACAACAAACCTTAACTCGATTATGTGACCGTCTTGAACTGCCCTTTGAACCTTCGGGTTTGGGGCAGTACGGCGTGCCACATGTGAGGCGTTGGCTTGACCCTTCTACGGCTGGACCGTTGGTACTGAGGCACGAACTGAATGTTGTTAGACTTATTTCATGTGTTGAGCAGTATCGGGAAAACTTAGGTATTCGACTGTTCGATCGGAAAGTTTAACATTTTCTGTTTATCTGGAATGTGATACAATAATTGGAATTCACAAACAGTTATGAGATAACTGAATGAATGTTATAAATCTAGCAGTTTAGTCCCACATGATATTGAAAAGAATTTTTGATAATGAGACTAAAATGCGGGATTTATATCTGTTAGGCATGTGATGTCTAAGTATTTCATTTGATTAGGCATGCGATGTCTAAAGAAGTTGCGGATTCCAATTGTTGTAGTTTTACACTTTCTTTTCTGTGACCGTAAGCGTAATATGTGATATCGTCGGTTTCGTTGCTATATGTCAACGACAATTGGGATGCGCATATTTACTTACGTTGATATCATGTGATGTTATGTGTTGCTGGATATGTTATATTGGATTGTCGTGTTTGAATAGCCGGGGTTTTTTATGTGAGATGAGTGTTTTTCATTTTCATTCATGTAAATACTTGTATGTAATATTCTTTTATTTGGGGCACTTCCAGGTAGCGGAAGTTGTCACCTTGTGTATATTATTTACTTTTCCGCATTAGGATAGACCCAGGAGGGGAGCACAAGTAACCGGGTTCTGGGGTCCAGTGGGAGACCAACTCGAGGAGTCGAGTACGGGTCTCCTAACCCTAGAATTGGCAGGGTTGCTTGCCGCTCTCGTAGGGGTCTAGGGGTGTGGGATTGGCTATTCATCACGACCGTGGAATCCGTGTTTTATACTGGCTCGTATTGAAAACACGGACGTCCTAGTATATCCAATGTTTCATATGTTTCTTCTGCTGCGATATCTGTAATGTGATCATGTGATGTACTGTGATGGATACAGTATATAGTATATATGATATATTATATAGACGTTACTTATGTTTTACACCCGTACTAGCCCTGCCCCGCTCTGCCATTAGTTACCTAACCTAACGGTGCACGAGGGGACATCGAGGCGAATGCGGATGGCATAAGTGTACGTCGTATTTATCTGTGATGTTTAGGTACTTAAATGATGGGACTTCATTAATGAGATTAATGAAAGAAAAGAAACCTAAGATGTTGTAGAATCAAATTTTAAATAAAACAGGTAGCTACAGTTCTTGCTTTGCACAGCGATATATATGATATATCCCGCACATTATTCGATGAGGAAAGGACCAAGATCCCTTCACCGGGAGTGACTCCTTTAGCAATAACTGGTAGATGCTACTCACTCGGTTTGGTTATTGATTGCTTTTAAGAGTTTTTGCTTTGAACAGTGATATATATGATATATCCCGCACCTCATTCGACGAGGAAAGGGCCGACGATCCCTTCACCGGGAGTGACCCCTTTAGCAAAACTAGAAAAGCCTCAAAATCACTCCATTTCAAAACTTCATTTGATTTTACAACGATATCAAGTTCATTACGCAATAGGTTTTCAGAAAAACCTGCCGTAGCCCTTCGTCATTTCAGATAAGAACTGTTTAGTATTCGTGCTGCGTTTGTTGGCCTTTGTCAAGGCGTAGTGTGCGGTAGCTGAATAGTGATTATCTGTTTATGCATGTGATGCAGATTGTTTCAGGGTAGTCGTACGACCTTGTTGGCCTTTGTCAAGGGTCGTGCGGGTGGGTTTGATTCAATCAAGAAATGACGGGTTGAACTTGACTAGCATCCTGTGATTTGTTGGCCTTTGTCAAGGTCATAGGACACTAGGGGCAAAATATTATCGGGAATTTCAAGTGTTGAAATTTGCAATGAGATTGCATACCTTCTATGAGATAGTTGGATCCCGATACCCACTGCGAGTAAGAGTTACTCCTGGGAGAGTTTTGCACATTGCAATTAGCCGATCAAGTAGGTGTCTAGAAAGGTGTCAACGAGGTCACGCCTCTGGGAAAACGAGGTTTACATTAATTAGGTTCGTGCGAAAGCATGGGGGACCTCCCTCAAAGTACCGACACTGGCCTGGCTGAAAGATTGGCGAACTTGTAGTGTGTAATTAATCCCGGCTAGTCTTTCCTTTTTGGGTTTGAAGGAAGATTTGATAAAAAGCAGTGGGAGCCATCCTGATTAGATAAGATAATAACCAATCTGATCTTGCACGAGCATACGCTAAAGTGTTTTCTTCTCTCTCTCTCCAGGTAGCGACCATTTCATGCCCTAATGAAGATAATAATATGGATGTATTGATCGAACCCGCATGTTATACTGTGCTGGAAAACGATGGTTTCGTTCTTTCTTATAAGAGTTATAGGAATGAACAGGATATAGGGGAATACCAGGATTCCCATGCCACCCGAATGTAGAAAGTACATGATGA
This sequence comes from Agapanthus africanus, assembly GCA_030015575.1. NCBI lineage: Eukaryota > Viridiplantae > Streptophyta > Magnoliopsida > Asparagales > Amaryllidaceae > Agapanthus > Agapanthus africanus. The sequence continues at coordinate 227,100,435 of JASDDO010000026.1, forward strand.
TGAATTTTCTTCGGGTGTGTTCGTTACAGAGAACTGTTTCTCCATTTGCTCTATGTCCTGGGTATTAGATACCGGGTCAGGATCCCATATATGTAATCAGTTACATGGGCTTAGGAAAGGTAGAGAACTTGGAGAAGGTGATAAAGACATTAGAGTTGGAAATGGTGCAATTGTTGCAGCTAAGACTGTCGGGGAATATCACCTTGTATTACCAACTGGTAATACATTGGTTCTGAACGAATTCTATTACATGCCGAACCTGATATGCAACATTATATCGGTTTCTTTATTAAGTAAAGAGGGATATAATTTTGTATTACAGGACAATGTTATGAACATTTTCCGTAACCAAAAGTTGGTTGGATCAGGCACGTTGTGCAATGGCATTTATGTTCTAAATCAATCAACAGTTCTGAGCATAACAAATACACACAAGAGGAAGAGTTCAGAACTGAACGAATCCTTCTTGTGGCATTGTAGACTGGGTCACATCAATGCGACACGACTGGCTAAGTTGCATAAGGATGGATATTTAAATCCGTTTGAATTTTCATCTTATGACACTTGCCAGTCATGTCTCAAAGGCAAGATGACCAAAACTCCGTTTACGGGACACGGAGAAAGAGTTACCGAACTCTTGGGACTTATACATAGTGATGTATGCGGTCCCATGTCTACACATGCCAGGGATGGTTCTTCATACTTCATTACATTCACTGACGATCTCTCTAGGTTCGGGTATGTGTTCCTGATGAAACACAAATCAGAAGCTTTTGAGAAATTTAGGGAATATAAACAAGATGTTGAGAACCAAACCGGAAAAAGTATTAAAATCCTACGATCTGATCGAGGAGGAGAATACTTAAGCAATGAATTCCTGGACTTCCTAAAAGAGAATGAGATTCTCTCTCAGCTGACTCCTCCATATACACCACAGCACAATGGTGTATCAGAACGGAGGAACCGCACCCTATTAGATATGGTGCGCTCTATGATGAGCACAACTGAGTTACCTATTTCCTTCTGGGGTTGCGCTGGAAACAGCAGCATACCTATTGAATCAAGTTCCATCTAAATCTGTACCTACCACACCATATGAGATATGGAGTGGGAAGAGACCATGTCTTAAACGAGTTAAGATATGGGGTTGCCCGGCCTATGTCAAAAGGCAAAATCCGGACAAACTCGAGGCACGGTCAGTTCTATGCAAGTTTGTGGGATATCCCAAACATTCACATGGATATCTTTTCTACCATACAGAGGAAAAAAAAGTGTTTGTTTCTCGACATGCCACCTTTTTGGAAAAGGAATTTCTTGCAAAGGAAATTAGTGGCGATAAGGTAAAACTGGAAGAAATCCCGGCTACACAAACTCAAACTGAAGATTTAGTGGAACCAGAGGATTCAGTAGCTCCCGACGAACCTCAGCCTCTCCGCCGATCTAGTAGGGTTCCTCGCCAACCTGAGAGATACTACGGTTTTCTCATGGATGGTGGGAGCGAGGATTGCATCATGGAGGATGATGACCTAACTAGCTTCGAGCAGGCCATCACGAGTAAGGACTCAGTGAAATGGCTGGATGCAATGCGGTCCGAGATGGAATCCATGTACACCAACAAAGTATGGACTTTTGACGTTGCTCCTGAAGGGGTCAAACCCATTGGGAGCAAGTGGATCTTCAAGAAGAAACTTGGTGTAGATGGGAAAGTGGAGACTTTCAAGGCTAGACTTGTAGAAAAAGGTTTTCGTCAAAGACCAGGTGTGGACTATGACGAAACCTTTTCTCCAGTGGCTATGCTTAAATCCATCCGGATCATGCTTGCCATCGCTGCATATCATGATTACGAAATCTGGCAAATGGATGTTAAGACCGCCTTTCTAAATGGTGATTTAGAAGAGTGCGTGTACATGACTCAGCCAGAGGGCTTCGTAGATAGTGGGAGCAGCGGGAAGGTGTGCAAGCTGCTTAAATCCATTTATAGATTAAAGCAAGCATCGCGGAGTTGGAACATCTGCTTTGACGTCGTTATCAAAGAGTTTGATTTCGTCAAAAATCCAGATGAACCTTGTATCTACAAGAAGGTTGCAGAGAGTAAGGTTGTCTTCCTCGTATTGTATGTGGACGACATACTCTTGATAGGAAATGATATTCCTATGCTGCAATCGGTCAAGCTCTTCTTATCACAAAGATTCTCGATGAAAGATCTTGGTGATGCCTCCTGCATATTGAGAATTAGGATCTATAGAGATATATCCAAAATTATATTGGGATTGTCCCAATCCAGGTACATTGACACCATACTAAAGAAGTTTAGTATGGAAGAATCCAAGCGTGGGAACTTGCCCACGATCTCTGGAGTCACTCTCTCCAAAGAGATGTCTCCCAAGACTAATTTGGAGAGAGCTCGCATGCAAGGGATACCCTATGCTTCGGCTGTAGGCTCTATCATGTATGCGATGCTATGTACCAGACCCGATGTAGCATACTCACTAAGTGTAGTGAGCAGGTATCAAGCTGATCCTGGAGAGAGTCACTGGACAGCTGTGAAGAGCATTCTCAAGTACTTACGAAGGACTAAAGAGATGCTCTTGATGTATGGTAACGGGGAACTCCAAGTGGAGTCCTTTACCGATTCGAGCTTCCAGAGTGATAAGGACGACTCTAAGTCGCAGTCGGGATTTGTCTTTACCCTTTACGGAGGGGCGGTTAGCTGGAAGAGTTCCAAGCAGGAAACCGTGGCAGACTCGACGATGGAGGCTGAATACATCGCTGCCAACGATGCTGCCAAAGAGGCTGTCTGGATCAAGAAGTTCATTACTGAACTAGGAGTGGTTCCATCTATTGAGCATCCAATACCTTTGTATTGCGATAACAATGGAGCGGTGGCTTTGGCCAAGGAACCCAGGTACCATCAGCGATCCAGGCATATTCTGAGGCGGTATCACCTGATCCGGGAGATAGTTGATCGCCGGGAGATCGAGGTCAGGAGAGTTGACACGAAGAACAACACGGCGGATCCACTCATGAAGGCCATTCCCCAGATACAGTTTGAGAGACTCTTCGGGATGCTCGGTATGCGATACTACAGCAGCTGGCCCTAGTGCAAGTGGGAGATTGTTAGTTGTATGTATGCCCTAGAGGCCAGTATTGTACAGATGATGTATATTATATTGGATGCTTGGACATATATAGAGATGACTTTCTTGCTCGTTATGATAGTATGCTATCTGGTTACTCTTTATCTTAACATGTACACTTGTCTCTTTAAACTGTCTTATAGTTACATGTTGGTAAAGCCCTTAGGATGTGTACTTGACTACCTGGACTATGATGCAGATCATACTAGTAGGGACATAGTGTAAGTGCACGGCGGCGCCCCGGCCGTCAATCTGACGGCCAAATGCGGAAGCGGTGATAAACTTTAAATTTTACTTGAACTGGCAAACCGCCGCGCACTAATACCCGGATCGAACCATTAATTAGTCCTAGCTAACTACAAGATGGGGAAGAGAGATATACCGACTGATCCAAGTCCTCCGGTCTTCTCGTCGTCGTCCCGATCTCCTGCGGAAGCTCCGGTCTCCTCCTCGTCGCCGGAAGTGTACCACATCGCCTACTTCTTTTACGGGCTCCCACCTCAATGCCGAGGCAACTCGGGCACGAAGCTGGCTAGTCGACGTGCCCAAGATTTGCTGTAGAATATGTAGTACTCAAGTCTCATATGGGGTTTTGGAGCTTTGCCATTTTGGTGGAAGAAAAGAGAGCAACTTTAGGAAATGAACTAGAGGGCTTTTCTAGCAAGCATGAGAAACAAAATGCCACATATAAAATGAATCCATCCCATCCCCTAAGGGAATGGCCGGCCAAAACAAAGAGAGAGTGAGAATGGAGAGAGTGTGTGTGGTGTATGGATGATTGAACCACTATCATAATCATGAGAGAAAAAGAATGGTGAAAAGAAACAATCATCACAACCAAATCCATACTCCACCAACCAATCAACAACAACCATGATGACATCCAAAGTCAAGCTATCATGAAAAAGGAAAGTCAAGTGATGGTGCTCATCATGAAAAACCATCATGATACAAATATATGCAAAGACCCCCTCCACAAATACTTATTTGCAACAATGCAAATAAGCCCTCCTCCACCAAACTTCGGCCAATGAACGATACAAAGGAAATTGGCCGAAACGGAAAGCAAACTGGCAACTCCAGAAAACTGGTCCCGTAATAAATTACAGGAAAACCACGATACTGTGCATACACACCCGCATTTGTATTCCGACCGAAATACAAATGCAATGAGACAAAATCTACACTGTACTATACTAGGATTCGGCTTATACCAAAGCCGGCTAGTATGATCCGTTTGATCCTGATCCGTGCAATACCGCACGTATCTGATCGAACCCTGCCATATATCCATACGGCCTATAGTACAAACTGTCCGATCCTGACCCGTGCAATACCGCACGTATCTGATCGGATCTTGCCATATCTCCATACGGCCTCTACAACTTTTTGCCCGAAAGCTGAGTAACTGAATGTGGGGGACTCTAAAGACTCGTCAACACATTGGTTGTGGATTTAACCACTAGCACGTCAGAGGTATAAGCCAATACGTAACGGGCTACCAGGTATTGACTAAAAGGGACGTCTGCGAGCGAACTCAGCCTGACAACCCTACTGAGCCTGTCAGTGACAATATCCGTACAGTCCGGTCCATTCGTTTATGAGCATCGCATGGCGGGCCTAGGGGGTTGGTAAAAGTCAGACCCCCAAAAGCGGTACAAGTCGTGTCGGAGTGTAGCCCAGAACACCCTGAGATACTACTGGAATACCTACCAGTAAATCTCCTTGCCTCGGCCGAGGGCTTTGTGTAATGGCTCTCCTAGACACAGCACGACGTCACCCCCAATACCGGGAGAGACGAACCCTTGAAGATACGCTCACTGCCTCCATATGGCTCGGGACTGTACCCAACTAAAACCTGTTTGCACGACTCCTTTGAGCCGTGGTAGGGTAGTAATCAAAGTACAGTGGGAACTCACACAAGACAAATGACGATCCCCAGGTCGATGAACTAACCTGCACACATGTCACCAGGGAACTGCCATCTGACGTCTTGTATATGACCAACTAGCATGTTCCCGGCGAGTCCTGTCCGGTGTACTCATAACCCAATGAGCACCTGTATACATCTTAGGTGATCCAACTGACACCAGTGGCTTGTGAGACCGGCCACCGCCCCTCGTCGGGGTCTCGACTGTATACACTAGTCTACTCTGGAGTATCGATGCCCTGTCTCGAAACTCACACGACTAGGGACCATTTAAGGATATGCTTATAGACCCCAGCTCCCACTTATATGATCGCCCTCATACTGCTGGTGGTCAAGCAAGAATCCTAGGGGCTCTATCAACGTGTAATAGCAACTTGTCAGGTCACCTAAAGCAGTACACGATGATAAAGGTAAACCAGATAGCATACTATCATCTCGAGTAAGACTGTCCTACCGGGATAGGTCCTCCATCAATCATTGCAATCACGTGCCTGTGACCCAATAATTGACTCTGAGGGCACTATCTCCAACAATCTCCCACTTGCACTCAAGGCTAATTATTGCGATGTCGCATACTCACAGCCCGTGTGATACCGAACACCCAACTCCTCTACTAGTCAGTCTCACAAAGCTCGTTTGCAAAACTATTGCGTTCGAGGAATAGCCTTAGTGAGTGGATCCGTTTTGTTGTTTCTTTCTATGTCTCTCTATATCTCAAGTTCGCGGAGAAACCCATCTCCCGAAATGAGCAATACCTGTCTTAGAATGTGTCTGGATGTCTGATGGGACATAGCTCATAAATGAACTCCAAATCCAAACTTCTTAGACTGTATCGTCAACTGAACTTAATCAGTATCCTGCGCCATGCCACCCTCAGTATTGCCTTGGACCACCTGTCCAAAATACTGCCCCTCATCAGAAGGAAAACTATAATTCTGACAACCTCCTTGTCGTCCATGTCACCTTGGAAGCCTGGAATGATAACTGTCTCCTGCATGAGGCTGTCGCTATCATATCCCTAGAACATCCACTTATGTTCTATAACTGCTTCCGACTGTTTCTCCAGGATTGGATCAATGTCAACTTATTGCATCCAGTGCAAGAACAACATCTGGTGTGGTACTTGACATCTCATGATTGACTCAATTGCCTGAGCAAGTGATCTGCCAATCATGCATATCCCTCTCTACTTTAGTCTATAAGACACCTTTAGAGAGGGTGACTCCATCACCTGCAGGTACACTACCGTGCCAGGAGTCGTCCATTCTAAATCCTCTTAGAATGCTGTCTAAGTACCCAGATTGGGAGACTACCCAAATCTAGATCTAAAACCATAGATCTAGTAACCAGTATGTCTGATATAAAATCCATTTCCTTTGTGGAGAAACCACTGTGTGACGACCAAAGTATAACCGATTGTAGTATAGGAGTTTCTTTTCCTATTCTGTGTATGTTATCCAAATACCATGACATCACACCCTACTACCTTCTCAACAGATCCATCCCCTATTCTGATGAAGTCAAACCCATGACTGTCACATCAGAAATAGATGATCTATCTCCGGTACATCTGCTTTAGTCTATAAATAGACATAAGCTACCTGTCCATCAATGCTTCCGCTGCTCCCACTGACTACGACAACCCTCTGGCAGAGTCATATAGACGTACATTTCTAAAACTAGTTTAGAACGACGCTATACTCATCCTCCTGCCGGGTCTCACAGTCTGGAACAACAGCAATGGAAAATCTGGGTAAACAAGAACTTCCCTGTCACCATCCTTGAGGCTACCGTAGTACCTCTCACGTGCCTGAAGTTACCCACCTTATCTGCGGAGTGGCCAATGGAATGTCAATCCAGATTGAATCTTTAGGTTCCTTGTCAAATCTTCAGTAATCGTTTGTGGTTCTGGAATCACTTCCAGTTCTACCATACTCCCACTACTGTTTTCTGAAAAAATATCCATTTTTAATAAAACTGTGGCGAGTTTAGAACAATATTGCTATTGTTCATCCAGATGGTAGAAAGTCAACCCTCGTCATAGCCTGGGTCAACCCACAAACAGCCATTACAGAAACGTGCCTTGAGTTGTCCAGTGTCTGGTTTTAAGCATAAACCGGACAACTCCCCGTACCTTAACATCGTTAAGATATGAACTGTTCTATATCCAATATAGAAACAGAGGCACTGATTTAATTGAACCAGATTCAAATCATGCAGCTGTCTCTAGTGCATGTCAACTAAATGGAAAAAGGCCGATCAACGTTACTCAACTTAGGAATGCTTCCAATTATGAATAACCTGAAAGAGAAGCAAGATCTCTTCATCATTACTATCAACTGAATACCATACACAAGTACCTACATCTTCGATCACTTTGAAGAATCCCGATACTTGCAATACCTGGTTCTCTACTTTATTCAAATACCTATAACTTCTCAAAATTCGGACCCTGTGTTTCCACGAAACACCTGTCTAAAAACTAGAGAAGTCATAAGTAAACCGAATATAGTACGAGGACCAACCCCTCTGTCCTTATGGACCCTGGACAACATACAATACTCTGTATAAGTCCCTTAAGTCTGATAACTTATTCACTGTGTGTCGTAGGTTGAAAACTGTACTTATGGTTAAGAAGAATTACACCGCTGTTTAATGCTCCTTACCTAACCATCCACTGATATTGGTAAATGTCGTAGACACAATTTCAGAAAGGTATATCTCACTCTATGAAAATAGACGTACAGATATATCAATTTGAAATTGGTGCATAACTGCAGATATTCAAAACCAAATATTTGCCGACCGGCAAACAACCCAGGTGACTTCCTCAAATATCACCAATTAAAACGAATTCCGATATAATGAGGATGATCATCTAATTCCCAATAACTTACTCCCACTCATCATTTGTAAAACCATACAGATGTGAGAATCATACCTGGTAAATACATACCCTGGAGTAAGTATCTAATCGGGAAATCAGTTTTCTTTTAACATTACACAGTGAGACTGAAACATTGAAATGTTTCGATGGGGTATCCTGGTATTCCTAGTAATGCCTCTTCCAGATTCACGACTGTAACCGTATAGTTCTTTGCCACCTCTCCAAATCCCTTCATATGTCTTTAGTCTTTACCTTCTGCACACCCCATTAGGCCAAATGGTTTTCTTCCTTCCCTACCGTTCGGCACCAGCCTATGGTTTGGAAGAAGACTATCCAATAAGCATAATGGGTGTACTGTCCTAATCCTAGGAACACTCGCAATGCGAGAGGAGGTGAGGATAAAAGACAACTGAATAAACCTTATTCCTATTTCTCCTGAACCAGAATCCATCCCCGAACTGGAACAAGTTCCTTTCGAGTTCGTATATAACCATACGATGGAGTATCCAATAAACTGTGGATCTTCGTAGTGATACGGAGTGTCCTGGAGAAATACAAAGGTGATTTAGGATTGGCGAAGGAATACTTGGTTTGTTCGTGAATATCTGTTGCAATTTACTTTGCCCTCTTACTAATCCCTTGCTTTGTCTTAACTTAATACCTTCTGTACACCATCGTTATGCTAATTGGTTTTCTTCATTCCCCACCGTTCGGCACCTGCCTATGGTTTGGAAGAAGACTATCCAATTTGCGTAATAGGTGTATTATCTCCTAAACCAAGGAGTACTCACGACTTGAGAGAAGGTAAAAGGAAAAGACAACTGAATAATCCTATCCGTTTTCTCCAGAACCTGAAACCATCCTCGAATAAATTCTTTCGAGTTCGTATCTAACCATACGATGGTTTTTTCCAATGGAAGTGGACGTTCGTAGCAATACGGGGTGTCCTGGAGAAAAGGGTAAAAGTAGGAGTGGCAATGAGGTCCGCAACTTTGACAATCCAAAAGCCAGTGTTTAAGAAGGTTCGGTCAACTTGGTCACTGAGTCAAAGTCTTAGGGTCGGGTCAATGGTCGCTGCCAAAGAGAGAGAGAAAAGAAACACTCAGCGTGCACTCTAACCTAGATCAGAATGGTTACCAATTTATCTAATCTGGAAACCTCCCACTGTATCGTCAAATTCTCCTCCAAACCTGAAAGAAGAATTAGTCGGGATCACCCGAGGAGTAAACCAACTCATCAGTGGGAATCGGGATCCAACTATCATCGCATGATAACGTGACGGAATCCGCTCACATCATCACACTCCAGAAGGTATGCGCATATCTAGCAAGTTTCAGTTCTTTTGAAACTCCCGATGTGATTTCTGCCCCATGCTCTTATGACCTTGACTTTGGCCAACAAATCATAAGTCACATGTCAAGTTCTACCCGTCATTCTCCAGGTTGATTCGAATCCACCCGCACAAGCCCTTGACTTTGGCCAACAAGGCTATATGACTGTTCCAAACCAACGCATCTATCTATGCTGCATATGAATAACCAACAGCTACCAAACACTGTGCCTTGACTTTGGCCAACAAACACAATTTGAATACTATTGACTACCCATATGAAACGACGGAGGGCTACGAATGGTTTCTGGCGAAAACCTTTAACGTAAAGAACTTGATATCGTTGAAGGAACGGATAGCTTTTAAAAATATAGTGACGAAAACCGTTGCTAAAGAGGTCACTCCCGGTGAAGGGATCTCGGCTCTTTCCCCGTAGAATGAGGTGCAGGATATTCCAACTGAATACCACGATGCAAAGCAAAAGTAATCGGCTATAGTGAAGTTAATGCCCTGACGCAAACTTCTGTCCAAGGGGTCACTCCCGGTGAAGGGATCTCGGCCCTTGCCTCGTCGACTGAGGAGCAGGATATTCCATCTGAATACCACGATGCAAAACAAAAGTGAACGTCCTTGCAATAACAGCTTTTGAAAAAGTGTTCCAACAACATCAGATAAGGTTTGTTTTTAAACTTGCATTGATCCGAATCAACGCAGTCCCATCAATTGATCACACCAAAAAGAACGAAAATATACTGATGTACGTATATGCCATCCGCATTCGCCACTGGGTCCCGTCATTACCCGTTAGGTTAGCTAACTAACGACAGAGCGGGGACTGGACTAGCGCGGATGTAAAACATATACAACATCTACTAATATATATACCAATATATTATATTCGCTCAAGGCGTGATAAGAAATGCAACATCACAGAGAATGAACAGCATCACAGAAACAATACAGATATCTGGGATCCCCGGGTTTCACAGAGCCACTACTGAAACCCGATGTTCCCCTGGTCGTGTGGATAGCCTGTGCAATGAAATCCTAGACCCCTACGGGCGCGGCAAGTTACCCGCCAAAACCTGAAGCGAGGCAGCCCCCTTCAGCACCGTGAATGGACCACCCAGAACTTCACGGAATCCGGTAACTCGGGCACCCCTCCTGGGTCAACCTGTACCCCCTATGAGTGCGGCGAATAGCCCGCCAATTCTAGAGTGAAGCCCCCTCCGTCTCAATGCCATGAGATGCGGGCTTGTTGCCCTCTAGAACCCGGCTATCCGTGCACCCCTCCGTGGGGTAACCCTAGTACAGAAAGTAAAATATACATACAACGGGTACATCGACCGCAACCAGGTCGTGCCCTAAAATAATAATACAATCAGGCAGTGACGGCAGTCCACATGTCGGACGCTCGCCCCGCAATATCAAATGTACATAATACAACCACAACTGTACTAGCATTGCATCCAGGCTATCCCCCACGACCGATCTGCAACATCACAGCAAAAACAGAACATCAACGTGAAAGTCACGTTCGCAAATCCGTCTAACCGGGCTATAGCAGTTAGACCGGATTTACCGATCGAGTGATATTCACGGTCGCAGATATAATGTAAATACTGTGAAATAATGTGTTTAAAATATCCGATCGATCAAAAATTAACAAGTGGGCCCCCAAGCAATACTGTAGCACTCACAGAAATTCTGGGCCCAATTTTAATATTCCAAAACCCCAATTTTAACCCCAGAAAGATACAGTAGAAATTTGGTGCAGGGATCCCCACAGTGTGCGGCGGATCCGCGGCCCAAAGGGGGTTTTGGCCGCGATTCCGCGCCTCCATTGTGGATTCACCCTGTCGAATTTCTACAGTAGCCAAGTAGTCTCCAGTACATTAATTTTATACAACCTGAAAAAATTTTGGAGACCAAAAAATTTCAACAGAAAACTGTCGTGGAGGAAATACGGGTTTTGGAACATTTGATCGATCGAAACTGAAAAACACATTAAGGAAAGCTAGACTAAGTTAATGGCGAGGCTCTGATACCACTGTAAGTGCACGGCGGCGCCCCGGCCGTCAATCTGACGGCCAAATGCGGAAGCGGTGATAAACTTTAAATTTTACTTGAACTGGCAAACCACCGCGCACTAATACCCGGATCGAACCATTAATTAGTCCTAGCTAACTACAAGATGGGGAAGAGAGATATACCGACTGATCCAAGTCCTCCGGTCTTCTCGTCGTCGTCCCGATCTCCTGCGGAAGCTCCGGTCTCCTCCTCGTCGCCGGAAGTGTACCACATCGCCTACTTCTTTTACGGGCTCCCACCTCAATGCCGAGGCAACTCGGGCACGAAGCTGGCTAGTCGACGTGCCCAAGATTTGCTGTAGAATATGTAGTACTCAAGTCTCATATGGGGTTTTGGAGCTTTGCCATTTTGGTGGAAGAAAAGAGAGCAACTTTAGGAAATGAACTAGAGGGCTTTTCTAGCAAGCATGAGAAACAAAATGCCACACATAAAATGAATCCATCCCATCCCCTAAGAGAATGGCCGGCCAAAACAAAGAGAGAGTGAGAATGGAGAGAGAGTGTGTGGTGTATGGATGATTGAACCACTATCATAATCATGAGATAAAAAGAATGGTGAAAAGAAACAATAATCACAACCAAATCCATACTCCACCAACCAATCAACAACAACCATGATGACATCCAAAGTCAAGCTATCATGAAAAAGGAAAGTCAAGTGATGGTGCTCATCATGAAAAACCATCATGATACAAATATATGCAAAGTCCCCGTCCACAAATACTTATTTGCAACAATGCAAATAAGCCCTCCTCCACCAAACTTCGGCCAATGAACGATACAAAGGAAATTGGCCGAAACGGAAAGCAAACTGGCAACTCCAGAAAACTGGTCCCGTAATAAATTACAGGAAAACCCCGATACTGTGCATACACACCCGTATTTGTATTCCGACCGAAATACAAATGCAATGAGACAAAATCTACACTGTACTATACTAGGATTCGGCTTATACCAAAGCCGGCAAGTATGATCCGTTTGATCCTGATCCGTGCAATACCGCACGTATCTGATCGAACCCTGCCATATATCCATACGGCCTATAGTACAAACTGTCCGATCCTGACCCGTGCAATACCGCACGTATCTGATCGGATCTTGCCATATCTCCATACGGCCTCTACAACTTTTTGCCCGAAAGCTGAGTAACTGAATGTGGGGGACTCTAAAGACTCGTCAACACATTGGTTGTGGATTTAACCACTAGCACGTCAGAGGTATAAGCCAATACGTAACGGGCTACCAGGTATTGACTAAAAGGGACGTCTGCGAGCGAACTCAGCCTGACAACCCTACTGAGCCTGTCAGTGACAATATCCGTACAGTCCGGTCCGTTCGTTTATGAGCATCGCATGGCGGGCCTAGGGGGTTGGTAAAAGTCAGACCCCCAAAAGAGGTACAAGTCGTGTCGGAGTGTAGCCCAGAACACCCTGAGATACTACTGGAATACCTACCAGTAAATCTCCTTGCCTCGGCCGAGGGCTTTGTGTAATGGCTCTCCTAGACACAGCACGACGTCACCCCCAATACCGGGAGAGACGAACCCCTGAAGATACGCTCACTGCCTCCATGTGGCTCGGGACTGTACCCAACTAAAACCTGTTTGCACGACTCCTTTGAGCCGTGGTAGGGTAGTAATCAAAGTACAGTAGGAACTCACACAATACAAATGACGATCCCCAGGTCGATGAACTAACCTGCACACATGTCACCAGGGAACTGCCATCTGACGTCTGGTATATGACCAACTAGCATGTTCCCGGCGAGTCCTGTCCGGTGTACTCATAACCCAATGAGCACCTGTATACATCTTAGGTGATCCAACTGACACCAGTGGATTGTGAGACCGGCCACCGCCCCTCGTCGGGGTCTCGACTGTATACACTAGTCTACTCTGGAGTATCGATGCCCTGTCTCGAAACTCACACGACTAGGGACCATTTAAGGATATGCTTATAGACCCCAGCTCCCACTTATATGATCGCCCTCATACTGCTGGTGGTCAAGCAAGAATCCTAGGGGCTCTATCAACGTGTAATAGCAACTTGTCAGGTCACCTAAATCAGTACACGATGATAAAGGTAAACCAGATAGCATACTATTATCTCGAGTAAGACTGTCCTACCGGGATAGGTCCTCCATCAATCATTGCAATCACGTTCCTGTGACCCAATAATTGACTCTGAGGGCACTATCTCCAACACATGGTAGTCCATAAGTACATCCTTCAAGGTCCCTAGTCGTGGGTGTATCGAGACGGGGCATCGATATACCAGAGTAGACTAGCGTATACGCTTCTCGACCCATGAGATGGGCGATGGATGATCCCTTATCCATTGGTGTTTGACATCAGAGATGGTATACGGGTGCTCAGTGGAGACTGGGTACACTGGACGGACTCGCCGAGAACTCCCAGATGGTATTATACCTCACGTCAGATGGCAGTTCTCAGGTGACACTTGTACAGGTTAGTTTGTAGACCCGAGATCGTCATAGAGTCTTGTGTGATTCCCACTGTGCTTTGATCTCCACCTTACCATGTCCATGAGGGCGTGCAAAACGGTGGTCTTTGGGTACAGTCCCGAGTCATATGGAGGCAATGAGCGATAGGAGGGGTTTCGTCTCTCCCGGTATTGGGGTTGATGTTGCACAGTGCTCGATTGGCCGTAACAGGGAAGTCCCTGGCCAGGGCTGATCAGAGATTTGCTGGTAAGTGTTACCAGTAGTTTCTCGACCCGTTATGAGCCTCACATCGGCACGACTTATCGGTTATTGGGGTCTGACGTTTACCACCCCTAGACTTGATATGCAACATATCAGACGAACAGACCGGACTGTACGGTAAGTGTTACTGGTTGGATTCACAGGAGTGTGAGCGGGCTAGCTCGTCGATCTTCTGATCGCTCAATACCCGGGTGGCCGTTACGTTTAGCAGACCGCTTGCGGCTTGTGGGTGCTTGATATGATCATCATCTGCTACCGGCGTATTGACGAGTCTTTAGAGTCCTACACAGAGGTTTCCTGGCTCAAGCGAAACGAAATAGGAGCGCATACGAGATATGTGCGGAAGCGAGAATAATGCGTGTATGTGATACCGTATTTCATTCTCGCAATGAATGTATCGATTGGTTATATGCGATATAACCTAGATATCGAATCAAGGATTGATTCGATAAGCCGATACATAGGATACTAGTCGGTTATATGCGATATGACCGGATCGTTAAATCAAGTGTTGATTTAATGATTCAATGTATAATTATATATTTGATATATTACTTTGCATTAACTAGTATTGGTTCACTTTAAATGGATTTTCTCACTTGATGTGCAGGAAGTATATGTGATATACTTTTGTGCACATATTTGTATCATGTTTGATGATACTTGATCATTTGGTTAAGTGTAAAGGATTAAACTATGGTTAAGAGATGATTAGGGTTTTGTTTTTTCATTTATTTATTTGTTTATTTATTTGGAAATGATTTAGATAAAGATGGTGGCTTCTTTTGTTTCTAGTTGAAGCTTCATGAAGCTTTGACTTATGCAACCATTCTTGTCTTCATGCTTAACCCTAACACTCTCAAGTAACCATGGTATATTCTCTACACTTAACCTTAGTTAGGATATGATAAGTATTGTTTTCTTTTTCATTTTAAAAGGACTTATCATATTCTTTCTTCTTCTTGATCATCTTCTTCTTCAAGAAAAGCTTGATGCCATTAATGGCAACTTGAGCAAAAGTGAGTGAAATCCAATTCTAAAGTGAACCCATCTCCTATTTCTTCACCCTCTACCTCTTGCCAAGTTGTTTTGGGTGTTTTCTTCACAAGTTTCACAACTTGGTGAAGTTGGAGCTTGAACTTGTGCAACCTCGACGTAGATCATCTTCGGCACGAAGCCGACGACCTATTTCGCTCATTCCTTTTGATGAAGCCGATGCGAGAGTCCGAAATCCGACTAGGACAGCGAGAGGACGTATACATGGAGCTAAGGAAGTGGATAACCGGATCTACAAAGGTTCTAGCCTCTCTCCTTTAGTTAAAGTGTTAACTAGATTCGTATTTCGCCTAGAATTCTAGCCGACGATCCGTATTAGGGTTTCTCGGCACCAATAAAATTTGAAATTGGCATGGTTGATGCCTTGTGAGACCTCTATAGTGTGTCTAGGAACCCTACAGAAATTTGCAATGAGATTGCATACCTTCTATGAGATAGTTGGATCCCGATACCCGCTGCGAGTAAGAGTTACTCCTGGAAGAGTTTTACACATTATAATTAGCCGATCAAGTAGGTGTCTAGAAAGGTGTCAACGGGGTTACGCCCTTGGGAAAACGAGGTTTACTTCAATTAGGTCCGTGCGAAAGCACGGGGAACCTCCCTCAAAGTACTGACACTGGCCTGGCTGAAAGATTGGCGAACTTGTAGAGTGTAATTAATCCCGGCTAGTCTTTCCTTTTAGGGTTTGAAAGAAGATTTGACTAAAACAGTGGGAGACATCCTGATTAGATATATTAGATAACCAATCTAATCTTGTAAGAGCATACGCTGAGTGTTTTCTTCTCTCTCTCTCCAGGTAGCGACCATATCACGCCTTAATCAAGATAATAAAACGGATATATTGACCGAACCCGCTTGTTATACTGAGCTGGGGAACGTTGGTCCCGCTCCAACTTATAATTGTTATAAGACAGAGCAGGAAATTGGGGAATACTAGATTTCCCGTGCCGCCCAAACGAAGAAAGTGCATGCTGATGCATCTTCATCGGGTGTGTTCATTACACAGAACTGTTTCTCAGTATCCTTTACGTCCTGGGTATGTGATACCGGATCAGGATCCCATATACGTAATTTGTTACATGGGCTACAGATAGGTAGAGAACTGAGAACGGGTGATAAGTTTCATGAGATAGGAACGGTGCAAGTGTTGCAGCCAAGTCTGTTGGTCACTATCACCCTGTATTACCAGAATACATTAATTCTGAACGAATGTTATTAGATACCGAACCTGATATACAACATCATATCAGTCTTTTTATTAGTAAAGAAGTGATATAATTTTGCATTGTTGGATAATGTTTTGAACATTTCCTATATCAAGAGTTGATCGGTTCAGGTACGTTATCTAAAAGCATTGACGTTCTAAATCAAACTACAGTTCTTAGTATACGAAACACACACAAGAGGAAGAGTTCAGAAATGAACGAATCCTTCTTGAGGTATTGTAGACTAGGTCATATCAATGCGACCCGACTAGCTGAAGTTACATATAGATGCATATTTAAATTAGTTTGAATTTACATCTTGTGAAACTTGCCGGTCATGTCACAGAGATAAGATGACCACAGCTCTGTTTATTGGAAACAAAGAAAGAGTTAGTGAACTCTTGAGATTGATACATGTTGATGTATGAAAGTCCCCTGTCTACATATGCCAGGACCGGTTCTTTGTACTTCATTACATTCTCTGATGATCTTTCAAGATTCAGACATATGTTCCTGTTGAAATACAAGTCCGAAGCTTTTGAGATATTCACAGAATATAAGTTAGAAGTGGAGAACCAACAACGGGTATAAGTATTATGTCCTTTGATGAGATCAGGGAGGAGAATACTTGAGCACGGAATTCCTGGACTATTCTAAAGGAGAATGAGATTCTCTCTCGGCATTACTCCTCCGTATACACCATAGCAAGATGGTATATCGGGGTGGAGCAATAGCACCCTATGTGATATAGTGTGCTCTATGATGAGTACTACTGAGTTTCCTACTTCCTTTTGGGAGTTATGCACTTGAGAAGCTGCATACCTATTGAATAAGGTTCCAATCAAATCAGTTGCCTACCACTTCATATGTGATATGGAATGGGAAGAGCCCATATCTTAAGTTTGTTAAGATTTAAGGTTGTCCGGCATATGTCTAAAAGCAAAATCCGGACAAGCTCGAGGCAAAGTCAGATCTGTGGAAGTTTGTTGGATATCCCAAGCATATGCAAGGGAATATCTTCTACTTAACCGAGGAACAAAAGATGTTTTGTTTCTCAGCATGCCACCTTTATGAAAGGGAATTTCTTGTGAAGAAATTATTGGTTATGAGGTAGAACTGGAAGGAGTTCCAGCTATACAAACTACAGCAGATGATTTGGTAGAACCAAAGGATTCAATAGTTTCCAACGAACCTCAGCCTCTCCGTCGATCTAGTAGGGTTCCTCACCCACCTGAGAGATACTTCGGTTTCTCTATGACAGTGGGAGCGAGGATTGCATCATGAGATGATGACCCAACTAGTTTCGAGCTGGCCATCAGGAGTGAGACTCTGTAAGAATGGCTGGGTGCTTATAGATGGAATCCTTATACACCAACAAAGTATGGACTTTGGTTGCTCTATCTGAAGGGTTAAATCCCCATCAGGAGCAAGTATATCTTGAGAAGATTACTCGGTGTACATGGAAAAGTTGAGACTTTCAAAGCTATGCTTAAGTCCATCCAGATCCTACTTGCCACGGCTACATACCATGACTACGATATGTGGCGGTTGGGTATCATGACTGCTTTTCTAAATGTTGATTTGAAAGAGAGCGTCTATAAGTACACAGCCAGAGGGCTTCATAGACAGTGGGAGCAGCGGAAACGTGTGCAAGATGTTTTATGTGATAAAGCAGGTATCGCGGAGTTGGAACGTCTGTTTTGATGTGGTAGTCAAAGAGTTTGACTTCATCAAAATAGTAGATGAACCTTGTGTAGGGTTCCTAGGCACTCTCAAGAGGTCCCACAAGGCATCAACCATGCCAATTTCAAATTTTAACGGTGCCGAGAAACCCTAATACGGATCGTTGGCTAGATGTCTAGGCGAAAAACAAACTAGTTAACAACTTAACTAAGGTTTATACGGAAATACAACCTTTGTAGATCCGGTGCTCCACCTCCATAGCTCCGCAACGAAGTCCCCTTGCTGTCCAAATGAATTCCCGGGCTCTAGCGTCCGCTTCATCGGAGAATAGGCAGGCTAGGTCGTCGATGTTCATGCCGAAGATGATCTACGTCGAGACATCACTAGATCAAGCTCCAACTTCACCAAGTCAATAAACTTGTGAAGAAAACACACTCTACTACTTGGCAAGAGGTAGAGGATGAAGAAATAGGAAGTGGGTAGACTTTAGATTTGGATTTCTCACTCATTTCATCAATCCACCATTGATGAAGTGAAGGTTTCTTCAAGTGAAGAAGATGAAGAAGAAGAAGAAGATATTATGATAAGTTATTTTCAAAAAGGAAAATAATAAGAATACTTATCATAATGTAACCATGGTGAAGTGTAGAGAATCAACTAGGGTTAAGTGGAGTGGTTAGGGTTAAGCATGCGACAAAATGGTGACTTAGTCAAAGCTTCATGAAGCTTCAACATACAAGTCCAAAATAAGCCACCATTTCATTTCTTTATGCTTAATATTTTTCCAAAAATAATAAATGGATAAATAAATGAGAAAAAGAAATGAAACCCTAACCACTTAAGTAACCATGATTTAATTCTTTACACAAACCCAAACTAGCATGTATCATCAAACATGATACAATCTTGTGCACAAAAAATATATCATATATACAATGTGCACAAACCAAGTGAGAAAATCCATTTAAAGTGAACCAATATTAGTTAATGCAAAGTAATATATCAAATATATAATTATACATTAAATCATTAAATCAACACTTGATTTAACGATCCGGTCATATCGCATATAACCGACTAATATACAATGTATCGATTTATCGAATCAATCCATGATTCGATAACTAGGTTATATCGCATACAACCATTCGACACATTCATCGCGAGAATAGAATACGATATCACATACACGTATTATTCTCGGTCCCGCACATATCTCATATGCGCTCCTATTTCGTTTCGCTTGAGCCAGGAAACCTCTGTGTAGGACTCTAAAGACTCGTCAATACGCCGGCAGCAGATGATGATCATATCAAGCACCCACAAGCCGCAAGCGGTCTGCTAAACGTAACGGCCACCCGGGTATTGAGCGATCAGAAGATCGACGAGCAAGCCCGCTCACACTCCTGTGAATCCAACCAGTAACACTACCGTACAGTCCGGTCTGATCGTCTGATATGTCGCATATCTTGCCTAGGGGTGGTAAACGTCAGACCCTAATAGCTCGATAAGTCGTGTCGATATGAGGTCTATAACAATTCGAGAAACTACTGGTAACACTTACCAGTAAATCTCAGCAACCATGGCCAGGGATTTCCTGTTATAGCCAATCGAACACAGCGCAACATCAACTCCCTATACCGGGAGAGACGAATCCCCTCCTATCGCTCATTGCCTCCATGTGACTCGGGACTGTACCCAAAAACCACCGTTTTGCACGCCCTCTTGGATGTGGCAAGATGGAAATCAAAGCACAGTGGGAACCACACAAGACTCTATGACGATCTCGGGTCAACAGACTACTCTGTACCAGTGTCACCAGAGAACTGCCATCTGACGTAAGGTATAATACCATCTGGGAGTTCTCGGCGAGTCCGTCCAGTGTACCCAGTCTCTACTGAGCACCCGTATATCATCTCTGATGTCAAACACCAATGGATATGGGATCATCCATCGCCCATCTGTATGGGTCGAGAAGGTATACGCTAGTCTACTCTGGTATATCGATGCCCCATCTCGATACACCCACGACTAGGGACTTTCAAGGATGTACTTATGGACTACCATGTCCCTACTAGTATGATCCGCATCATAGTCCAGGTAGTCAAGTACACATCCTAAGGGCTTTACCAACATGTAACAGAGAGACAAACAGTGTACACGTTAAGGTAAAGAGCAACCAGATAGCGTACTATCATGTCGAGCAAGAAAGTCCTCCCTATATACGTCCCAGCATCCACTACAATATACATCCAATGTACAGTAATGGCCTCTAGGGCATACATATAACTAACACCTTGTATATACAAAAAAGGTAGTAGAGAGTATGGTGGTGATCCTCGTAGAGTATGTGGATGGCATACTCTTGATAGGGAAGGAGTTTCCTATGCTACGCTCGGTCAATCTCCGCTTATCACAAGGATTCTCCATATAGGATCAAAGCGATACTTCCTAAATCCTGGGTTTTGGATCTATGAGATAGATCTAATTGGATGTTAGGATACTCAGTAGTTGTAGTGAGATGGTATCAATCGATCCTGGGGAGAATCACTGGAAAGGTTCCAGGGTGATAAGGACGACTGAATGTCAGTCGCAGGCATTGTCTTTACCCTCAGTGGAGGGACGGTATGTTGGAAGAATTCCAAGCTAGATACCGTGACTTACTAGACAATTAAAGCCAAGATACATCGTTACCAAGGATGCTACCAAAGAGGCAGTCTGGATATATAAGTTCATGAGATGAACTTCGTTCCTACCATTGTGTGACAATGGAGTTATGGCTTTAGCCAAGGAACTACCGTCCGATCAGAAATCCAGATATAATTTTTAGGCAGTATCACCTGATCATGGAGATGGTTGATCTTCAGGGAGATCGAGGATAGGAGAGTAGACACAGAGGATGACAGCGCGGATCCACTCACAAAGGCCTTTTTCCCAGTAGAGACTTTTATGGGATGGTTGAGTATGAGATACTTCAACCACAGCTAATTGTTGGATATGTGATACCATAACAGATGGCCCTAGTGCAAGTGGGAGATTGTTAGTTATATGTATGCCCTAGAGGCCATTACTGTACATACGATGTATATTGTAATGGATGCTTGGACATATATAGGGAGGACTTTCTCGCTCGACATGATAGTATGCTATCTGGTTGTACTTTATCTTAACATATACTCTGATTGTCTCTATATTACATGTTGATAAAGCCCTTAGGATATGTACTCGACTACTGGGAGTATGATGAGATCATACTAGTTGGGCCACCGTAGTCGACGAGTACATCCTATAATTGTTCCTAGTCGAGGGTGTATCGAGATAGGGCATCGATGCACCAGAGTAGACTAGCGTATACGCATCTTGACCCATATGATGGGCGATGGATGATCCTATATCCATCGGTGTTTAACATCAAGGATGGTGTACGGGTGCTCAGTGGAGACTGGGTACACTGGACGGACTCGCTGAGAACTCCCAGATGGTATTATACCTCACGTCAGATGCCAGTTCTCTGGTGACACTGGTACAGAGTAGTCTGTTGACCCGAGATCGTCATAGAGTCTTGTGTGATTCCCACTATGCTTTGATTTCCATCACACCACGTCCAAGAGGGCGTGCAAAAAGGTGGCTTTTGGGTACAGTCCCGAATCACATAGAGGCAATGAGCGATAGGAGGGGATTCGTCTCTCCCGGTATAGGGAGTTGATGTTGTGCTGTGTTCGATTGGCTATAACTGGAAATCCCTGGCCAGGGTTGCTGAGATTTACTGGTAAGTGTTATCAGTAGTTTCTCGAACTGTTATAGACCTCATATCGACACGACTTATCGAGCTACTGGGGTCTGACGTTTACCACCCCTAGGCGAGATATGCGACATATCAGACGACGAGACCGGACTGTACGGGAGTGTTACTGATTGGATTCACAGGAGAATGTACAGGCTTGCTTGTTGATCTTCTGAGCGCTCAATACCTGGGTGGCTGTTACGTTTAGCTGACCGCTTGCAGCTTGTGGGTGTTTGATATGATCATCACCTACTGCCGGCGTATTGACGATTCTTTAGAGTCCTACACAGAGGTTTCTTGACTCAGGCAAAACGGAGTAGGAGCACATATGTGATATGTGCGGGACCGAGGATAATACGATATGAGATACCGTATTCTATTCTCACGATATTTGATATCAGCCGGGTCATCGAATCAAGTGTTGATTCGATGAATCGGCACGGATAAATATTAGTCGGTTATATGCGATATAGCTGGATTGTCGGATTAATTGTTGATTCGATAATTTAATGTATAATAATATATATGATATATTAAATTACATTAACTAATATTTGCTCACTAAAAGATTCTTTTTCTCACTCGGGTAATACATTAATATATATGCGATATATGTTAATTGTATTATTTTATTTGGTTACAATAAATATTACATATGTGATATATAATATTGTAACATGATATGATAACTAATGCAACATGTTTAGTAGAGATTAAATAAGATTAGGGTTTGATTTGGGTTAATGCTTTCTAGATGATTCTAGAAGGTTTAGTTTTGTTTTGTGAAAGATATTTTGTAATGACTCATGCTTTAACCCAACTCAAACCCTAACCCTAGTTAATTCTCTACATGGGTTTAGTTGACCATGGTTGCATTAATCATCATATTTATCCTTTCATTATTCTTCACAAAAGGTTTCATGTTGATTGTTCATCTTCTCCCTTCTTTCTTTTCATGAAAAAGCTTTCTAGCTTTTTCTAAGTGATGAAAAAAATGAGTGAGAATAAGAAAACAAATGAGAGCAAAAATCCTATTTCATCATCCTCATCTATCCTTGCCATTTAGATGAGGGTGTTCACATCATTTCATGAGTAATAGCTTGTGTTAACGAAACTTCAAGGTAGATCATCTTTGTTATCGAAGATCGGAAACAAGACTGCATCTTTCTATTTGTGGAGCCTCTCGAGAGTCCGGAACACGATGATCGCAGCGAAGGGACCTCAACACGGAGCTTAACAAGTGAAGGACTGGATCTACAAAGATTGTAATCCCTCTCACTTAGTGTTAAAGGGTTTAACATGCTTGTTTTCTCCTAATCTCTAGTTTAAAGATCCGGCTTTGGGTTGTTCGGCACGGCTAAATTTTAAATCGGGCATGGTTGATGCCTTGTAGACCCTTGTGCGTGTGCCTAGCAACCCTACGCAAACCAAATATTTCATCGCCACTCCTACTTCACCTTTGTATTTCTCCAGAACACTCCGTATCACTACGAAGATCCACAGTTGTTTGGATAATCCATCGTATGGTTATATACGAATTCGATGGAACTTGTTCCAGTTCGGGGATGGATTCTGGTTCGGGAGAAATAGAATAAGGTTTATTCAGTTGTCTTTTATCATCACCTTCTCTCAGGTTGCGAGTACTCCTAGGATTAGGAGAGTACACTTATTATGCTTATTGGATAGTCTTCTTCTAAACCATAGGCTGGTGCCGAACGGTATGAAAGGAAGAAAACCATTAAGCCTAACGATGGTGTACAGAAGGTAACGACTAAAGACAAATAAAGGGATTTGGAGAGATGACAAAGAAATATAAGGTTATAGTCATGAATCTGGATAATGGAAGAGGCATTACTAGGAATACCCGGATACCCCTTCGAAACATATTCATGTTTCAGTTTCACTATGTATTGTTAATAGAAAACTGATTTCCCAATCAGTCCGTGCTCCAGGGCATGTATTTACCAGGTATGATTCTCACATCTGTATGGTTTTACAGATGATGAGTGGGAGTAAGCTATTGGGAATTAGGTGATCATCCTCATTATATCGGAATTCGTTGTAATTGATGATATTTGAGGAAATCGCCTGGGCACAGTTTTCAATCTACGACGCACAGGGTTTAAGTTATTAAACTCAGGGGACTTATAAAAAGTATTGTATGTTGTCCAGTGTCCATTATGACAAAGGGGATGATCCTCGTACTGTATTCTGTTTACTTGTGACTTCTCAAGTTTTAGATAAGTGTTTCGTTGAAATACAAGGTCCAAATTTGAGAAGTTATAGGTACAAGAATAAAGTAAAGAACCAGGTGTAACAAGTATCGGGATTCTTCAAGGTGATCGAACATGTAGATACTTGTGTATGGTATTCAGTTGATAGTAATGGTTTAGAGAACTTGGTTCCCTTTTCAGGTTAATCATAATTGGATGCACTCCTAAGTTGAGTAATGCTGATCGGCCTCTCTCACCATTTAGTTGACATGCACTGGAGACAGCTGCATGATTTGAATCTGGTTCTAATTAAATCACTGTCTCTGTTTCTAAATTGTATAGAATGGATAATATCTTAACGATGTTAAGGTATATGGAGTTGTCCGGCTTATGCTTAAAACCAGACTCTGGATAACTCAAGGCACGTTTCTGTAATGGCATTTTGTGGGTTGATGTAACATTTCAGAAAAAATAAAATAAAATATTATTTTTGGGAATTTTTATAATTAAATAATATTATATTGAATATTTTAATAAGGCGGTATAATTAAATACCGATAAATTGAGGAAAAATTTTAAAAATTACTAAAATGAGGGTGCTTTTTATGATTTATGCAAATTATGAAATTTTATGATTTATTTGACACTATTTTAGTGCTAATCGCGATTAAAAATCACTAATCGTGGATTAAGCGTGTTTTGTGCAAAGCATGCACCATATCTTTTCACACTTGTGTTACATTTTCCTACATGGCTTTATCATCATTTTTCATTCTTTGCTTTGGGTTTACTATTGAGGAGAGAGGGAAAATAGAAAAGAAAAGAAAAGAATAGAATATAGAAATATGGGCAAGAGAGAGAAAGAGAGGGTGAGGGGTCAACATTGGTCTTGAGCCATTCCTTCTTCATTATTTCACTCATTTCCACTCCCCGCCTTCTCTTTGCTGCTGCTGCTGCTGCCCTAACTCCCTCCCCCTCTTCACCTCCTCAAAACACCATCAAACAACCTCAAAAGTCCATCTCCCTTTCACAAAAAAAGATGCTCAAGCTCACAAGCTATACTATGGACCAAGAAAGTTTTCATTTTGGCGCTGTGGAGGGTTAATGGATGCTAAATGAGGTAATTCCTTCACACTTAGTGTAGTTTTTCCTTCACTTTAAACCATATTTGTGTTTAGTTGTGATTTGGTGCGATTTGGTGAACTTTGGTGATTTCTAGAGAGGGCTAGGGTTTGAATTGAGTTGTGATTGTAAATTGAGGCCTAGTGGTGACCTTAAACCCCTCCCAATTGATTGAAACTTAGACCAACCCAACTGAAACCCCAAAATACGGTTTTACAGAACTTTACAATGTCGGTTTGTGAACTTTAAGTGTGCAGGCAAATCTTGAATGAACTGGAATTTCTACTGGAAAAATAAACAACTTCAGGGGCTTAGAATTGACCCTAGGAAGATACCCAGAGAGCACGAACCCCAAAGGAGTCCCCAAGGCCGGCGAGACCGGTTTTGCATGAGAGAGGGCTCGGCCACTTGGTGAGGGTGTGGATCCAAGTTTCTTCTGTAGGTCACATATACCCTATATATCAGCCTAGTGTTTTTCGCTCACATGGTTTTCACCATCATCCAAATCTTGGACCAATTTCCTACAATGTAGTATTATGTCATTACCACAACTTAAACTTTAAATACCAAATCTTGGTTTTTGTGTTAGATTGGTGGCCTACAGGGAATCTGGAATGACCCTAGACACTTACTGGAAAAACTAGCAAGACCATTACCCTATATTGACTACCAGGAGACTACCCTACAAACATGACACCCCAACTCCCTACCAGGGCCGAGGTCGCCGGAATTTTAGGGTAGGGGGTCGACCACCTTGTGGAGTCAGGGGTCCTGGTTGCTTCCATAGCTCATTTACACTTTATACATCACTCTAGTATTGTTTTGGAACATTGTTTGCACCTTAATCAAAATCTAGGACTGAATACATGTGTTACTATTTTGATTCGAGTTATAGTTTTGCGTATTTTAAATTCTGGATTTTAGTATTTGTGCTTTATCTCGATCACGTGACATTTGTATGTCTATATTGAGTGATTTCGGGTTGTTTTGAGAGGGCAAACCATAGGTTTTGACCTATGCGAGTTCCACGTGTCGTTTTGGTTTCGACTTGGTTTTTAATGCGATCCGATACGCTATGATGTGTAGGTACCCTCGCGAAGACTTCGAGACGACAAGCAAGCGCGTGGCGATGTCGACATCGGCAAGCGAAGGTCAAGGTGAGTAAATTATATCTACGGGGCAAGTCGGGTGGATGGCGTATAGCACCCCCGCGGTTCGATGAATAGTATATATATATATATATATGATATCTTTTATCTGTGACATGGATTTTCAGGATATGATTAGGTGTTAAATGGTTAGTTTAGGGTTATTAGAAGTGAACTAGTATAGCTTCCTAGTCGCGAACCCTAGAATAGGTTTACACTCATACGCACACATATGCTTACTGTTATACTTGTGCGTATTTGAGAATATATATATATATATAGACACACACATAGGTATGAGACTGTGTATATATATGTATATACTCTATAGCTACACTTGGATGATGAAGATAGTGGATGATATTTAGAGATGAGTCGATGAGATTGGGTATGATGCCATGAGATCGGTGATATGATGTGGTTCGTATTTTGAGATACGACATGAGATTTTAGCGGGCCTTTGGACGTGTGCTCTCATACACGCACATATATATATAGATGGTATCCATTTGTACTAGACTTAGATCAGTACCCCTGTTCATGAGATATAATGATAAGGATACCAGATAATTGATGAGATAAATGTGATAATTGACCCGTACCCAGATTTGGGGATGCCGTACGACGGATTTACGTACGAGCTATATATTGATGATTGATCCGCACTCTTGACTCGAGGATGTCATATTATATACCGTAACGTATGTGATATTATTGAGGCGGGATCATCGACTATTATATATATATATATCGATTCAGATTTAGGTGGTTTCCATACCCTTCAATTAGCTTGTTAGTTAGATCTGTAGTTTACTTGTAGATGTTAGACTAGACCCGAGTCATACCTATTTTCAAAACTAACGAATCGTGAGTATTTTAAAGACAGGCTAAGGAATTCTACGGATATTTTCAAAAGACGCATCTTTTCTTAAAAACATCGTAGCCCTTATTTTTCTAAAAACCCCGATTCGTCTTATTTCAAATGGAATAACCGTATGACATTTATTTATTGATGTAGATACTTCACAGCTGTGTTTATTGTTCGATTTTCGCATTTCTTGCTATTTGCATCCCATTACATGTGTAAATGTGTTTAGCTGTTAGGACACCAGCACCATTATCGATAATGCGTATGTTCCACATACACCTGCTTACCAGCTCACACACTTCATCATCGATAATTACCATGTCACTACATAGTAGGATTGTTGCATCAGAATATACCTACTTGTACATCAATATTGGCGCACAGACATATTGTACACTCATACTTGCGTACACACATATTGTACACCCATACTTGCATACATACATATTTGCACATACATAGATGATACTGGCTTGATTTTGGAGATTTGGGAACCGCAAGATATATTTTAAAACTGGATTCATTTAAAAGAGCGGTTTTCCCCTCAATGTTGTTGGATATAGTGCCCTCAGAGTCAATTATTGGATCACAGGCACGTGATTGCAATGATTGAGGGAGGACCTATGCCGGTAGGATAGTCTTACTCGAGATGATAATATGCTATCTGGTTTATCTTTATCATCGTGTACAGTTTTAGGTGACCTTACAGGTCACTATTACACATTGATAGAGCTCTTAGGATTCTTGCTTGACGGCCAGCAGTATGATGGAGATCATATACGTGGGAGCTGGGGTCTATAAGCACATCCTTAAAAGGTCCCTAGTCGTGGGAGTTCCGAGACAGGGCAACGACACTCCATTAGTAGACTAGTGTATACAGTCGAGACCTCGACGAGGGGCGGTGGCCGGTCTCACAAGCCATTGGTGTCAGTTGGATCACCTAAGATGTATACATGTGCTCATTGGGTTATGAGTACACCGGACAGGACTCCCCGGGAACATGCTAGTTGGTATTATACCTGACGTCAGATAGCAGTTCCCTGGTGACATGTGTACAGGTTAGTTCATCGACCTGAGATCGTCATTTGTCTCGTGTGAGTTCCCACTGTGCTTTGATTACTACCCTACCACGGCTCAAAGGAGTCGTGCAAACAGGTTTTAGTTGGGTACAGTCCCGAGCCACATGGAGGCAGTGAGCAGATCGGCAGGGGTTTCATCTCTCCCGGTATTGGGGGTGAGATCGCGCTGTGTTTAGGAGAGCCATTACACGAAGTCCTTAGTCAAGGCAGGAGATTTACTGGTAGGTATCCCAGTAGTATCTCAGGGTGTTCTGGGCTACACTCCAACACGACTTGTACCGCTTTTAGGGGTCTGACTTTTGCCAACCCCCTAGGCCCGACATGCGATGCTCATAGACGAACGGACCGGACTGTACGGATATTGTCACTGACAGGCTCAGTAGGGTGTCAGGATGAGTTCACTCATCGACCTCCATTTTGTTCAATACCTGGTAGCCCGTTACGTACGGCTAGTACCACTGACGTCCTAGTGGTTAAATCCACAGCCAAAGTATTGACGACTTTTTAGTGTCCCCCACAGACAGTTTCTCAAGTTTCGGGCGAAACGTTGTAGAGGCCGTATGATATATGGCAGGGTTCGATCATATACGTGCAGTAGTGCACGGATCATGATCGGGCGGATCATACTAGTGGGCTTTGGTTTAAACTGGATCCTAGTATTAAATTTGTTGGATTACTTTAGTCTCATCGCATTCGCATTCGGTCGGAATGCGGATGCAGGTATGTATATACAGGTGAGGGGTATCGTTATGATCCGTCACGAGTTTACTTTAGATGTTGTCGTATCTTTTTGTTGTTGTAAACATTTGGATTAATTTTTACAAATGGAAATTGTGAGCTTAAATCATCATTTTGAGCATTTAATGTGACATAGACTTCATTAGTGATTCATGGTCTCTTTTCTTGTGCTAATGTCACATTATGTGATTGATTTGTGGTTTGAAATGAGAGGAAGAGAGAGAAGGGCAGCCATTGTAAAGTTTATGGTCTTGTATTTTTCATTCTCACTCTCTCTCATTTTTATCATAAGAACACAAAAGAAAAAGAAAGAAAAACTTCTTCTTCTTCCTCTTCTTTCTTGAGCTCATTATCTCCTCACTAATGGCATCCACTAAATCCTCAAGAGACAAAGTGATCACACACATTCTCTACTTCTCCTTGGACACGTCGGCTAGCAAACTTCATGTCCGAGTTGCTTCGGACGAAGCGGGAGCCCGTAAAAAGACTCATTGATGTGGTGCCCTTCCGACGAGAAGACTGGAGATCGGAGATGCCGCAAGGGGCTTGGGTTGGTGGCCAAAGACCGAAGGAAATGGATCGATCGGTATTGCTTTCTAACCCTTCTCTAGTTTGCTAGTTATAGATTAATGGTTCGATCCGGGATTAAATTCTGCGATAGCGCCGGTTTCAAGTTTTGAAAAAGTTTTCATTTCCGCGTTTTGGCCTCGGACAGACGGCCGGGGCGCTACCGTAGACTTACATGGTATCAGAGCCACGCCATTAACCTTTACTAGCTTGTTCTAACGTAATTAAAATATCGATCGAATGAAATTTCCGAAACCGTGATTCCATTTCATGCAGTTTCTGTCGAATTTTTTTTGCCGTCAAAAAATTATTTTGAGTATTGCAGAAAATCATGCAGGCTTTTTTAAGAGATCTGAGAAAATTTGGTACACTGATATCCCTGTAGCGCCACGGAACAGCGGTCGTACTCACGTTTTGGCCGCGGTTCCGCCGCAGTACTGTAGCAACACTGCACCAAATTTTTTGAGGTGGTCTCTGAATTGGAATTGGGGTTTCTGGTAATTTTATTTTTGGCCCAGATTATTTTGAGTACTGGGTATTGTGCTTGGGGCCCACTTCAGGAAATTTTGTCGATCGAAAATTTTAAATATGTTAGTTTACAGTGCTTACTTTATATCTGCGACCGTGATTGTCGTTTGATCGGTAAATCTTGTCTAATTGCTATAGCTCTTTTAGACGGATTTGCGAACGTGACATTCACGTTGATGTTCTGTGTTGTGCTGTGTTGTTGCGGATTTGTCATGGTGGATAGCCTGGATGCAATGGTAGTACAGTTTGGGTATATTTGTACATTTGATATTGCGGGGCGAGCTTCCGACATGTAGACTGCCGTCACTGCCTGTTTGTATATTATTCTTTTGGGGCACGACCGGGCTGAGGTCGATGTATCCGTTGTATATATTTTACTTTCTGTACTAGGATTACCCCGCGGAGGGGTGCACGGGTAGCCGGGTTCTAGAGGGCAACAGGCCCGCATCTCATAGGTTTGAGACGGAGGGGGCTTCACTCTAGAATTGGCGGGATATTCGCCGCACTCGTAGGGGGTACAGGTTGACCCAAGGAGGGATGCTCAAGTTACTGGATTTCGCGAAGTGTTAGGTGGTCCATTCACTTTGCTGTAGGGGGCTGCCTCGCTTCAGGTTTTGGCGGGTAACTTGCCGCGCCCGTAGGGGTCTAGGATTTCATTGCACAGGCTATCCACACGACCTGGGGAACGTCGGGTTTCAGTAGCGGCTCTATGAAACCCGGGGATCCCAGATTATCTGTATTGTTCTGTGATACTTATTACATTTCTGTGATGTTGCATTTATCACGCCTGGAGCGATTATTATATATTGATATATATACTAGTAGATGTTGTATATGTTTTACACCCGCGCTAGTCCAGTCCCTGCTCTCTCGTTAGTTAAGTAACCTAACGGGTGATGACGGGACCCAGTGGCGAATGCGGATAGCATATACGTACATCGTATTTTCGTTCTTTTGTGGTGTGATTAATTGATGGGATTGCATTGATTCGGATCAATGCAAGCTAAACAAACCTATTCTGATATAGTTGGAACATTTTTCAACAAGCTGTTATTGCAAGGACGTTCTTTTTTGTTTTGCACAGTGGTATTCGGTTATGAATATCCAGCACCTCAGTCGACGAGGCAAGGGCCGAGATCCCTTCACCGGGAGTGACCCCTTGGACATAAGTTTGCGTCAGGGTAATAACTTCACTATAGCCGATTACTTTTTGCTTTGCATCGTGGTATTCAGTTAGAATATCCTGCACCTCATTCTACGGGGAAAGAGCCGAGATCCCTTCACCGGGAGTGACCTCTTTAGCAAAGGTTTTCGCCACTATATTTTTATTAAAAGCTATCCGGTTCCTTCAACGATATCAAGTTCATTACGTTAAAGGTTTTTCGCCAAAAACCATTCGTAGCCCTCCGTCATTTCAGAAAGGTAGCACTTAGTATTCATCCTATGTATGTTGGCCTTCGTCAAGGCATAGTGTATGTTAGCTATTTGTTACTTTTCTGCAGCATAGATTGATGCGTTGGTTTGGGACAGTCGTACTACTATTTTGGCATTCGTCAAGGGTATGTACGGGTGGGTTCAAATTAACCTGGATAATGACGGGTAGAACTTGACATGTGACTTATGATATGTTGGTCTTCGTCAAGGTCATAAGAGCATGGGGTAAAAATCACATCGGGAGTTTCTAAAGAAACTGAAACTTGCCAGATATGCGCATACCTTCTGGAGTGTGATAACGTGAGTGGATTCCATCACATTATCATGCGATGATAGTTGGATCCCGATACCTACTGATGAGTTGGTTTACTCTTTGGGTGATCCCGATTAATTCTTCTTTCAGGTTTGGAGGAGAATTTGAGATTACAGTGGGAGGTTTCCTGATTGGATAAATTGATAACCATTCTAATCTAGGTTAGAGTGCACGCAGAGTGTTTCTTTTCTCTCTCTCTTTGGCAGGGACCATGGCCCGATCCTTGACTATGACTCAGTGACCAAAATTGACCGAACCTTCTTAAAACACCAGATTTTGGATTGTCTGAGTTGCATACCTCATTGCCACTCTTACTTTTACCCTTTTCTGCAGAACAAACCGTATTATTACGAACGTCCACTTCCATTGCATAAAACCATCGTATGGTTATATATGAACTCGAAGGAACTTGTTCCAAATTCGAGGATGGTTTCCGGTTCTGGAGAAAATGAATAGGACTGTTCAGTTGTCTTTTCCTTTTACCTTCTCTCAGGTTGCGAGTGCTCCTTGAATTAGGACAGTACACCTATTATGCTAATTGGATAGTCTTCTTCCAAACCATAGGCAGGTGCCAAACGGTAGGGAATGAAGAAAACCAACTAGCCTAAAGATGGTGTACAGAAGGTAATAAGTTAAGACAAATAAAGGGATTAGAAAGAGGGCAAAGTAAACTGCGACTACTATTCGCGACCAAACCAAGTATTTCATCGCCGCTCCTACTTCACCTTTGTATTTCTCCAGGATGCTCCGTATCACTACGAAGATCCACAGTTATTTGGATACTCCATCGTATGGTTATATACGAACTCGAAGGAACTTGTTCCAGTTCGGGGATGGATTCTGGTTCAGGAGAAATAGGAATAAGGTTTTATTCAGTTGTCTTTTATCTTCACCTTCTCTCAGGTTAGGAGTACTCCTAGGATTAGGAGAGTACACCCATTATGCTTATTGGATAGTCTTCTTCCAAACCATAGGCTGGTGCCGAATGGTAGGGAAGGAAGAAAACCATTTGGCCTAAAGGGGTGTATAGAAGGTAATGACTAAAAACATATAAAGGGATTTGGAGAGATGGCAAAGAAATGTACGGTTACAGTTGTGAATCTGATAATGGAAGAGGCATTACTAGGAATACCCGGATACCCCTTCGAAATATTTATATGTTTCAGTTTCACTGTGTATTTTTAAAAGAAAACTGATTTCTCAATTAGCCCTTGCTCCAGGGTATGTATTTACCAGGTTTGATTCTCACATCTGTATGGTTTTACAGATGATGAGTGGAAGTAAGTTATTGGGAATTGAGTGATCATCCTCATTATATCGGGATTCGTTGTAATTGGTGATATTTGAGGAAATCGCCTGGGTTGTTTGCCAGACGACAAATATTTGGTTTTGAATATCCATTGTTATGCACCAATTTCAAATTGATATATCTGTACATTTATTTTTATAAAGTGAGATATAACATTTTGAAATTATGTCTATGACATTTACCTATATCAGTGGATGGTTAGGCAAGGAGCATTAAACAGCGGTGTAATTCTTCTTAACCATAAGTACAATTTTCAACCTACGACACACAGCGAATGAGTTATTAGACTCAGGGGACTTATACAGAGTTTTGTATTTTGTCCAGTGTCCATGAGGACAGAGGGGTTGGTACTCGTACTATATTCTGTTTACTTGTGACTTCTCTAGTTCTTAAACATGTGTTTCGTAGAAATATAAGGTTTAAGTTATGAGAAGTTATAGGTATAAGAATAAAGTAGAGAACCAGGTGTTGCAAGTATCAGGATTCTTCAAGGTGATCGAAGATGTAGATACTTGTGTATGGTATTCAGTTAATAGTAATGATTAAGAGAACTTGCTTCCCTTTCAGGTTACTCATAATTTGATGCACTTCTAAGTTGAGTAATGCTGATCGGCCTCTCTCCATTTAGTTGACATGCACTGAAGACAGCTGCATGATTTGAATCTGGTTCCAATTAAATCAGTGCCTCTGTTTCTATATTGGATATAGAATAGTTCATATCTTAACATTATTAAGGAACGGGGAGTTGTCAAGCTTATGCTAGAAACTAGACTCTGGATAACTCAAGGCACGTTTCTGTAATGGCTGTTTGTGGGTTGACCCGGGCTATAACGAGGGTTGACTTTCTACCATCTGGAAGATCAATAGTGATATTATTCTTGACTCGCCACAGTTTTAATAAAAATTGATTTTTTTTCCAGAAAACAGTAGTGAGAGTATGGTAGAACTGGAAGTGATTCCAGAACCGCAAACGATTACTGAAAATTTAATAAGAACCTAATGATTCAATCTGGTTTGACATTCCATTGGCCACTCCGTAGATATGGTGGGTAACCTCAGGCACCCGAGAGGTACTCCGGTAGCCTCAAAGACGGTGGCAGGGAGGTTCTTGTTTACCCAGACTTGCTATTGCTGTTGTTCCAGACTGTGAGACCTGGCAGGAGGATGAGTATAGCATCGTTCTAAACTAGCTTTAGAAGTGTACGTGTATATGACTCTACCAGAAGGTTGTCATAGTCAATAGGAGCAGCGGAAGCATAGTGGACAAGTAGCTTATGTCCATTTATGGACTAAAGCAGATATAGCGGAGATAGATAATCTATTTCTGATGTAACAGTCATAGGTTTGACTTCATCAGAATAGGGGATGAATCTGTTAAGAAAGTAGTAGGGTGTGATATCCTAGTATTTGGATGACATACACAGAGTAGGAAGTGATATTCCTATACTACGACCGGTTATACTTTGGTTGTCACACAGTAGTTTTCTCCACATAGGATATGGATATTATATCAGACATTCTGGTTACCAGATCTATGGTTTTAGATCTAGATTTG
Source organism: Agapanthus africanus (assembly GCA_030015575.1). Classification (NCBI taxonomy): domain Eukaryota; kingdom Viridiplantae; phylum Streptophyta; class Magnoliopsida; order Asparagales; family Amaryllidaceae; genus Agapanthus; species Agapanthus africanus. The sequence goes on from JASDDO010000026.1 coordinate 227,135,135, forward strand.
GGAAGTGTCCCAATCATGGTACTTAGACAGCATTCTAAAGGTATTTAGAATGGATGACTCCTGGCATGGTGGTGTACCTGCAGGTGATGGAGTCACCCTCTCTAAAGGTGTCTTACAGACTAAAGGGGAGAGGGATGTGCATGATTGGCAGATCACTTGCTTAGGTAATTGAGTCAATCATGAGATGTCAAGTACCACACCAGATATTGTTTTTGCACGAGATGCAGTAAATTGATATTAATCCTATCCAGGAGAGAAATTCGGAAGCAGTTTTAGAACATAAGTGGATGTTCTAGGGATATGATAACAACGGCCTCTTTTAGGAGATGTTTATCATTCCAGGCTTCCATGGTGACCTGGATGACAGAGTGACTGTCAGAGTTATAGTTTTCCCTCTGACGAGGGGCAGTAGTTTGGACAGATGGTCTAAGCGGATACTGAGGGAGGCATGGCGCAGGATACTGATTAAGTTCAGTTGACGATACAGTCTAAGAAGTTTGGATTTGGAGTTCATTTATGAACTAGGTCCCATCAGATATCAGTTAGATTTGTATGCCCTAGAGGTCATTATTGTATAGTACTAGTTTGTATAATACATTTTGGAGGCTTGTGATATATATATACACGGTTTTACGACAGTCTTGCTCGATATAGTAGTATGCTACTTGGTTTGTTTCTATCTTAATATGTGCATATGTTTCATTTAACATATCGCTAATACATATTGATGGAGCCCCTAGGATCTTTGCTTGACTACCGGCGTTGTGATGGCGATCACACTAGTGGGGGCTGGGTAGTCTATAAGCACATCCTTATCTTAGTGCCTGGTCGTAGGATTATCGAGACAGGGCATCGATACTCCAGAGTAGACTGGTGCATACGCTTCTCTTCCCAGTAGGGGAGATGGTCTGTCCCACAGCCATCAGTACGTCGTACTGGAGATAGTATGCGGGTGCTCGTTAGGTTATGAGTACACTGGACAGGACTCGTCGGGAACTGTTGGTTGGTATTATACCTATCGTCAGTTAACAGTTCCCAGGTGACATGAGTATAGCTTAGTCCACTGACTTGACACTGTCACTTCGCCTCGAGTGTGTTCCTACTGTTCTTTGATTACTACCCTACCACGGCTCTACTGAGGCGTGCAAACAGGTAGTAGTTGGGTGCAGTCCCGAAGCACTTGGAGACAGTGACGGTTAGACAGGATTCGTCTCTCCCGGTATTGGGAGTTCATATCGCGCTGTGTCTAGGAGAGCCATTACACATAGTCGTCCCTGGCCAGGGCAAGCGAGATATACTGGTGGGTTTCCAGTATTATCTCAGGGTGTTCTGGGCTACACTCCGACACAACTTGTACCGCTATTAGGGGACTGACGTTTGCCACCCCCTAGGCCCGCCATGCGATATTATCAGACGAATAGACCGGACTGTACGGAGATTGTCACATACAGGCTCAGTAGGAGTTCGGATAGGTTCACCTCATTAGTCTTCTTATTGGTATCTACCTGGGGACCGTTACGTACAGCTAGTGCCGCTTGCGGTCTGTGGTTAACCCCACTGTCAGCGTAGTGTCGAGTCTTTAGAGACCCAAACAGAGGGTTATTCTCCTCTGGGCAAAACAGAGTAGAGGTCGCATGGTTTTGCGATGGGGTTCGTTCACATCCGCGCACTTGTGCACGTTTGGCGTCCGGACAGTTATTACTAGCGGGATTTGGTTTAAGCCAGATCCTAGTATATGTTTTGGGATTAGTTTTATCTCATTGTATTCGTGTTCCTCGGAACACGGATGCGGGTATGTATGCACAGTTGACTGAGACAGAGGCAGAGAATTCTCATTAGGGTTATGGTACGGGTGTGTATGCACAGTTGACTGTTGTATTTTTCCAAACCCTAATGAGAATAGGAAATATGATTAATAATATTAGTTAACAATTATTGTGCCATGGTTGAGTTGAATTCTTGACTTTTGTTGACTTTAGTTAACCGGTTGACCAAAGTAGACTTGTTGACCATCATCATTTGTTTTCAAAGATGCTTCTTATTTTTTGCACAAAACATTTAATGAATGAAATGATAATGGTCATTCATCAACTCACCATCACAAATTGTTAATTATTATTATTGTTATCATTTTCTAAAATAAGAGAGCATGGTTGTAAAAAATTGATCATTCTTACTTGCATCTTCTCTCTCATCCATAGCTCTCATCCTCTTCCTCCCTCTCAAGGCAAAATCCCTCTCATGAGTTGAGAACCATTTGCCTTCAAGATAAAACACCAAATCTCATCTCTACTCATCCTAAGGTTGAAGGTCTAGCAAGCCTAATACTTTAGTTACCTCAAGTTCGAGGAAGGAGCTCAAGGTAGAGGCCATCGCGTGGATCTTTCTTCGGCAAGAGAAGGCGACGAGGAGAACCATCCAACCCACTCCAAGGAGAAGAAGAGAAGGAGTTCAAGACTAGGTATAACCCCCTAACCGAGAAGGTAAAGCTCGTAGTTGTTGCTAGTGTGTTGTTTAGCAAAGATCCGGGTTTTCTAGTCCATGTTACCAAAACCCTAAAAAAATTTTTTCACCGTTTCCGCAACCCCGAAAGAACCGGGAAAGGTAACGTGGACCTAACAATATCCAGACATATTCTAAGACAGGTATTGCTCATTTCGGGAGATGGTTTTCTCCACGAACTTGAGATAAAGAGAGACATAGAAAGAAACATTAGGGCGGATCCACTCACTGAGGCTATTCCTCGAACGCAATAGTTTCGCAAATGGGCTTTGTGAGACTGATCAGTAGAGGAGTTGGGTGTTCGGTATCATACGGGCTGTGAGTATGCGACATCACAATAATTAGCCTTGAGTGCAAGTGGCAGATTGTTGGATATAATGCCCTCAGAGTCAATTATTGGATCACATGCACGTTATTGCAATGATTGAGGGAGGACCTATGCCAGCAGGACAATCTTATTCGAGATGATAGTATGTTATCTGGTTTATCTTTATCATCGTGTACAGCTTTAGGTGACCTTACAGGTCACTATTACACAGTGATAGAGCCCTTAGGATTCTTGCTTGACGGCCAGCAGTATGATGGCGATCATATACGTGGGAGCTGGGGTCTATAAGCACATCCTTTAAAGGTCCCTAGACGTGAGAGTTTCGAGACAGGGCATCGACACTCCATTAGTAGACTAGTGTATACAGTCGAGACCCCGACGAGGGGCGGTGGCCGGTCTCACAAGCTATTGGTGTCAGTTGGATCACCTAAGATGTATACAGGTGCTCATTGGGTTATGAGTACACCGGACATGACTCGCCAGGAACATGCTAGTTCGTATTATACCTGACGTCAGATAGCAGTTCCCTGGTGACATGTGTATAGGTTAGTTCATCGACCTGAGATCGTCATTTGTCTCGTGTGAGTTCCCACTGTGCTTTGATTACTACCCTACCACGGCTTAAAGGAGTCGTGCAAACAGGTTTTAGTTGGGTACATTCCCGAGCCACAAAGAGGCAGTGAGCGGATCGGCAGGGGTTTCGTCTCTCCCGGTATTGGGGGTGAGATCGCACTGTGTCTAGGAGAGCAATTACACGAAATCCTTGGCAAAGGCAGGAGATTTACTGGTAGGTATTCTAGTAGTATCTCAGAGTGTTCTGGGATACACTCCGACACGACTTGTACCGCTTTTGGGGGTCTGACTTTTACCAACCCCGTAGGCCTGACATGCTGTCACGACCCGAAAGTACGGAACATGACCGGCACTTAAACTACGAAATGTCGCGAGGCGTACGTAATCTAAGTAAGCCGAAAACCCAGAAAACCAAAACAAGAAAAGTAGTAGAGTGAAGGAAAACCAATCTAAATCAAGTAGTTTTAATAGCATAAGCCGAATTATGCGTTTTTAAAAACATCAAATATTTATTGAAAATTTCGGCAGAGTCTCCTTTGTAAATACTGGCCCCCAAACGGGATACAACATGAATAGTATACGAAATCAATAAAAGGCATCCCCAAGCGGGAGCTAGCTCTTCGTCAATCGACGGTCACAACCACACAAACAATATAATATACAACGCCAAGGGCGAGGATCAAAACTCAAAAGGAAACTCAAAACCACATGAAATAAAACGCGCGACTCTAAGGTCGAAAGAATAACATCACTGGTCTCTATCTCAAAAATAAAATACATGTTTGGTTGATGGAATTTACTAGATACAACTGAATAATATTATACAAAGTAATATGATAGGTACGATACCAATAAACCCACCTACTAGCAAGTCACCCGAAAGAAGCAGTGCCAGCAAAGCCGTAATGAAACCTGTACGGCAAAACCTGCAAGAACTGTGGCACAAAGGGGGTGAGTTGCCAACTCGTGAGTAGAAAACATCTACGAACAGAAATAGCATGAACAATGCAATCCTAGGTCAACAATCATAATATATCCTCAAATATAACCAGCAGTCTATAACAATGACTAGGGTAAATATCTAAAGCGTAATCTCATATGCCCGTGTCAGTGCCTCAGGTAGCAATATATCATATGGATGATGTATGAATGCATGAAACAGAATGCATGTACTGAAGAAAACTGATTTCATAAATTAGTGAGATTACTGTATTTTTAAAATGAGGTATCATAATGAAATCAGCATAAAACAGTGCCTAGCATCAGCACAAAACGTAATCCCAATATCTCGATATCTCTGTATCACAGTCTCTGTTCCTCAATATCTCGAAATCTTAATGTCTCAATCACAATGACTAGGGCGCCGTCAGGCCAGGCCGGTCCCTACCATCCATCTCATGACCACGACGGTATCCTCCGGATATCCGACGCGTCGGGTAAAATCACCGGTCGGTCGTGCTCCCCTGCACAGGCTCAACGTCAACAATACGATCTTTTTGCCCCGGGGTACCGCACCGGGCCCACCATGTACCCGAAACGGTTCATCCATCTCCTCGAATCGGGTCTCGAAATCCATCAGCAAACTCATGGTGGATGACTCATACATCATAGGAAAACCGCACTTTTTATTTAAAAGAGAGGAAAAAAGCTTATACAAGTTTTGCGGTTTTCTCCCAAATCCAGAAAATCTCAAAGAAATCCGAATCCAAATCATCAATAGCATATAAACCCATGAATATAGGCATGAGAATCCATGAATACGGCATAACAATGAATAACAGTATGCATGAAGCGACAAGTAATAACTACAATATCTAAGCTGGCATATAAGGTAAGTACACTAATATTATGTCAAACTACTAGCTATCAAGCTAAGTTAAGCAATAATATTTTCTAAGGTGTACGTGACATGGCAATTACCGATGAAGATGCGTGTGAGCCGGCAAGTAAGTGTACGTGGTACATACGCATCATCGGTAATGGTGCTGGTGTCCTAACAGCATAATGTCAACAATGCAATATGAAATAACAATGTAAGTATGCGATGCGGAGCGAGCAACCAAAATGAGCGGGAGCTAAATATTAAACAATGGTGCTATTTGAAATAACACGAATCGTGGGGTTTTGAAAATAGGGGCTACGGTGGTTTTAAGAAAGGATACGACTTTTGTGTTAGTTATATATATGCCCTAGAGGCCATTACTGTACATATGATGTATATTGTAGTGGATGCTAGGACGTATATAGGGAGGACTTTCTTGCTCGACATGATAGTATGCTATCTGGTTACACTTTACCTTAACGTGTACACTGACTGTCTCTCTGTTACATGTTGGTAAAGCCCTTAGGATGTGTACTTGACTACCGGGACTATGATGCAGATCATACTAGTGGGGACATGGTAGTCTATAAGTACATCCTTCAAGGTCCCTAGTCGTGGGTGTATCGAGACGGGGCATCGATATACCAGAGTAGACTAGCGTATACCTTCTCGACCCATACAGATGGGCGATGGATGATCCCATATCCATTGGTGTTTGACATCAGAGATGATATACGGGTGCTCAGTGGAGACTGGGTACACTGGACGGACTCGCCGAGAACTCCCAGATGGTATTATACCTCACGTCAGATGGCAGTTCTCTGGTGACACTGGTACAGAGTAGTCTGTTGACCCGAGATCGTCATAGAGTCTTGTGTGGTTCCCACTGTGCTTTGATTTCCATCTTACCACGTCCAAGAGGGCGTGCAAAACGGTGGTTTTTGGGTACAGTCCCGAGTCACATGGAGGCAATGAGCGATAGGAGGGGATTCGTCTCTCCCGGTATAGGGAGTTGATGTTGCGCTGTGTTCGATTGGCTATAACAGGAAATCCCTGGCCAGGGTTGCTGAGATTTACTGGTAAGTGTTACCAGTAGTATCTCGAATTGTTATAGACCTCATATCGACACGACTTATCGAGCTATTGGGGTCTGACGTTTACCACCCCTAGGCAAGATATGCGACATATCAGACGATCAGACCGGACTGTACGGAAGTGTTACTGGTTGGATTCACAGGAGTGTGAGCGGGCTTGCTCATCGATCTTCTGATAGCTCAATACCCGGGTGGCCGTTACGTTTAGCAGACCGCTTGCGGCTTGTGAATGCTTGATATGATCATCATCTGCTGCCGGCGTATTGACGAGTCTTTAGAGTCCTACACAGAGGTTTCCTGGCTCAAGCGAAACGAAATAGGAGCGCATATGAGATATGTGCGGGACCGAGAATAATTCGTGTATATGATACCGTATTTTATTCTCGGGATGAATGTATCGATTGGTTGTATGCGATATAACCTAGTTATCGATTCAAGCGTTGATTCGATAAGCCGATACATTGATATTAGTCGGTTATATGCGATATGACCGGATCGTTAAATCAAGAGTTGATTTAATGATTTAATGCATAATTATATATTTGATATATTACTTTGCATTAACTAGTATCGGTTCACTTTAAATGGATTTTCTCACTCGGGTGTGCGCATTGCATATGCGATATGATTTTGTGCACTTGATTGTATCATGTTTGATGATACATATCTTTTTTGTTAAGTGTAATGAATTAAACCTAGGTTAAGTAAATGATTAGGGTTTTCTTTTATTCATTCATTTGCATTTAAAAGATAAATGAGAAAAGGAAAAGAAGTGAAAAATGGTGGCTAGTTTTGTTTTCAACATGAAGCTTTCATTAAGTCACCATTTTTGTCTCATCTCCTTAACCCTAGCCATTCTTTAACCTTGGTCAATTCTCTACACTTAACTTTGGTTATGTTATGATAAGAATGATTTTAATTATTCTTTTGAGATTTTTCTCATCATAACTTTTTCCTTCTTCTTCTTCATTTTTCAAGTGAAGAAAACCAAGCTCCATCAATGGTGAATTGATGAAATGAGTGAGAAATCCAATTCTAAAGTGAACCCAATTCCTATTTCTTCATCCTCTACCTCTTGCCAAGTAGTAGAGTGTGTTTCCTTCACAAGTTTTCATGACTTGGTGAAGTTGGAGCTTGATTTAGCGATGCCTCGACGTAGATCATCTTCGGCATGGACATCGACGACCTAGCTCTCTTATTCTCCGATGAAGTCGACGCTAGAGCCCGGATTCCTTTTGGACAGCGGAGAGGACTTCGTTGCAAAGCTATGGGGGTGGAGCACCGGATCTACAAAGGTTGTATTTCCGTTTCCTTGTAGTTAAGTGTTAACTTGTTATCTTTTCTCCTAGACACCTAGCAAACGATCCATAGTTTAGGGTTTCTCGGCACGTTAAAATTTGAAATTGGCATGGTTGATGCCTTGTGAGACCTCCTGAGAGTGCCAAGGAACCCTACATTTTGAAATATCTGTAGATCCCTTGACGTGTCTTTTAAAATACCCACAATCCGCTAGTTTTGAAATAGGTAGGAGTCTAATCTAATCTAACAACTACACTAAACTATACGACTGAACTAACAACCTGAACTATAGGTAAGGAAACCGCCTATCATCTGAGTCGATACATACACATACCTTTATATGTATAGTCGGTGATCCCGCCTCAATAATATAATATCCGATACCATATCTATAATCAGACATCCCAAGTCAAGAGTGCGGATCAATCATCAATATATAGCTCGTACGTAAATCCGTCGTACGGCATCCCAAATCTGGGTACGGGTCAATATCACATTCATCATACTATTCATCTGGTATCCTCTTTATCAAATATCATGATCGGGGTACTGATCTACGTCTAGTACAATACTGATACCGCCTAAGTATGCATGCACGTGTGTGAAACACTATGTCAAGGACCCGCTACAACGTCATGTCGTATGTCAAATACGAACCCTACCATATCACCGATCTCACGGTCTCAAATCAAATCTCATCGACTCATCTTAAATCCCAAGTACTATCCTCATTATCCATGCATGTGTATATGAATGTATATATGCATAGTCCCATACCCACGCATATATATTTATATACACATCCCCATCTACGCACAAGAAAGTAATGTATGCAAGTCTGTGTGTGCGTATGTGGGTATAACAACTACTCTAGGGTTTCGCAACTAACCCAAAGGTAATCCATGAACACATAAACATATCATGAATAAACATTCTCGTATCATAAAACACCTATATAAACATATATATATGAACTATACTACGGACTGCGGGGGTGCTATACGCCATCCACCCGACTTCTCCCCGTAGATATAAATCTACTCACCTGGTCCTTGCTCGCCGGTGCCGACGTCGCCACGTGCTTACTTGTCGTTTCGAAGTCCACATGGGGTACCTACATATCATAACGCACCGTATCGCATTAAAATCCGACTCATGACCAAAACGACACATGAATCTCACATAGGTCAAAACCTATGGTTGCTTTCACAAATCAACCCAAAAACCCTCGACGTCGGCGTACAAACGCCAAACCATCAAGAAAAACCCAAACACACTCATTTGCACATTCACAAACACTAATTATAATATGAAATAGGTTAAAATTCACAAAAACCCCAAACTCACTTCAAAAGCTATTTTTCCGAAAATCTAGCAAGCAAGGTTTACCGTTTTAGTACAAAACTTGATATTTAAACAAATCTAGCGGCTACAATATCCACTAAACATTATAAATAAGTCATACAAACCCTAATTAGATTTTTAATCTCATTATCTTTCATTAACCCGAAATTCTAGTTTACAATTTAGCTTAATTAGTAAATTTTAAAATAACAATTTGTAAACTAGCTACTATGTTTGATTTCACATGCCTTAATATGATATCTGACACACTTAAACCATGTTCAAATGATATAAAACCCTAACTAGATTTTAACCTCACATTTGCAATTAAATTCTAAAACCTAGTTTGCTAGAAATCTTAATTAGGACAATTTACATGCAACAATTCGTAATATGCAACAAGATTAAGTTTTCCAAATCTTAAGAGGTTCAACTACACAATTAAACCATGAACAATTTATCAAAACCCTTATCTTGATCCAAACCCAGTTCTTTACAATTTTTAACTTGAAGGGTAAACCAAATTAACACCTAATTAAACACTTAATTAAGCTAACATAAGCAATAATCAACAATTTAACTATAAGGTTAAAATTATACCTCCATAATTTTATAGATCTCACATGAAATCTAGCCTCCCAAAATGATTTCTTTTCACCAAGGTCCAAGCTTGAATGGCAAAGGAATAATGGGTAGGGATTAGATTTGGAAATTTGTGGTGTTTTATGTGGGTTTTAAAGAAATTTTGAAGGATTTGTGAAGAGAAAAGAGTGGAGAAAATTTTGGGACAGCAAGGGAGGGGCTCGGCCAGGTCTAGGGAGGGTAGGAGAGAGAGTGGGTGTGTTGGTTTGTGTTGAAAAAATTTGCCCAAGTCAACAAAGAAACCATACCTCAATATTTTATTGTTTTCTTTTTCTTTTCTTGGTTTCCTTTGACTTTTAAGTGAGGAGATGAGTGGGGGGTTGCTGAATTCATCCCTAATAGGGGAGAGGGTGAGGATGTGTGTGTGTATATGAGGAATATTAAGCCACATGCAACCATACCCCAATTCTATTTAGCTATATTTCACCATTTAAGCCCTTTTTCTTCGATATTTTCTAAACCGTTTTGGCAAACCATTTCATTTCAAAAATTACATGATAAAATTTTGTTTAATGTGTTATGATGCACAAATTTTTTTTCAACTCATTCCAATTTGTAATTTTCCCTAATTAAATGTATTAGTGACGGCTTAAAATAATATTAAAATAATTAATTTCGGAAAATTTTTCAGAAAATTTGAAATTTCACCAGTGGATCAATAAACACCAAATACTAGCAATTTCATAGCTAGAATATGTATATTTAATTTTATAATAAAGATATTTGTATTTTGACTTTTTACAGAAAACACCTTTATTTTACCGATTTTTCCGAAATTTCACCGAAACGATTTTCAAAACGTTACAATCTTCCCCCTTAAAGAAATTCGGTTCCTGAATTTAAATTAAAACTCCCCCAAAATACTAAAACATCTAAGCAAAACCATTAAGTCGTCGGGGCTCCGAAATTATAAATACATAAAACAAATCGTAGCGCAGCGCATGCGCATGAAAAATGAGCATATAACTCAAAATCAAAACTCCATCCATCATCCCGCAATCATCGGAGTCAAGGTGAAGACACGTATGCCAAATCCAAAGCAAAACCGATATGATATAATCTCGAAACTATACATGTAAATATCAACTATATATATGTAAATATCTGAAGGAAATACATACCAAATCTTTTAAAGTCGCTGTGCAATGCGCATAACACTGCACAGTGGCGGACGCCTCTTATAAGAAGATAACCATATACGTATATATCTTTTGTTTAACATGTACGTTCCGCCGTTTTGGAAACAATTTAGAAGGGTTTTCTTGTTTTTAAAACGTTTCGTGTCATATCAGACACGTAGGTAAATACTGATACTATAGCTCGCTTTTGGAATTCCCTTCGATAGCTATCAATGTATGCAAAATACATTCAGGTACTGTCCTCTGACTAGTCCTGCTCAGTATGAAAACACATAACAAATATCATAAAAACGTACTGCTCTATAAGAAATCAATCCCAAAATACGCATATGAATACTCTGTGCGTCCGGTGCGCACGGAAATCAAAATCCATGAATGTGCCATACATGTGCACAGAAACAACATCAAGGTGCAACGGTGGTGCACACAACATCGGTCATAGGCAACGTGTGCGCCTGACAGCAAGGACAGGTGCGTCTGACACGCATGAAGAATCTCGATTTAGTGCATCTGGTGTGCACCGAAATTGCTTCTCAAAACATGCGCTCAACATGCACGAAAATCAAAAACCAGGTGCATCCATTATGCACGAAATCATGATATCCAATATCAAGTGCTGAACATGCACAAAATCAAATCAGGTGCACAAGGTGCACAAAACAAATATCGAGTATCACGATCGAAATCGAAGTCTAGTGCATCTAAGTGCACAAAATGCGTATCACTGCACTGCAAACATATGTGAACTATACCGAGTGCAAAAACCGAAATCGTATGCGTACATACGCATAAATCAACTCAACTGTATGAAATCCATATAATCACAAACATGAGAAACCAAGGCACGAAAATGATATCAAGTGCAACAACCGTGCAAAAATCGTAAATAATCAGCAGGTGCAACCATGGTCCAAGAAGACAAATATCATGAAACTCAATCATCAAAATCGATCATGCGAATAGATCGCCCAAAATACGCAAAATCAAGTATGGCGGAATAGTCCCGCTCAAGCACATCCTCCAAGAATCTCTGGCCAACTGTCGTGGTCACTCATAGCATGTCTCTTTGACGATCCTGAACTCTGGCCTGCCGGTGTGCGTAACATGAGCACTCCTGGGTCTAAGTCTTCTCGTAATTCATCACAGAAAGGTCCTGTCAAGATCTCTCCCAAATCTCGTCTTTGCCGAACTGTCCAGAAGTCATCGTCTCTTACTGGATCTATTCTCGTTCCGGAACGGCTGCAGACTCATCACGACTCCTTCTGGAAGGTATATCCAAGTACAATGCCTCGGCATGCGTATCGCATCTCTGACGTCGGCGGAGTGGAACGTCGTCTCATCGAGATCTCGTACGAACCTCTTACTCCCATTTCTCTAATGTCGACTGCTTCGGACTCGTCTCGTCATGGCTGCATGGACTGAGCTCCAACGGCTATCCTCGTATCTGGAGTCTCCCAAGAAATGCATCTCACCACCTAGCATCCGAATGAAGTCGAACCATCCGATCGATTCGTCAAAACCTCATAATCTCCCAAGAGCTCAACATCATGGGTACAGTTTAACAGTATCGAGTACGTACCACAGCATCGATGGTCCAGCCATAGATGGGCAAACCCAAGCCTCACTAATGGCGCCGCGGAACTGCCGCAAACCCTAAGGTTCAAAGGCTTTCACACGGTCATTAAGTCGAGTTAGGGTTTCATTCTTCTAGAGGGTCCATAGAATTGCCTGCATGTCTTTCCGAATACTTTAAACTTGGAATAATAGGTTTCTGACATTCGATCGTCTCTATCGACTCTCAACGTATCCGCGTGAAGTCGTCTCTAGCTGGAATCAATCAATTTGATGACCTCGCATCGGGGTAGCGAATGAACCACATGTCCTAGTCATTCATCCTCGGTGACTAGGGACCTTCTATCATCTCTTAGTACAACTCGTACTGCAATAGCTCCAACATCTGGGGCGATATCTCGTCGTTCGCAGCAATAACTGGCTCACTCGTCTGCACGCTGAACAGTGCCTCAAACATCATGAATAAGCAATACACCAACGGTCATAAAAATCTGGTTGGCCTCTATCATTGGCTCGATTCTCTGGTGTCGACCAGCACATCCGAGTAACCTTATACAGCGATCCATCAAATGCTCGTGGCATGAAAACACAGTAAAAAGACACATCTCCACAATCATGTGTCGCCGGAATTACGCCCTGGTCAGTCCTCGTTCGTGACGAGCTCGTGCTGACCGCAACTCTAGCCGTAGCTCCCCCTGCCCGTAATCGTGGCAGCAAAACCATAACTGGTACCGATGAGGCTAGATCAGGAATGAATATAATAATGAACAAAGAAATGTACATCCTAAGGCTTCTTAAGTGGAGTAGCGTATCGTAAGTATGCCGCGGAACATACCCACGATACGTCACTCTACTTTAGTCACCTATTCCATCAACCAAGGGTCATCCTACGCTCCGAAGGTAAAACCTAACGCTCTGATACCAACTTTGTCACGACCCGAAAGTACGGAACATGACCGGCACTTAGACTACGAAACGTCTCGAGGCATACGTAATCTCAGTAAGCCGAAAACCCAGAAAACCAAAACAAGAAAAGTAGTAGAGTGAAGGAAAACCAATATAAATCAAGTAGTTTTAATAGTATAAGCCGAATTATGCGTTTTTAAAAACATCAAATATTTACTGAAAATTTCGGCAGAGTCTCCTTTGTAAATACTGGCCCCCAAACGGGATACAACATGAATAGTATACGAAATCAATAAAAGGCATCCCCAAGCGGGAGCGAGCTCTTCGTCAATCGACGGTCACAACCACACAAGCGATATAATATACAACGCCAAGGGCGAGGATCAAAACTCAAAAGGAAACTCAAAACCACAAGAAATAAAACGCGCGACTCTAGGTCGAAAGAATAACATCACTGGTCTCTATCTCAAAAATAAAATACATGTTTGGTTGATGGAATTTACTAGATAAAACTGAATAATATTATACAAAGTAATATGATAGGTATGATACCAATAAACCCACCTACTAGCAAGTCACCCGAAAGAAGCAGTGCCAGAAAAGCTGTAATGAAACAGGTACGACAAAACCTGCAAGAACTGTGGCACAACGGGGGTGAGTTGCCAACTCGTGAGTAGAAAGCATCTACGAACAGAAATCGCATGAACAACGCAATCCTAGGTCAACAATCATAATATATCCTCAAATATAACCAGCAGTCTATAACAATGACTAGGGTAAATATCTAAAGCGTAATCTCATATGCCCGTGTCAGTGCCTCAGGTAGCAATTTATCATATGGATGATGTATGAATGTATGAAACAGAATGCATGTACTGAAGAAAACTGCTTTCATAAATTAGTGAGATTTCTGTATTTTTAAAATGAGGTATCATAATGAAATCAGCATAAAACAGTGCATAGCATCAGCACAAAACGTAATCCCAATATCTCGATATTTCTGTATCACAGTCTCTGTACCTCAATATCTCGAAATCTCAATGTCTCAATCATAATGACTAGGGCGCCGTCAGTCCAGGCCGGCCCCTACCATCCATCTCATGACCACGACGGTATCCTCCGGATATCCGACGCGTCGGGTAAAATCACCGGTCGGTCGTGCTCCCCTGCATAGGCTCAACGTCAACAACACGATCTTCTTGCCCCGGGGTACCGCACCGGGCCCACCATGTACCCGAAACGGTTCATCCATCTCCTCGAATCGGGTCTCGAAATCCATCGGCAAACTCATGGTGGACGACTCATACATCATGGGAAAACCGCACTTTTTATTTAAAAGAGAGGAAAGAAGCTTATACAAGTTTTGCGGTTTTCCCCCAAATCCAGAAAATCTCATAGAAATCCGAATCCAAATCATCAATAGCATATAAACCCATGAATATAGGCATGAGAATCCCTGAATACGGCAAAACAATGAATAACAGTATGCATGAAGTGACAAGTAATAACTACAATATCTAAGCTGGCATATAAGGTAAGTACACTAATATTATGTCAAACTACTAGCTATCAAGTTAAGTTAAGCAATAATATTTTGTAAGGTTTACGTGACATGGAAATTACCGATGAAGATGTGTGTGAGCCGACAAGTAAGTGTACGTGGTACATACGCATCATCGGTAATGGTGCTGGTGTCCTAACAGCATAATGTCAACAATGCAATATGAAATAACAATGTAAGTATGCGATGCGGAGCGAGCAACCAAAATGAGCGGGAGCTAAATATTAAACAATGGTGCTATTTGAAATAACACGAATCGTGGGGTTTTGAAAATAGGGGCTACGGTGGTTTTAGGAAAGGATACGACTTTTGAAATATCCGTAGATCCTTTGACCTGTCTTTTAAAATACCCACGATCCGCTAGTTTTGAAATAGGTAGGAGTTTATCTAATCTAACAACTACACTAAACTATACGGCTGAACTAACAAGCTGAACTATAGGTAAGGAAACCGCCTATCATCTGAGTCGATACATATACATACCTGTATATGTATAGTCGGTGATCCCGCCTCAATAATATCATATCCGATACCATATCTATAATCAGACATCCCAAGTCAAGAGTGCGGATCAATCATCAATATATAGCTCATACGTAAATTCGTCGTACGGCATCCTAAATCTGGGTACGGGTCAATATCACATTCATCATACTATTCATCTGGTATCCTCTTTATCAAATATCATGATCGGGGTACTGATCTACGTCTAGTACAATACTGATACCGCCTAAGTATGCATGCACGTGTGTGAAACACTACGTCAAGGACCCGCTACAACGTCATGTCGTATCTCAAATACGAACCCTGCCATATCACCGATCTCACGGCCTCAAATCAAATCTCATCGACTCATCTTAAATCCCAAGTACTATCCTCATTATCCATGCATGTGTATATGAATGTATATATGCATAGTCCCATACCCACGCATATATACTTATATACATATCCCCATCTACGCACAAGAAAGTAATGTATGCAAGTCTGTGTGTGCGTATGTGGGTATAACAACTACTCTAGGGTTTCGCAACTAACCCAAAGGTAATCCATGAACACATAAACATATCATGAATAAACATTCCCGTATCATAAAACACCTATATAAACATATATATATGAACTATACTACGGACTGCGGGGGTGCTATACGCCATCCACCCGACTTCTCCCCGTAGATATAAATCTACTCACCTGGTCCTTACTCGCCGGTGCTGACGTCGCCACGCGCTTGCTTGTCGTTTCGAAGTCCACATGGGGTACCTATATATCATAACGCACCGTATCGCATTAAAATCCTACTCATGACCAAAACGACACATGAATCCCACATAGGTCAAAACCTATGGTTGCTTTCACAAATCAACCCAAAAACCCTCGACGTCGGCGTACAAACGCCAAACCATCAAAAAAAACCCAAACACACTCATTTGCACATTCACAAACACTAATTATAATATGAAGTAGGTTAAAATTCACAAAAACCCCAAACTTACTTTAAAAGCTATTTTTCCGAAAATCTAGCAAGCAAGGTTTACCGTTTTAGTACAAAACTTGATATTTAAACAAATCTAGCGGCTACAATATCCACTAAATATTATAAATAAGTCATACAAACCCTAATTAGATTTTTAATCTCACTATCTTTCATTAACCCGAAATTCTCGTTTACAATTTAGCTTAATTAGTAAATTTTAAAATAACAATTTGTAAACTAGCTACTATGTTTGATTTCACATGCCTTAATATGATACCTTACACACTTAAACCATGTTCAAATGATATAAAACCCTAACTAAATTTTAACCTCACATTTGCAATTAAATTCTAAAACCTAGTTTGCTAGAAATCTTAATTAGGACAATTTACATGCAACAATTTGTAATATGCAACAAGATTAAGTTTTCCAAACCTTAAGAGGTTCAACTACACAATTAAACCATGAACAATTTATCAAAACCCTTATCTTGATCCAAACCCAATTCTTTACAATTTTCAACTTGAAGGGTAAACCAAGTTAACACCTAATTAAACACTTAATTAAGTTAACATAAGCAATAATCAACAATTTAACTATAAGATTATAATTATACCTCCATAATTTTATAGATCTCACATGAAATCTAGCATCCCAAAATGCTCTCTTTTCACCAAGATCCAAGCTTGAATGGCAAAGGAATAATGGGTAGGGATTAGATTTGGAAATTTGTGGTGTTTTATGTGGGTTTTTGAAGAAATTTTGAAGGATTTTTGAAGAGAAAAGGGTGGAGAAAATTTTGGGACAGCAAGGGAGGGGCTCGGCCAGGTCTAGGGAGTGGAGGAGAGAGAGAGTGGGTGTGTTGGTTTGTGTTGAAAAAATTTGCCCAAGTCAACAAAGAAACCATACCACAATATTTTATTGTTTTCTTTTTCTTTTCTTGGTTTCCTTTGATTTTTAAGTGAGGAGATGAGTGGGGGGCTGCTGAGTTCAGCCCTAATAGGAAGAGGGTGAGGGTGTGTGTGTGTATATGAGGAATATTAAGCTACATGCAACCATACTCCAATTCTATTTAGCTATATTTCACCTTTTAAGCCCTTTTTCTTCGATATTTTCTAAACCGTTTTGGCAAACCATTTTATTTTAAAAAGCACATGATAAAATATTGTTTAATGTGTTATGTTGCACAAAATTTGTTTCAACTCATTCCAATTTGTAATTTTCCCTAATTAAATGTATTAGTGACGGCTTAAAATAATATTAAAATAATTAATTTCGGAAAATTTTTCAGAAAATTTGAAATTTCACCAGTGGCTCAATAAACACCAAATACTAGCAATTTCATAGCTAGAATATTTATATTTAATTTTACAATAAAGATATTTGTATTTTGACTTTTTACAGAAAACCCCTTTATTTTACCGATTTTTCCGAAATTTCACCGAAACGATTTTCAAAACGTTACACATGCGATGCTCATAGACGACCGGACCGGACTGTATGGATATTATCACTGACAGGCTCAGTAGGGTGTCAGGATGAGTTCGCTCATAGACCTCCCTTTTGGTCAATACCTGTTAGCCCGTTACGTACGGCTAGTACCACTGACGTGCTAGTGGTCAAATCCACAGCCAAAGTATTGACAAGTCTTTAGTGTCCCCCACAGACAGTTTCTTAAGTTTCGGGCTAAACGTTGTAGAGGCCGTATGATATATGTCAGGGTTCGATCATATACGTGCAGTAGAACACGGATCATGATCGGGCGGATCATACTAGTGGGCTTTGGTTTAAACCGGATCCTAGTATTAGATTTGTTGGATTACTTTAGTCTCATCACATTCGCATTCGGTCAGAATACGGATGCAGGTATGTATATACAGGTGAGGGGTATCGTTGTGATTCGTCACGAGTTTACTTTAGATGTTGCCGTATCTTTTTGTTGTTGTAAACATTTGGATTAATGTTTACAAATGGAAATTGTGAGCTTAAATCATCATTTTGAGCATTTAATGTGATATAGACTTCATTAGTGACTTATGGTCTCTTTTCTTGTGCTAATGTCACATTATGTGATTAATTTGTGGTTTGAAACGAGAGGAAGAGAGAGAAGGGCAGCCATTGTAAAGTTTGTGGTCTTGTATTTTTCATTCTCACTCTCTGTCATTTTTATCATAAGAACACAAAAGAAAAAGAAAGAAAAACTTCTCCTTCTTCCTCTTCTTCCTTGAGCTCATTATCTCCTCATTAATGGCATCCACTAAATCCTCAAGAGACAAAGTGATCACACACATTCTCTACTTCACCTTAGACACGTCGGCTTGCAAACTTCGTGTCTGAGTTGCTTCGGACGAAACGGGAGCCCGTAAAAAAACTCATTGATGTGGTGCCCTTCCGACGAGAAGACCGGAGATCGGAGATGCCACGAAGAGCTTGTGTTGGTGGCCAAAGACCGAAGTACACGGATCGATCGGTATAGCTTTTTAACCCTTCACTAGTTTGCTAGTTATAGGTTAATGGTTCGATCCGGGATTAAAGTATGCGATAGCGCTGGTTTCAAGTTTTGAAAAAGTTTTCGTTTCCGCGTTTTGGCCTCGGTCAGACGGCCGGGGCGCTACCGTAGACTTACAAATGTATGCATATTACTGTTTATGTTGCATGATATACGGATATGCTTACATTTCTATCATATGTTGCATATATCCTGCTTTATGATTTTACGCATTGATATATGTTGTTTCCATGATATTTCTGGATTTGGGAACCGTGGGTATTTCAAAAGAGAGTATGTATTGTTTTAAAAACCCGGTTACCCTTGAAATGATATTTCAGTGCCCCCACCATGAGTTTTATCGGTTCTGATGTATATATATACCCCATGCGAGGAGGAGTCGTGAGCCATGTGCGGGTACATGGTGGGGCCCGGTATGGTACCCCAGGGCAAGAAAGGGATGCTGTGTATACAGACGGGGAGCTTGGCAAAGGGACTACTACCTACCGGTGATTGCATTTGGGCTCGGCGGATATCCGGAGGATACCGACCGGCGTCGAGAGATGATATAGGCCGATCCGGACTGACGGAGCCCGTGGGCCGATCCGGATTGACGGAGCCCGATATATGAGGATTTACGTGCTGATGCTGGGCACAGGTTTCATGATGTTTTCGAGTGTCGATGCTAGACACTCAGATTCCATGATTTTGATGTGTCGCGAGGGACACACGTTAATTTATATCCTCATACTTTCATGCATATGCTTTTATGATCATTTCATGCATGATGTTTTGTGTCATTGGTTGACACGTGGACGAGATCCACATACATACATGCATTGATTACATAGTTGGATGATATCCACATTCTTTTAGACGTCATGATATAGTTGACATTGATTCATGTTGATTACATTGATCACACCTCATATTTATGATATGCTGCTACCTGAGGCACTGGCACGAGCACTTGGTACTACACTTATGTATAGATGTTTACCCTTGCTACCTTATCATGCTTCAGACTTATTCATTTGATATTTATATATTATATCTGATTGTATTGATCTAGGATTGAGTCATACATACGATTTCTGCTCTGTGATGTTTTCTATTCACGAGTTGGCAACTCACCCCCGTTGTGCCACAGTTCTTGCAGGTTTTTGCCGTACAGGTTTCATTGCGGCTTTTCTGGCACACTGCTTCCTTTCTGGGAGATTGCTTTGGTAGGTGGGTTAACTCGCATCGTGACCACCATTGTACTTATTTATTTTCAGTTGTATCTAGTAAATTCCATCAACCAAACTTGTATATTTATTCAGACTTAGAAAACCAGCTGTGTATTATTTCGACCTTAGAGTCGCGCGTTGTAGTATTATAGTTTTCTTGATGATTTTGAGTTTCCTTTTGAGTTTTGATCCTTACCCTTCGGCATTGTATATTATATTGCTTGCTTAGTTATGACCGTCGATTGACGAAAAGCTAGCTCCCGCTTGGGGATGCCTTTTATCATTATGCATATATATTTATTCATGTTGTACCCCGTTCGGGGCCAGTATTTACAAAGGAAACTCTGCCGAAATTTTCAGAAAAGACTTGAGGTTTTAAAAATGCATATTCGGCTTACTTATTAAAAACCTTGTTTTTAAAACTTGTTTTCTTCACTTCTTTAAAACTAGTTTTCCTTCATTTTTATTTAAAATGGTTTTATATTTCTGGGCTTTTGGCTTCCTTGAATTAGATGGGGTCCTATAGACTTCATATGATTCAAGGGCCAGTCACGTGCTATTTCGGGTCGTGACAAAGTTGGTATCAAAGCGCTAGGTTAACCTTGGTTCGAGTCTAAGTTTGACTATGCGGAGCCTAGAGCGTTTGTATATATACGGAACTCAGGCTTGACCTTACAGAACATAGACTTAGTCGAGTGGGTATTATACCCGAACTTTCGTCGCATAAATTGACCTTGGTTGATGGAATAGGTGACTTGAGGAGAGTGACGTATCGTGTGTATGTTCCGCGGCATATTTACGATACGCCACTCCGCTTAAGGAGCTTTAGGATGTACATTTCCTTGCACAGTATTATATTCATTCCTATGATCTATCCTCATCGATATCGGTTATGATTTTGCCGCCACAATTACGGGCAGAGTGAGCTACGGCTAGAATTGCGGTCAGCATGAGCTCGTTACGGACGAGGACTGACCAGGGTGTGATTCCAGGGACATACGATTTGCATAGATGCACCGTGTTATTGTGTTTTCGCGCTATGAGCGTTTGACGGATCGCTTTTACTGGATTTCTCGGACGTGCAGATCAGCACCAGAGGATTGAGCCACTGATAGAGGCCAGCCAGAATGTGATGACCATCGATGCACTGATTATTTGATGATTGAGGCACTGTTCAGTGTGCGGATAAATGAGCCAGTTGTTGCTGCGGATGACGAGATATCGCCCCAGATGTTGGAGCTATTGCTGTACGGGTTGTACTTAGAGGTATGATAGAAGGTCGCTAGTCACCCGAGGATGAATGACTAGGACATGTGGTTCGTTCTCTTACCCCGATGCGAGGTCATCAGATAGATTGATTCCAACTAGAGACGACTTTATGCAGGTATGTTGAGAGTCGATGGAGACAATCGAATATCAGGAGCCCATTTTCCAAGTTTAAAGTATTAAGAAAGACATGCAAGCGATTCTATGGACATTCTAGAAGAATGAAACTCTAACTCGATATAATAACCATGTGAAAGCCTTTGAACCTTAGGGTTTGCGGCAGTTCCGCGGTGCCATTAGTGAGGATTGGGTTTGCCTTTCTACGGCTGGTCCACCGATACTGTGGTATGTACTCGATACTATTAAACTATACCCAATATGTTGAGCTCTTGGGGGGTTATAAGGTTTTGACGAATCGATCGAAAGGTTCGACATATTTCGGATATCATGTGATGGGATGCATTGCTTGGGAGACTCCAGATACGAGTATAGCTGTTGGAGCTTAGTCCATGTAGCCACGATGAGACGAGTCCGAAGCAGTCGACAGCAGAGAAAGGTGGATGAAGAGGTTCGTACGAGATCTTGATGAGATGACGTTCCCCTCCGCTGACATCAGAGATGCGATATGCATACAGAGGCGTTGATTATGGATATATCTTCCAGAAGGAGTCGCGATGAGAATGCAGCCGTTCCGGAACAAGAAACGGATAATGTAAAGGGAGGTAACTTCCGGGCAATTCGGCAGAAACGAGATTTGAGAGAGATTTCGACGGGACCTTTCTGGAATACTATACGAGAAGACTTGGACCCAGGAGCGGTCATATTGCGCACACCCAGCAGGCCAGAGTTCGGCATCGTCGATGAGATAGTTGGTCAGAGATCTGTAGAAGATGTGCCAGAGCGGGACTGTTTCCGTCGTCATTCTATTTTGGGCCGTTGAGTCGAGGAGCTATATAACTAGCAATGCACAGTAAGAGACAAGAGCCTAAAAGCACCAGGTGCCAGACCATGAACAGGAGGCAAGTAGATATCTTGCTCTGCTAGCATTGGATGCACCGACACCTTCTCGACTGCGAAGGAGGAAATATCGATGACGGTATTTATGATTTGTGATTTGGTGATTCGATTATCACGCATCTGTCACCTTCGATTTTGGTATTTTGGGCGATCTATTTGCATGATTTAGTCTTGATGACTGAGTTTCATGATATTTGTTTTCCTGCACCATGGTTGCACCTACTGGGTATTCATATTTGTGCACAGTTATTGCACCTGATATCGTTTTTATACCTTGGTTGCACATGCTTATGACTTCATGGGTTTCATACAGTTGGGTTGATTTCGTGCACATGGTATGCACACGTTTTGGTTTTTGCACTCGGTATAGCTTATATGTGCTTGTAGTGCATTGATATGTGTTTTGTGCATACAGTTGCACACGTTTATGATTTTTACACCTGGGTACAATCGGTGTTGCTATTTATGCATTTGAGTTATTGTTGGGTATTTGTGCACAGGATGCACTGTATTGGTATTTTGTGCACAAAATGCACTGTATTGATTTTTCGTGCATTTGTTGCATCAGATTTATATTTCGTACAGTTGTCACACCAGATTGATATTTCGTGCGTTGGTCGCACCAGTTTGATATTTCGTGAATTTGTTGCACCAGATTTATATTTCGTGCGTTTTTTACACTGGGTTTACATTTTGTGTACCCCAGTTGCATCTAACTTCGATTGATGTCATTCGATATGTTGATTTTGATTTCATGCCTATGTTATCCATGTGATTTGACTTATGCTTTCAGCATAGTTTTTATGCACTTTTAGTGCTTTGACTTGATTTGTGCTTGCTGATGTATATGGTTGTGAGATTATATACCGCGGTATACCTGATTTGGATTGAGCTTTATTGTATACCGTCGATTTTGATTCTGATATTGATGCTGATTTCGTGCACTCTGTGCATTTGATTTGGATTCTTGCGCATATTTGGCGCTTTGGTTGGATTTTCCGCATGTTCGGCGCTTGATATTGGATTTTGTGATTTTGTGCATATTGGATACACATGATTGAGATTTTATTCGTGTATGATGGATGCACCTGATTTGGATTTTCGCGCATGTTGGGCGCATGTGGATGCGGTTTTGGTGCACACCAGATGCACTAAATCGAGATTTTTCGTGCATATCAGATGCATCTGAGTTTGCTGTTAGGCACACCCGTTGCCTTTGAGAGATGTTTCGTGCACGCCCGATGCACTCAGATGTTGTTTCTGTGCACATATATGGCATATATATGGATTTTGATTTCCGTGCGCACCAGACGCACGCATCATTCATATGCACATTTTTGTGATTGATTTCTTATGGAGCAGTACGTTTTTATGATATTTACTATTTGTTTGCGTACTGGGCAGGACTAGTCAGAGGACAGTACCTGGATATATTTTGCATGCATTGATAGTTATCGAAGGAATTTCCAAAAAGGGAGCTATAGTCTCAGCATTTACCTACGTGTCTGATATGACATGAAATGTTTAAAACAAGGAAACCCTTCTAAATTGTTTTCAAACGGCGGAACGTACATATCAAACAAAAGATATATACATATATGGTTATCTTCATACAATAGACATCCGCCACTTTGCAGTATTATGCGCATCGCACATCGACTTATAAAGGATTTGGCATGCATTTTCTTCAGATATCTACATGTATAAATTTGATGTTTACATGTATAGTTCTGATTTATATCATACTGGTTTTCATATTGGATTTGATATTTGTGTCTTCACTATGACTCCGATGATTGCGGGATACTTGACGGAGTTTTGATTTTGAGTTATTTGCTCATTGTTCGTGCGCGTGCATTGCGCTATGATGCGTTTTATGTATTGATGATTTCGGAGCCCCGACGACTTGGATTTTTTACTGAAATGTTTTAGTATTAGAGGGGTTTAAATTTAAATCCGGGGACCGAATTTCTTTAACGGGGGAAGATTGTAACATTTCAAAAAAAAATTATTTTTGGGAATTTTAATAATTAAATAATATTATATTGAATATTTTAATAAGGGGGTATAATTAAATACCGATAAATTAGGGAAAATTTTTGAAAATTTTGGAAATTACTAAAATGAGGGTGCTTTATGTGATTTTTACAAATTATGAAATTTGATGATTTATTTGATACTATTTTAGTGCTAATCGCGATTAAAAATCGCTAATCGCGGATTAAGCGTGTTTTGTGCAAAGCATGCACCATATCTTTTCACAGTTGTGTTACATTTTCCTACATGGCTTTATCATCATTTTTCATTCTTTGCTTTGTGTTCACTATTGAGGAGAGAGGGAAAATAGAAAAGAAAAGAAAAGAATAGAATATAGAAGTATGGGCAAGAGAGAGAAAGAGAGGGTGAGGGATCAACATTGGTCTTGAGCCATTCCCTCTTCATTATTTCACTCATTTCCTCTCCCTTCCCTCTCTTTGCTGCTGCTGCTGCCCTAACTCCCTCCCCCTCTTCACCTCCTTAAAACACCATCAAACAACCTCAAAAATCCATCTCCCTTTCACAAAAAAGATGCACAAGCCCACAAGCTATACCGTGGACCCTGAAAGTTTTCATTTTGGCACTGTGGAGGGTTCATGGGTGCTAAATGAGGTAATCCTTTCAAACTTAGTGTAGTTTTTCCTTCACTTTAAACTATATTTGTGTTTAGTTGTGATTTGGTGCGATTTGGTGAACTTTAGAGATTTCTAGAGAGGGCTAGGGTTTGAATTGAGTTGTGATTGTGAATTGAGGCCTGGTGGTGACCTTAAACCCCAACCAATTTATTGAAACCCAGACCAACCCAACTGAAACCCAAAAATACGGTTTTACAGAACTTTAAATGTCGGTTTGTGAACTTTGAGTGTGCAGGCAAATCTGGAATGAACTGGAATTTCTACTGGAAAAATAAACAACTTCCGGGGCTTAGAATTGACCCTAGGAAGATACCCTGAGAGCACGAACCCCAGAAGAGTCCCCAGGGCCGGCGAGACCGGTTTTGCATGAGAGAGGGCTCGGCCACTTGGTGAGGGTGTGGGTCCAGCTTTCTTCTGTAGGTCACATATATCCTATATATCAGCCTAGTGTTGTTTGCTCACATGGTTTTCACCATCATTCAAATCTGGGACCAATTTCCTATAATATAGTATTATGTCATTGCCACGACTTAAACTTTAAATACCAAATCTTGGTTTTTGCGTTAGATTGATGGCCTACAGGGAATCTGGAGTGACCCTAGACATTTACTGGAAAAACTAGCAAGACCATTACCCAATATTGACTATCAGGAGACTACCCTACAAACATGACACCCCAACTCCCTACCAGGGCCGAGGTCGCCGGAATTTTAGGGTAGGGGGCCGGCCACCTTATGGAGTCAGGGGTCCTGGTTGCTTCCATAGCTCATTTACACTTTATACATCACTCCAGTATTGTTTTGGAACATTGTTTGCACCTTAATCAAAATCTGGGACTGAATACATGTGTTGCTATTTTGATTCGAGTTATGGTTTTGCGTATTTTAAATTCTGGATTTTAGTATTTGTGCTTTATCTCGATCACATGACGTTTGTACGTCTATATCGAGTGATATCGGGTTGTTTTGCGAGGGCAAACCATAGGTTTTGACCTATGCGAGTTCCGCGTGTCGTTTTGGTTTCGACTTAGTTTTTAATGCGATACGATACGCTATGATGTGTAGGTACCCTCGCGAAGACTTTGAGATGACAAGCAAGCGCATGGCGACGTCGACATCGGCAAGCGAAGGTCAAGGAGAGTAGATTATATCTACGGAGGAAGTCGGGTGGATGGCGTATAGCACCCCCACGGTTCGATGAATAGTATATATATATATATGATATCTTTTACGTGTGACATGGATTTTCAGGATATGATTAGGTGTTAAATGGTTAGTTTAGGGTTATTAAAAGTGAACTAGTATAGCTTCCTAGTCGCGAACCCTAGAATAGATTTACACTTACACGCACACACATGCTTACTGTTATACTTGTGCGTATTTAGGAAGATATATACACACACACACACACACACATAGGTATGGGACTGTATATATATATATGTATATACTCGTATACCTATACTTGGATGATGAGGATAATGGATGATATTTGGAGATGAGTCGATGAGATTGGGCATGATGCCATGAGATCGGTGATATGATGTGGTTCGTATTTTGAGATACGACATGAGATTTTAGCGGGCCTTTGGACGTGTCTTTTCATACACGCACATATATATATAGATGGTATCCGTTTGTACTAGACTTAGATCAGTACCCCTGTTCATGAGATATGATGATAAGGATACCAGATAATTGATGAAATAATTGTGATAATTGACCCATACCCAGATTTGGGGATGCCGTATGACGGATTTACGTACGAGCTATATATTGATGATTGATCCGCACTCTTGACTCGAGGATGTCATATTATATACCGTATCGTATGTGATACTATTGAGGCGGGATCACCGACTATTATATTTATATATATATCGATTCAGATTTAGGTGGTTTCCATACCCTTCGATTAGCTTGTTAGTTAGATCTGTAGTTTACTTGTAGATATTAGACTAGACCCGAGTCATACCTATTTTCAAAACTAACGAATCGTGAGTATTTTAAAGACAGGCTAAGG
Source organism: Agapanthus africanus (assembly GCA_030015575.1). Taxonomy (NCBI): domain Eukaryota; kingdom Viridiplantae; phylum Streptophyta; class Magnoliopsida; order Asparagales; family Amaryllidaceae; genus Agapanthus; species Agapanthus africanus. The sequence continues at coordinate 227,162,088 of JASDDO010000026.1, forward strand.
GATTCTACGGATATTTTTAAAAGACGTATCTTTTCTTAAAAACACCGTAGCCCTTATTTTTCTAAAAACCCCGATTCGTCTTATTTCAAATGGCATAACTGTATGACATTTATATATTGATGTAGATTCTTCACGGTTGCGTTTATTGTTCGATTTCCGCATTTCTTGCTATTTGCATCGCATTGCATGTGTAAATGTGTTTATTGTTATATTAAACCCATGTTGTTAGGAAACCAGCACCATTATCGATGATGCGTATGCTCCACGTACACCTGCTTGCCGGCTCACACACTTCATCATCGATAATTGCCATGTCACTACACAGTAGGATTGTTGCATCAGAAGATACCTACTTGTACATCTATATTGGCGTACAGACATATTGTACACTCATACTTGCGTACACACATATTGTACACCCATACTTGCATACATACGTATTTGCACATACATAGATGATACTGGCTTGATTTTGGAGATTTGGGAACCGCAAGATATATTTTAAAACTGGATTCATTTAAAAGAGCGGTTTTCCCCTCGATGTGTGCATATTACTGTTTATATTGCATGATATACGGATATGCTTACATTTATATCATATGTCGCATATATCCTGCTTTATGATTTTATGTATTGAGATATGTTGTTTCCATGATTTTTCTGAATTTGGGAACCGTGGGTATTTCCAAAAAGAGTATGTATCGTTTTGAAAACCTGGTTACCCTTGATATGATATTTCAGTGCGCCCACCATGAGTTTTATCGGTTCTGATGTATATATAAACCACATGCGAGGAGGAGTCATGAGCCGTGTGCGGGTACATGGTGGGGCCCGGTATGGTACCCCGGGACAAGAAAGGGATGCTGTGTATACAGACGGTGAGCCTGACAGAGGGACTACTACCTACCGGTGATTGCATTTAGGCTCGGCGGATATCCGGAGGATACCGACCAGAGTCGAGAAATGATATGGGCCGATCCGGACTGATGGAGCCCGTGGGCCGATCCGGACTGACGGAGCCTGATATATGAGGATTTACGTGCCGATGCTGGGCACAGATTTCATGATGTTTTCGAGTGTCGATACTAGACACTCAGGTTCCATGATTTTGATGTGTCACGAGGGACACACGTTGATTTATATCCTCATACTTTTATGCATATGCTTTTATGATCATTTCATGCATAATGTTTTGTGTTATTGGTTGACACGTGGACGAGATCCACATACATACAGGCATTGATTACATAGTTGGATGATATCCACATACTTTTAGATGTCATGATATACTTGACATTGATTCATGTTGATTACATTGATCACACCTCATATTTATGATATGCTGCTACCTGAGGCACTGGCACGAGCACTTGGTACTACACTTATGTATAGATATTTACCCTTGCCATCTTATCATGCTTCAGACTTATTTATTTGAGCTTTATATATTATATCTGATCGTATTGATCTAAGATTGAGTCATACATACGATTTCTGCTTTGTGATGTTTTCTATTCACGAGTTGGCAACTCACCCTGTTGTGCCACAGTTCTTACAGGTTTTTGCCGTATAGGTTTTATTACGGCTTTTCTGGCACACTGCTTCCTTTCTGGGTGATTGCTTTGGTAGGTGGGTTAACTCGCATCGTGACCACCATTGTACTTATTTATTTTCAGTTGTATCTAGTAAATTCCACCAACCAAACTTGTATAATTTTTCAGAATTAGAAAACCAGCTGTGTATTATTTCGACCTTAGAGTTGCGCGTTGTAGTATTATGGTTTTCTTGATGATTTTGGGTTTCCTTTTGAGTATTGATTCTCGCCCTTCGGCGTTGAATATTATATTGCTTGCGTGGTTTTGACCGTCGATTGACGAAGAGCTAGCTCCCGCTTGGGGATGCCTTTTATCATTATGCATATATATTTATTCATGTTGTACACCGTTCGGGGCCAGTATTTACAAAAGAAACTCTGCCGAAATTTTCAGAAAAGACTTGAGGATTTAAAAATGCATATTCGGCTTACTTATTAAAAATCTAGTTTTTAAAACATGTTTTCTTCACTTCTTTAAAACTAGTTTTCTTTCATTTATTATTTAAAATGGTTTTAGATTTTTGGGCTTTTGGCTTTACTTGAATTAGATGGGGTCCTATAGACTTCATATGATTCAAGGGCCAGTCATGTGCTATTTCGGGTCATGACAGTTGACCCAAGCTTTGACGAGGGTTGACTTTCTACCATCTGGAAGATCAATGGTGATATTGTTCTTGACTCGCCACAGTTTTAGTAAAATGGATTTTTTCAGAAAACAGTAGTGGGAGTATGGTAGAACTGGAAGAGATTCCAGAACCGCAAACGATTACGGAAGATTTAATAAGACCTAAAGATTCAATCAGGCTTGACATTCCATTAGCCACTCCGCAGATATGGTGGGTAACCTCAGGCACCCGAGAGGTACTCCGGTAGCCTCAAGGACGGTGATAGGGAGGTTCTTGTTTACCCAGACTTGCCATTACTGCTGTTCCAAACTATGAGACACGGCAGGAGGATAAGTATAGCGTCGTTCTAAACTAGTTTTAGAAGCACACGCTTATATTATTCTGCTAGAGGGTTGTTGTGGTCAGTGTGAGCAACGGAAGCATAGTGGACAAGAAGCTTGTGTCTATTTATAGACTAAAGCAGATAAAGCGGAGATAGATCATCTATTTTTGATGTGACAGTCATGGGCTTTGACTTCATCAGAATAGATGATGGATTTGTTAAGAAAATAGTAGGGTGTGATGTCCTGGTATTTGGATGACATACACAGAGTAGGAAGTAAAATTCCTATACTACGATCGGTTATACTGTGGTTGTCACACAGTGTTTTCACGGCATAGGATATAGATATTATATCAGACATTCTGGTTACTAGATCTATGGTTTTAGATCTAGATTTGGGTAGTTTCCCAATCTGGGTACTTAGACTGCATTCTAAAAGTATTTAGAATGGACGACTCCTGGTATGGTGGTGTACCAGTAGGTGATGGAGTCACCCTCTCTAAAGATGTCTTACAGACTAAAGGGGAGAGGGATGTGCATGATTAGCAGATCACTTGCTTAGGCAATTGAGTTGATCATGAGATGTCAAGTACCACACCAGGTGTTGTTTTTACACTAGATGCAATAAGTTGATATTGATCCAATCCTGAAGAAACGCTTGGAGGCAGTTTTAGAAAATAAGTGGATGTTCTAGGGATTTGATAACGGTAGCCTCCTTCGGGAGACAGCTATCATTCCAGGCTTCTAAGGTGACCTGGATGACAAGGTGACCGATTGGTCTATTTTCGTGTGTATGGAAAAGTTTTAATCACAACCAAAGAAATTTATATCGCAATCAATTAACGGTGTCGATATAGCGCGTTAATGAATACGGATCGTCCACTGAGATGTGTGTTTTGATCGATTTTGTTTTAGTTGAGTCAAAATGAAAAGATAAAAGAAAATTGCAAGAAATTTGATTCAAGATTTATGAAATTTAGTTTCAAGAATCATAAAGAACTAGATCTAAAATCAAGAATCAATAAAGTTCAAGAAGATGTCCAAATAGTTTGAATTATCAAGATTTGTAAAGAGCCTTGTAGGAATCGATCCAATTGATAGTGATGATGAATACTTATGATTATAAATTCTTATCTATTGATAATTTGTTGCTAGATCGATAACGATCAACGAGAATTAGGGATCTCTTGAAGAAACTAGGGTTTCTCCTTCTATCCCTTGTCCTTTTGTTGATTAGCATTCAAATTCTAGCCTCTAAAAAATTCAATCATCGATCGTTGATCTCTAATTTGGAGCGAAAACATTCAAGAAAGCATCTCGCTCAAAACTAGGTTGTCGATGATTCAATTCCTAAAGTTTACAAAACTCATAAGACTTAAGAATCTTTCAAGAATTTAATCATCATCATCTACCTATTTTCTCGATTCCTCCACGAGCGGAGTTTTCACTCAAACATCATGAAAAAGATAACAATAAAGAATCGATAACTCTTCATAATGCTCAAATGTAAAGAAAAGCAAGATCAAGAATTTTGACCTTTTATAAATCAATGTTTCATTACAATTCACTCAAAGATTACAAGATTTTGAGGAGAGAACTCAATCTCCGAAACTAGCTTCGCATCGTCTTCTTGAGTCGCGGATCGTCGTGGATCTCTTACTCGGATGAAGATCGGCGTCGCTTCAAAAGGCTCGTTGAAGGATTGCTTTGGCTCGGTACTCGGTGGACTTTGATTTGGATCAAATTGTGTCACTCAATTTGATTTTGAATTGATTTGGATCTATAATTCTTTTACCACTCAAAATGATTTCCCTCCAAATTTAACAACCCCTAAACCCTAGGTCTAGATCCATTTTTATAACCACTCATTTGAATCTTCCCTCCAAAGCTAGGTTGTTAGAGAGAGTCTTCTAGAAGAAATTTGTTGGAGGGAATATTCTAGAATAAGGAATATTCTAGGATAAGGGTGTTAGGCCGAGCCTTCTAAATGAAGCCACATAGTCTTTGGGAGTCTTCTGGAAGCTGAGGCCGCTACAAGAAGCCACGTGGAGGAATTTGAAATGCTGACGTGTCCAACTAGCCGTGGATCCACGGCGGATAGGGCAACTTGGCCGTGGATCCGTGGCCATTTTGGTGAAGTTCTGCATGCAATTTTCAGGGGATTCTTCTATTGGGTTTAGGGTCTTTATCTGATGTCTGGAATCCAATTTTTCTTTCTTGATTTCTGCCAGATTTCAAGTCTTTGACTTGACGTATTTTATCAGCACTTTTAGCAGTTCCGGCTCTTTTACCTGGAGAATTTCCTGCACACAATGTCGAGACAAGTGTTGATTCACAAAAGATCATGCGTGCAATAATAAATACACAATTTCCCTCAAAATGCCGGTTATAATGTATAACACATGTTATTTGGTATTTTACAGATGAATTGCTAATATGTGCTATATTTATACCAAACACTTTTAGATGGTTGCAAAGAGTAGGGAAATTGTTGTGTTAAAAATGAAATATTTTCGACTGATCAAATTCTCCCAAACTTAATTTTTGTCGTCTCGAGCAAACTTGTTTTATTCAAAAGAAGGAGAAACTATAAGAAAAAGAAAAACTAACTAGCACACTTTCGTAGGCAACACGATTGCACTGAACACGTGCAACAAGCCTTTAAACCTCTAGGTGTCCCTAATAGGAGGAGTGTTTTCTCCTGAGAGTTTTCAGTGGATTGCACCCACAAAATCCCATAATAAAAGAAAGACCGTGAAAGTTACATATAAAGATAAGAATTGTAAAAGAAAAGCTTTGAAAATTAGAGTTTCCAACTACACTAGCTTTTCGGTTGTCATGAGCCCTATCTTAAAAGTCATGAAAAAATGTTAGAAATCACATCATCCCTCAATAAAACATCGTCTTTATTCTTCATTCTTATATTTCTTCCAAACATCGATCATATACCCCTACGTGTGTGTAAAAGACATCCCTACACTCGGAGAATTCAATTCAACCTATCATACTCTTGTCCATCTGCCTCAGTACTTTTTAATTGATGAATATTTAGATGGAATTGCTCACACATTTTTCATGGGACCATTCATACTTCTTGAGGTACTAACCGACCGATTACTCATGTGCTTGCTTATTAGGTGTATTAGTATTTTCCTCGTCTTGCACCACCTAAGGCATAGCAGTGACTCCCAAACAAGTTAGTCTAAGGCACTAGGTGATGAAGCACCCTCGCTATATTTTTTTATTGCTGCCTTGGTGATAACAAAACCAGTGTTCATTTTTCTACACCATTTTATATTTTCTTCATTTATTATTTCCTTCATACTTTGGCTTTTAGACAAGAGCATTTCAAGGTATCCTGTACTATCCCGAGTTTCAAGACGTGTGTAAGTGCATATAGTAGGGTATCAACGTTCAAATGTTTGGCTTCCAAAATAGGAACTATTTTTCAGACTTATTTTTATCCTCAGATTAGTGACTTCTTTCATCTTACTAACCCTTGGGGCAACGGCTCATAACTACTTATTACTAGTTTCGTTTAAGAAAACTTCTAATTTTCTTAGTTTTGTTAAATTTTTCTAATATTTTGGATGTAATTTTTCACTATCTAATCTTTTATTATCTTATTTATGTACAAATTTTTTTTTAAATTTTTTTATATGTTTTGTGCTTATGCATGATGCAAAGTGATCCGTAAATAAGCACAAACCTCCCCCAAACTTGTTTAGTGTCCTCACTGTTGTCTTCTGCTAAGCCTTAAAAAACCTGTAAGCTTGGGAGGACATTTATTAACGGGGGCAAAATATATTAAAGTGAAAATCCTCCCCCAAACTTATTTTTGGCTCACAATATTGAGGATAACAGTTATTTTCAAGAGCCAAAAATATACCCCTCCAAACTTGAGTTAAACAATGTCAATCTTTTGAAAATCACAAGAGGGGGTCAAAGTTACTGGTCAATGCCAAGCTTTGCAAAGACCGAAAGTCAACACCAACCATTCGAAGATTTTATCCGTGTAGTGCACCGGTTGGTGAAAGAACATGTTTTTTGGAGACATGACGATATGGGAAAGAGATAAGTGGTGGGATAGAATGTGTTTGCGTCTCGTTTTGGAGAGACGACACAGTGATTGTGATGGATTACTCGCATTCTTATGATTGTCAAGAAGAAGGGGTGGAGGTTCAATTTCTTCGTTGTGGAGATGATTCATCTCAACACCCGTGTTTGCTAAGAATGCAAGTCTATCAGCGAACATTTCTTTGAAGCTTTCATCAATATCTAGAAGAATATTCTCATTTGAAAGAACAGAATGATACTCAGACTCCAGAAAAGGTTCATAATCAACGTTAGATGTTGACCCGGACAACTCGAAAGAAGGGTCCGTATGTATATGATACATATCTAGGTCAAACAACAACGTATAAAGGAAGTCTGGATCTGTATCGTGAAGCTGATCAAATTCGCTGCTGTCGACATCCATTAATTCGATAGAACATACTCGAGCATGAGGATCAGAGGGTTGACTTCCCAACTTGTAAATGTTGAGCTCAATTGACCTATTCCCGAAAGATGGGTTCATAGAGCCATTTCTACAGTTGATTACAGCGTTGGAAGTAGCGAAAAAGGGATGACCAAGAATCACCGGAATTTGGTTCTGTGGGTTCACTACAGTCTGTGTATCAAGAACAATAAAGTCCACAGGGAATACAAATTCCCCGATTTTTATCAATACGTCCTCAATTTCACCCCTAGGTTTGGTGATTGATCGGTCGGCCATCTGGAGAGTTATGTTCGAGGGCTTTAACACTCCGATACATAGTTTCTCATAGACTGAATATGGAAGCAAGTTAACACTAGCGCCAAGGTCAGGTAAAGCACGGTTAATGTGTTTATCCCCAATAGAAATAGAAATAGTAGGACAGCCAGGGTCCTTACATTTCCTTGGTAATTGCAGGGGAAAAGCCGTGTCTACAGTACTCGACATGAAAACTTTTTTAGGCACTTCAGTATTCCTCTTCTTAGTGCACAAGTTCTTAAGAATTTTCGCATAGGACGGAACTTGTTATATAGAATCTAGGAGAGGGATGTTGATGTTAACTACCTTAAACATGTCCACAAGCTTCTCCATTTGGGCATTGGGTTTGTTGGGCCTCAATCTGTTTGGAAATGGAGCTCTATCAATAAGTGTTGGGTCCAACATTTGTGGAGAAGGTTGTGAGGGTGGAAAGGATGAAGTGGGTGGAGGGTTCGAGCATTTAGAAAAACGGAGAATAGGCTCAGAAGAAGAAGGTAAATTAGACGAAATAGGGTAAGAAGTAGAAGTAGGAGTGGAAGTGGAAGTGGAAGCATGGGGTTTAATTGATTCCTCAACATCAATCTGTTCACCCACATGATTGTCTAGCACTCTTCCAGATCTCAACGTGGTAAGTGCATTCACATTAGTGTAATGTGAAGGTCCAGGATCAGGTAGAGGTTGAGATGGAAGATTTCCTTTCTCTCCAGCACTCATTTTGGCACTCAGTTGTGCAATTTGTGCTTCTATCGAATTGATACTCTCACCGTGGGAGACATTGTTTTGCACTAATGTTTAGATAGAAGACGTTAAAATGTCATTTGTTTTCATGAACTGTGTAATGAACATGTCGAGTGCAGAGGGTATAGAAGTACCGGCAGAAGAAGGATCAAAGTTGTTAGCCGGGTTTTGAAAATCTTGTGGTTGAAAGGGGTGATGACTCATTTATGGTGGTTGCTGTTGTGGTGGAGGAACCCATTGAAAGTTACTATGGTTTGGATCCGTGTATTGAGTTTGGTGTTGGATCCAAGAAAAATCAGGGTGATTCCTCTAATCTTGATTATATGAGGAAGAAGAAGGATCGTTTCCAGGTCTTTGTTGAAATGCAGCATTAGTGCGACCTTGAAACGGTATATTCAAAGGACATTCTTCCGTCAAATGTGATGGATTGGAACAGCATCCACACACGGTTTTGGGAAGTGTGTATTGGTTTAGGGAGGCTGAAGAGATTTTGTTTTCTATAGCGTCGAGCTTCCTTTGTATTGCGGCCATTTCAGCGCTCATTGTGACGGAAACATCGAGCTGATTGATACCTTCCCCAGACGATGGTGGTCTAACACTTTCCCATTGTAATGTGTTTTGAGATAAATCTTCTAGATATTTCCAAGCTTCACCATCATCTTTAGATAGGAATTGGCAATGACACATGGTTTCAAGCATCTGTTTAGTTGTGAGATTAATACCCTCATAGAGAATTCGATACAGATCGCATCTAGGGATTCCGTGATGAGGGCATTGTAAAAGAAGATCCTTGAACCATTCAAAGCATTTCCAGAATGGTCCATTGGGAAGTTGGGTGAATTTGAAGATTTCGCTCCGAACATGACTGGTCTTGTGATTGGGATAAAATTTCTTAAGGAATGCTGCAACAAATTCATCCCATTTTGAAATAGAATGTTCGGTTGTATTATAAAGCCACTTCTCGGCTAAATCACACAAAGTGAATGGGAGAAAACGTAAACGCAGAGCATCCAAAGATAGTTGTGATATTCCAATCATTGCGCATACATTTTCAAATTTGGATATAAAAACGTATGCGTCTTCAGACTCAAGACCGTGAAATTTGGGTAACAGTTTCATAAATTGGGGGTTGATTTCAAAATTTTCCCAGTTGGCAGGTGGTATAGAAAGACAGGTAGGAAGGGGAACACGTGTTGGATAGCATCTCTCTTGGAGAGAAATGTGTGGAGGATTCTGCGCACCTGCGGGCCGTGGCAGAGTGGTGTTAATGTTTGATGGAAATCCGTCCTTCGCGGTAGTGGTGGGTGGTGGGAAAAAGAAAATGTAGAAATACCGACTTTGGGGTCGATGGGGGAAATGCAGACAAGACGGGCACTAGAATCCCGTGTGTAGCCAAGCTTGTACTAAAGGGTTTAGCACAAGTGGCAGCGTTGTGATAATTAGGGGAAAAGTTGGTTGGTGTTTGTTTTGAAAAATACGGTTTTTGAAAAATACTGTTTTTGAAAAATCAAATAAAAAAAATGCACACACCATCCTAGATCTAGTGGTCCTAGGTCAAGGCTCTAGACCGCTCCTAGACTTCCAGAAGACAAATTGCATAATAGATCCTCTACTGCCTCTTTATCCCTTCTGTGGCCAGGCAAGCGCTAGGTAAGTGGGATGTTCTCCACTACGTAAGTAGTGGGCCTAATTAAGTAACCACTTGCCTTAGACATACTTGCCTTAGACACCACAAAAGAAACGCGTATAAGCAATAAATTACCCACGATCTCCTTCTGTCCTAAGTAAGAGCGACGGTCCTTAGAGTCATGTCTAGATATTTTTTAGTTAATGAAGGGTAATGCGGATGCTAGTTTTGTGAAATTTTTAGGGCTTAGGAAGGGTAATGAACTCCCCACCTAATCTGAATTTGGTCTTTGCCCTTTAATTTCTATATTAAAAATGCAAACAACCAAGATCAAAACACGCAAAAAAATTTTTTTCTTTTAGCGGTGCTGCGAATTTTGCAAAGAATCCTACAGAAAATGGTTATTGGAGATGATCAGAGAGAAGAGGAGAGAACAGAGAGTATACCACAGAAACTTGGACAATGAACCACCTAAACGGCGGCGGAACCGCCGCAAAAACCTACTATTGGCCGTGGATCCGCTGTGGGAAGGAGAAATTAGGGTTTCAAAATTTTCCTGTAGGTTCTGGTACTCTTCTGGAATTTGCAGAACTTCTCTGAATCTTGATTGCACCGCTACAATAATTCCAGATTCCCTCGTAAAAAATTCACAACTAATCGTTATGCACTTGATGCGAATTTGATCTAAAAATTCTGATGGAATAATATTTTTTCAACTCAAATAACAAAAACAAACAAAATAGCATACATCCCCGGCAACGACGCCATTTGATTGGTCTATCTTCGTTTGTATGGAAAAGTTTTAATCACAACCAAAGAAATTTATACCGCAATCAATTAACGATGTCGATATAGCACGTTAATGAATACGGATCGTCCACCGAGATGTGTGTTTTGATCGATTTGTTTTAGTTGAGTCAAAATGAAAAGATAAAAGAAAATTGTAAGAAATTTGATTCAAGATTTGTGAAATTTAGTTTCAAGAATCATAAAGAACTAGATCTAAAATCAAGAATCAATAAAGTTCAAGAAGATTTCCAAATAGTTTGAATTATCAAGATTTTTAAAGGGGCTTGTAGGAATCGATTCAATTGATAGTGATGATGAATACTTATGACTACAAATTCTTATCGATTGATGATTTGTTGCTAGATCGATGACGATCAACGAGAATTAGGGATCTCTTGAAGAAACTAGGGTTTCTCCTTCTATCCCTTGTCCTTTCGTTGATTAGCATTCAAATTCTAGCCTCTAGGAAATTCAATCATCGATCGTTGATCTCTAATTTGGAGCGAAAACATTCAAGAAAGCATCTCGCTCGAAACTATGTTGTCGATGATTCAATTTCCTAAAGTTTACAAAACTCATAAGACATAAGAATCGTTCAAGAATTTAATCATCATCATCTACCTATTTTCTCGATTCCTCCACGAGCGGAGTTTGTAGGGTTCCTAGGCACACTAAGGAGGTCTCATAAGGCATCAAACATGCCAAATTCAAATTTTACAAGTGCCGAGAAACCCTAATACGGATCGTTGACTAGAGTTTAAGGCGAAAACGATAACTAGTTAACAACTTAACTAAGAGTGAACGGAAAATACAACCTTTATAGATCCAGTCCTCCACCTCCATATCTCCGTGATGATGTCCCCTCACTGTGATCATCGGATCCCGGGCTCTAGCGTCGGCTTCATCAGAGAAATGGGCGGGCTAGGTCGTCGACTTCGATACCGAAGATGATCTACATCGAGGCAACTCAAGATCAAGCTCCAACTTCACCAACTCATGAAACTTGTGAAGAAAACACCCTATACTACTTGGTAAGTTGTAGAGGATGAAGAAATAGGAAGTGGGTTCACTTTAGAATTGGATTTCTCACTCTTTTTCTCATTTCACCATTGAAGCTAGCAAGCTTCATTCTTCTTCTTGAAGAAGAAGAAGAAGATAATATGATAAAAATTATATGAAAATAGAAAATAAATCATTCTTATCATATTAGCAACTATGGTTAAGTGTAGAGAATAAACTAAGGTTAGGTGAATGGTTAGGTTTAGCATGAAACAAAAATGGTAGACTTTTTCAAAGCTTCATGAAGCTTCAACTACAAAACAAAGCAAGCCACCATTTCTCTTTTATGCCAAATAAATAAATAAATAAATGAATAAATAAATAAAAACCCTAACCATTTACTTAACCAAGGTTTAAATCAAACATACACCTAAGTTTGCATGTATCATCAAACATGATACAATCAAGTGCACAAAAATATATCACATATATAATGTGCACATCAAGTGAGAAAATCCATATTAAGTGAAAAAATACTAGTTAATGTAAAGTAATATATCAAATATATAATTATACATTAAATCATTAAATCAACACTTGATTTAACGATCTGTTCATATCTCATATAACCGACTAACATCAATAGTAACAACTTATCGAATCAACACTTGATCCGATAACCCGGCTATATCGCATATAACCGATCACTGTCACAAATTGCGAGAATCGAATACAGTATCACATACTGGTATTATTCTCGGTCCCGCACATATCTCATATGCGCTCCTATTTCATTTCGCTTGAGCCAGGAAACCTCTGTGTAGGACTCTAAAGACTCGTCAATACGCCGACAGCAGGTGATGATCATATCAAACACCCACAAGCCGCAAGCGGTCTGCTAAACGTAATGGCCACCCGGGTATTGAGCGATCAGAATATCGACGAGCAAGCCCGCTCACACTCCTGTGAATCCAACCAGTAACACTTACCGTGCAGTCCGGTCTGTTCGTCTGATATGTCGCATATCTCGCCTAGGGGTGGTAAACGTCAGACCCCAATAGCTCGATAAGTCGTGTCGATATGAGGTCTATAACAGTTTGAGAAACTATTGGTAACACTTACCAGTAAATCTCAGCAACCCTGGCCAGGGATTTCCGGTTATAGCCAATCGAACACAGCGCAACATCAACTCCCTATACCGGGAGAGACGAATCCCCTCCTATCGCTCATTGTCTCCATGTGATTTGGGACTGTACCCAAAAAACACCATTTTGCATGCCCTCTTGGTCGTGGTAAGGTGGAAATCAAATCATAGTGGGAATCAAACAAGACTCTATGGCGATCTCGGGTCAACAGACTACTCTGTACCAGTGTCACCAGAGAACTGCCATCTGACGTAAGGTATAATACCATCTGGGAGTTCTCGGCGAGTCCGTCCAGTGTACCCAGTCTCTACTGAGCACCCGTATATCATCTCTGATGTCAAACACCAATGGATATGGGATCATCCATCGCCCATCTGTATGGGTCGAGAAGGTATACGCTAGTCTACTCTGGTATATCGATACCCCGTCTCGATACACCCACGACTAGGGACCTTGAAGGATGTACTTATGGACTACCATGTCCCCACTAGTATGATCCGCATCATAGTCCAGGTAGTCAAGTACACATCCTAAGGGCTTTACCAATATGTAACAGAGAGACAATCATTATACACGTTAAGGCAAAGAGTAACCAGATAGCATACTATCATGTCGAGCAAGAAAGTCCTCCCTATATATGTCCCAGCATCCACTACAATATACATCCTATATATAGTAATGGCCTCCAGGGCATACATATAACTAACAATCTCCCACTTGCACTAGGGCCATCTGTAGCAGTGGTTGCAGTATCTCATACTCAACCATCCCATGAAAGTCTCTCTCTAGGAAAAGGCCTTTGTGAGTGGATCCGCCGTGTTGTCCTCTGAGTCTACTCTCCTAACCTCGATCACCCTGGAGATCAACCATCTCCATGATCAGGTGATACTGCCTTAGATTATGTCTGGGTCACTGATGGGACCATGGTTCCCGGGCCAAAGCCACACTTCCATTGTCACACAATGGTAGGAACCTAGTTCATCTCATGTACCAATATACACCCAAACAACCTCTTTGGTAGCATCTTAAGTAGCGATGTATCCTGCCTTTATCGTCTAGTATGCCACGGTATCTAGCTTGGAACTCTTCCAACATACTGTCCCTTTACTGAGGGTAAAGACAATGCCTGTGACTGACATTCAGTCGTCTTTATCACCCTGGAACCTTTCCAGTGATTCTCCCCAGGATCGATTGATACCATCTCACTACAACTAGTGAGTATCCTAACATCCAATTAGATCTATCTCATAGATCCAAAACTTAGGATTTAGTAGGTATCACTTTGATCCTATATGGAGAATCCTTGTGATAAGTGGAGATTGACCGAGCGTAGCATAGGAAACTCCTTCCCTATCAAGAGTATGTCATCCACGTACTCTACGAGGATCACCACCATACTCCCTACTACCTTTTTGTATATACAAGGTTCATCTACCATTTTGATGATGTCAAACTGTTTGACTAACACATCAAAACAAATGTTCCAACTCCGCGATGCCTGCTTCATCACATAAAACATCTTGCACACGTTTCCGCTGCTCCCACTGTCTACGAAGCCTTCTAACTGTGTACTTAGAGACGCATTCTTCTAAAACATTACTTAGAAAAGCAGTCATGGCACCCAACCGCCAGATATCGTAGTCATGGTATGTAGCCGTGGCAAGTAGGATCTGGATGGACTTAAGCATAGCTCCTTAGAAAAGGTTTCATCATTATCCACGCCTGATCGATGACGAAAACCTTTAACAAGTCTAGCTTTGAAAGTCTCAACTTTTCCATGTACACCAAGTAATCTTCTCAAGATATACTTGCTCCTGATGGGGATTTAACCCTTCAGATAAAGCAACCAAAGTCCCTACTTTGTTGGTGTATAAGGATTCCATCTCAGATCGCTAAGCATCCAGCCATTCTCACAGAGTCCCACTCTTGATGGCCAGCTCGAAACTAGTTGGGTCATCATCTCATGACGCAATCCTCACTCCCACTGTCATAGAGAAACGGAAATATCTCTCAGGTGGGTGAGGATCCCTACTAGATTGGCCGAGAGGCTGAGGTTCGTTGGTTACTATTGAATCCTTTGGTTCTAACAAATCATCTGTTGTAGTTTGTATAGCTGGAACCTTTCCAGTTGTACATAACAGACCTGGCCTCAAGCTTGTCCGGATTTTGCTTTTAGACATAGGCCAGTCAACCCCAAATCTTAACTGGCTTAAGACATGGGCTCTTCCCATATCATATCTCATATGGAGTGGTAGGCTGTGATATGATTCGAACCTAATTCAATAGGTATGCAGCTTCTCAAGTGCATAACCCTCAAAAAGGAAACAGGTAACTCAGTAGTACTCATCATAGAGCGCACCATATCGAATAGGGTGCAATTGCTCCGCCCCGATACACCGTTCTGCTGTGGTATATTCAGAGGAGTAACACCGAGAGAGAATCTCATTCTCCTTTAGAACAGTCCAAGACTTCCATGTACAAGTATTCTCCTCCATGATCTTATCATAGGACATAATACTTATACCCGTATTGGTTCTCTACTTTGAACTTATATTCTGTGAATATCTCAAAAGGTTCGGACTTGTGTTTCAACAAGAACATATGACTGAATCTTGAGAGATCATCAGAGAATGTAACGAAGTACAAAGAACTGGTCTTGGCATGTGTAGACAGTGGACCTTTATACATCAACATGTATCATCCCAAGAGTTCACTAACTCTTTCTCTGTTTCCAATAAACAGAGCTGGTGTCATTATATCTTTGTGACATGACTGGCAAGTTTCACAAGATGTAAATTCAAACTGATTTAAATATGCATCTACATGTAACTTCAGCTAGTCGGGTCGCATTGATATGACCTAGTCTACAATGCCTCAAGAAGGATTCGTTCATTTCTGAACTCTTCCTCTTGTGTGTGTTCTGTATACTAAAAACTGTAGTTTGATTTAGAACATCAATGCTTTTAGATAACGTGCTTGAACCGATCAACTTTTGATATAGGAAATGTTCAAAACATTATCCAACAATACAAAATTTTATCATTTCTTTACTAATAAAGAGAGTGATATGATTTTGTATATCAGGTTCGGTATCTAATAACATTCGTTCAGAATCAATGTATTGGTAATACAGGGTGACAGTGACCAACAGACTTGGCTGCAACACTTGCCCCATTTTCTGTCTCATGAAACTTATCACCCGTTCTCAGTTCTCTACCTATCTGTAGCCCTATGTAACAGATTACATATGCGGGATCCTGATCTGGTATCACATACCCAGGACGTAAAGAATATTGAGAAACAGTTCTGTATAATGAACACACCCGAAGATGATGTATCAGCATGCACTCTCTTCATTTGGGCGGCACGGGAATTCTGGTATTCCCCTAATTTCCTGCTCTGTCTTATAACAATTATAAGTTGGAGCGGGACCAACGTTCCCCAGCTCAGTATAACAAGCGGGTTCGGTCAAATATCCGTATTATTATCTTGATTAAGGTGTGACATAGTCGCTACCAGGAGAGAGAGAGAGAAGAAAACACTCAGCGTATGCTCTTCCAAGATTAGATTGGTTATATATTTTATCTAATCAGGATGGTTCCCACTGTTTTTATCAAATCTTCCTTCAAACCCTAAAATGAAAGACTAGCCGGGATTAATTACACGCTACAAGTTCGCCAATCTTTCAGCCAGGCCAGTGTCGGTACTTTGAGGGAGGTCCCCCGTGCTTTCGCACGAACCTAATTAATGTAAACCTCGTTTTCCCAAAGGCGTAACCCCGTTGACACCTTTCTAGACACCTACTTGATCGGCTAATTGTAATGTGTAAAACTCTCCCAGGAGTAACAATTACTCGCAGTGGGTATCGGGATCCAACTATCTCATAGAAGGTATGCAATCTCATTGCAAATTTCAACACTTGAAATTCCCGATAATTTTGCCCCAAGCCTCCTATGACCTTGACAAAGGCCAACAAATCATAGGCTGCTAGTCAAGTTCAACCCGTCATTTTTTGATTGAAATAAACCCACCCGCACGGCCCTAGAAAAAGGCCAACAATGTCGCACGACTACCCTAATCCAATCTGCATCATATGCATAAGCAGATAAGCACCAGTCAGCTACCGCACACTACGCCTTGACAAAGGCCAACAAACGCAGCACGAATACTAACTACTACTTATCTGAAATGACGGAGGGATACGACAGTTTTTTCTGAAAACCTATTGCGTAATGAACTTGATATCATTGTAGAATCAAATGAATTTAAAATGGAGTGTTTCTGAGGCTTTTCTAGTTTTGCTAAAGGGGTCACTCCCGGTGAAGGGATCGTTGGCCCTTTCCTCGTCGAATGAGGTGCGGGATATATCATATATATCGCTGTGCAAAGCAGAAACTATAGAAGCAATCAAAAGACAAACCGAGGGTTGTAGCATGTGCCAGTTATTGCTAAAGGAGTCACTGCCGGTGAAGGGATCTCTGTCCTTTCCTTATCGAATAAGGTGCAGGATGTTCTACAAGGAACACCGCGATGCAAAGCAAGAACTGCAGCTACCTGTTTTATTTAGAAATTCGATTCCACAACATCTTAGGTTTCTTTTCTTTCATTAATCACATTAATGAAGTCCCATCATTTAAGTACATAAACATCACAGATAAATACGACGTACACTTATGCCATCCGCATTCGCCTCGATGTCCTCTCGTGCACCGTTAGGTTAGGTAACTAACGGCAGTGTAGGGCAGGGCTAGCGCGGGTGTAAAACATAAGTAACGTCTATATAATATATCATATATACTATATACTGTATCTATCACAGAACATCACATGATCACATCACAGATAACGCAGCAGAAAATATCATATGAAATATTGGATATACTAGGACGTCCGTGTTTTTAATACGAGCCTGTATAAAACACGGATTCCACGGTCGCGATGAATAGCCAAACCCACACCCCTATACCCCTACGAGAGCGGCAAGCAACCCTACCAATTCTAGGGTTAGGAGACTCGGACTCGACTCCTCGAGATGGTCTCCCACTGGACCCTAGAACCCGGTTACTTGTGCTCCACTCCTTGGGTCTATCCTAGTGCGGAAAAGTAAATAATATACAAATGGTGACATCTTCCGCAACCTGGAAGTGCCCCAATAAAAGAATATTACATACAAGTTTTTACATGAATGAAAATGAAAAACACTCATCCCATATAAAAACCCCCGGCTATTCAAACACGACGATCCAATATAACATATCCAGCAACACATAACATCACATGTCATCAACGTAAGTAAACATGCGTATCCCAATTGTCGTTGACATATAGCAACGAAACCGGCGATATCACATATTACACTTACGGTCACAGAAAAGAAAGTGTAAAACTACAACAGTTGGAATCCGCAACCTCTTTAGACATCGCATGCCTAACCAAATGAATTCCTTTGGCCAGGGTTGCTGAGATTTACTGGTAAGTGTTACCAGTAGTTTCTCGAACTGTTATAGACCTCATATCGACACGACTTATCGAGCTATTGGGGTCTGACGTTTACCACCCCTAGGCGAGATATGCGACATATCAGACGAACAGACCGGACTGCACGGTAAGTGTTACTGGTTGGATTCACAGGAGTGTGAGCAGGCTTGCTCGTCGATCTTCTGATCGCTCAATGCCCGGGTGGCCGTTACGTTTAGCAGACCGCTTGCGGCTTGTGGGTGTTTGATACGATCATCACCTGCTGCCGGCATATTGACGAGTCTTTAGAGTCCTACACAGAGGTTTCCTGGCTCAAGCGAAATGAAATAGGAGCGCATATGAGATATGTGCGGGACCAAGAATAATACCAGTATGTGATACTGTATTCGATTCTCGCAATTTGTGACAGTGATCCGTTATATGCGATATAGCCGGGTTATCGGATCAAGTGTTGATTCGATAAGTTGTTACTATTGATATTAGTCGGTTATATGAGATATGGCCGGATCGTTAAATCAAGTGTTGATTTAATGATTTAATGTATAATTATATATTTGATATATTACTTTACATTAACTAGTATTTGTTCACTTAAGATGGATTTTCTCACTTGATGTGCACATTGTATATGTGATATATTTTTGTGCACTTGATTGTATCATGTTTGATGATACATTCAAACTTGGGTGTATGTTTGATTTAAACCTTGGTTAAGTAAATGGTTAGGGTTTTTATTTATTTATTCATTTATTTATTTATTTCTTTGGCATAAAAGAGAAATGGTGGCTTGCTTTGTTTTGTAGTTGAAGCTTCATGAAGCTTTGAAAAAGTCTACCATTTTTGTTTCATGCTAAACCTAACCATTCACCTAACCTTAGTTTATTCTCTACACTTAACCATAGTTGCTAATATGATAAGAATGACTTATTTTCTATTTTCATATAATTTTTATCATATTATCTTCTTCTTCTTCATCTTCTTCAAGAAGAATGAAGCTTGCTAGCTTCAATGGTGAAATGAGAAAAAAAGTGAGAAATCCAATTCTAAAGTGAACCCACTGTTGGAGATAGTGCCCTCAGAGTCAATTATTGGATCACAGGTACGTGATTGCAATGATTGAGGGAGGACCTATCCCGGTAGGACAGTCTTACTCGAGATGATAGTATGCTATCTGGTTTGCCTTTATCATCGTGTACCGTTTTAAGTGACCTGACACGTCGCTATTACACGTTGATAGAGCCCCTAGGATTCTTGCTTGACCACCAGCAGTATGAGGGCGATCATATAAGTGGGAGCTGGGGGTCTATAAGCATATCCTTAAAAGGTCCCTAGTCGTGAGAGTTTCGAGACAGGGCATCGATTCTCCATAGTAGACTAGTGTATACAGTCGAGACCCCGACGAGGGGCGGTGGCCGGTCTCACAAGCCACTGGTGTCAGTTGGATCACCTAAGATGTATACAGGTGCTCATTGGGTTATGAGTACACCGGACAGGACTCGCCGGGAACATGCTAGTTGGTCATATACCAGACGTCAGATGGCAGTTCCCTGGTGACATGTGTGCAGGTTAGTTCATCGACCTGGAGATCGTCATTTGTCTCGTGTGAGTTCCCACTGTACTTTGATTACTACCCTACCACGGCTCAAAGGAGTCGTGCAAACAGGTTTTAGTTGGGTACAGTCCCGAGCCACATGGAGGCAGTGAGCGTATCTTCAGGGGTTCGTCTCTCCCGGTATTGGGGGTGAGGTCGTGCTGTGTCTAGGAGAGCCATTACACGAAGCCCTCGGCCGAGGCAAGGAGATTTACTGGTAGGTATTCTAGTAGTATCTCAGGGTGTTCTGGGCTACACTCCGACACGACTTGTACCGCTTTTGGGGGTCTGACTTTTACCAACCCCCTAGGCCCGCCATGCGATGCTCATAGACGAACGGACCGGACTGTACGGATATTGTCACTGACAGGCTCAGTAGGGTGTCAGGCTGAGTTCGCTCACAGACGTCCCTTTTGGTCAATACCTGGTAGCCCGTTATGTATTGGCTTATACCTCTAACGTGCTAGTGGTTAAATCCACAACCAAGGTGTTGATGAGTCTTTAGAGTCCCCCACATTCAGTTACTCAGCTTTCGGGCGAAAGGTTGTAGAGGCCGTATGGAGATATGGCAAGGTCCGATCAGATACGTGCTGTATTGCACGGATCAGGATCGGACAGTCTGTACTATAGGCCGTATGGTTATATGGCAGGGTTCGATCAGATACGTGCGGTATTGCACGGATCAGGATCGGACGGATATTACTAGCCGGCTTTGGTTTAAGCCGGATCCTAGTATAGTACAGTGTAGATTTTGTCTCATTGCATTTGTATTTCGGTCGGAATACAAATGCGGGTGTGTATGCACAGTATCGGGGTTTTCCTGTAATTTATTACGGGACCAGTTTTCTGGAGTTGCCAGTTTGCTTTCCGTTTCGGCCGATTTCCATTGTTCCGTTGATTGGCCGAAGATTGGTGGAGGAGGGTTTATTTGCATTGTTGCAAATAGGCATTAGTGGAGGGGGTTCTTTGCATCTTGTTGCATCATGATGGCTTTCATGATGTGCACCATCCATTGACTTGATTTCTTCATGATGGCATGACTTTTTGAGTCATCATGGTTCATGATGGTTGGACTTTGTGAGGTGATGATGGTGGGGTTGAGTGTTGAGTTTTCCTTACTATCATTTCTTTTGCATGATAGCTTTCCTCTCTCTCTCTTGGGTATGAGATGAGAATGGCTCCTTTTTGATTTATCCTCCCACTCTCTCATTCTCTCCACCACCATGTCATGGCCGGCCTCTTGAGGGGGTGGGGCTGTCCCAATTTAGAGGAGGGGGTTTTTGGTTCATTTCATGCTCCAAAAATCCCCAAGTCCCTCCATATAGTTCTTGTATCATTCCTCCACCAAAAAGGCAACTCCACAAACCCCAAATGAGACATATAGATCCATACTACATTCTACAGCAAATCTTGGGCACGTCGAGTAGCCGGCTTCGTGCCCGAGTTGCCTCGGCATTGAGGTGGGAGCCCGTAAAAGAAGTAGGCGATGTGGTGCACTTCCGGCGACGAGGAGGAGACGGGACATTCCGCAGGAGATCCGGACGATGATGAGAAGACCAGAGGACTTGGATCGTCGGTATATCTCTTTCTCATCTTATTGTTAGCTAGGACTAGTTAGTGGTTCGATCCGGGTATTAGTGCGCGGCGGTTTGCCAGTTCAAGAAAAATTTTAAGTTTATCACCGCTTCCGCATTTGGCCGTCGGATTGACGGCCGGGGCGCCGCCGTGCACTTACAGTGGTATCAGAGCCTCGCCATTAACTTAGTCTAGCTTGGTTTAATGTGTTTCCATTTCCGATCGATCAAAAAGTTCCAAAACCGTGTTTTTCAAAGTGACAGTTTTCTGTTGAAATTTTTCAGTCTCGAAATTTTTTTCAGGTTGTATAAAAGTACTGTACAGGAAGTTCTAAGCTCTCTGGAAAAATTCGACAAAGTGATCTTTTAAGTGGAGCGCGGAACCGCGGCCAAATCGCACTCCGGGCCGCGGTTCCGCCGCAGTTTGGAATCTTCAGTTGGTCGAAATTTTCCAGTGGGCTTCTGGGCTGGAAACAGGGTTTTTGGAATATTAATATTGGGCCCAGAAATTCTTGATGTGCTGCAGTAACACTTAGGGCCCACTTGTTAAAAATTTGATCGGTCGGATATTTTAAACACATTATTTCACAGTATTTACATTATATCTGCGACCGTGAATGTCACTTGATCGGTAAATCCGGTCTAACTACTATAGCCCGGTTAGACGGATTTGCGAACGTGACTTTCACGTTGATGTTTTGTTTTTGCTGTGATGTTGCGGATCGGTCGTGGGGATAGCCTGGATGCAATGCTAGTACAGTTGTGGTTGTATTATGTACATTTGATATTGCGGGGCGAGCGTCCGACATGTGGACTGCCGTCACTGCCTGTTTGTATTATTATTTTGGGGCACGACCTGGTTGCGGTCGATGTACCCGTTGTATGTATATTTTACTTTCTGTACTAGGCTTACCCCGCGGAGGGGTGCACGGATAGCCGGATTCTAGAGGGCAACAAGCCCGCATCTCATGGCATTGGGACGGAGGGGGCTTCGCTCTAGGATTGGCGGGCTATTCGCCGCACTCGTAGGGGGTACAGGTTGACCCAGGAGGGGTGCCCAAGTTACCGGATTCTGTGAAGTGCTGGGTGGTCCATTCACGGCGCTGAAGGGGGCTGCCTCGCTTCAGGTTTTGGCGGGTGACTTGCCGTGCCCGTAGGGGTCTAGGATTTCATTGCACAGGCTATCCACACGACTAGGGGAACGTCGGGTTTCAGCAGTGGCTCTGTGAAACCCGGGGATCCCAGATATCTGTATTGTTTCTGTGATGCTGTACATTTCTGTGATGTTGCATTTTTATTCACGCCTTGAGCGAATATAATATATTGGTATATATATTAGTAGATGTTGTATATGTTTTGCATCCGCGCTAGTCCAGTCCCCGCTCTGTCGTTAGTAAGCTAACCTAACGGGTAATGACGGGACCCAGTGGCGAATGCGGATGGCATATACGTACATCAGTATATTTTCGTTCTTTTTGGTGTGATCAATTGATGGGACTGCATTGATTCGGATCAATGCAAGTTAAAAACAAACCTTATCTGATATTGTTGGAACACTTTTCAAAAAGCTGTTATTGCAAGGACGTTCACTTTTGTTTTGCATCGTGGTATTCAGTTGGAATATCCTGCTCCTCAGTCGACGAGGCAAGGGCCGAGATCCCTTCACCGGGAGTGACCCCTTGGACAGAAGTTTGCGTCAGGGCATTAACTTCACTATAGCCGATTACTTTTGCTTTGCACCGTGGTATTCAGTTGGAATATCCTGCACCCCATTCTATGGGGAAAGAGCCGAGATCCCTTCACCGGGAGTGACCTCTTTAGCAACGGTTTTCGTCACTATATTTTCAAAAAGCTATCCGTTCCTTCAACGATATCAAGTTCACTACGTTAAAGGTTTTCGCCAGAAACCATTCGTAGCCCTCCGTCGTTTCATATGGGTAGTCAATAGTATTCAAGCTGTGTTTGTTGGCCATAGTCAAGGCACAGTGTTTGGTAGCTGTTGGGTGTTCATATGCTGCATAGATAGATGCGTTGGTTTGGGACAGTCGTATAGCCTTGTTGGCCCTAGTCAAGGGCTTGTACGGGTGGATTCAAATCAACCTGGATAATGACGGGTAGAACTTGACATGTGACTTATGATTTGTTGGCCTTAGTCAAGGTCATAAGAGCATGGGGCAGAAATCACATCGGGAGTTTCAAAAGAACTGAAACTTACCAGATATGCGCATACCTTCTGGAGTGTGACACCGTGAGCGGATTCCGTCACGTTATCATGCGATGATAGTTGGATCCCGATTCCCACTGATGAGTTAGTTTACTCCTCGGGTGACCCCGACTAATTCTTCTTTCAGGTTTGGAGGAGAATTTGAGGTACAGTGGGAGGATTCCAGATTAGATAAATTGGTAACCATTCTGATCTAGGTTGGAGTGCACGCTGAGTGTTTATTTTCTCTCTCTCTTTGGCAGCGACCATTGACCCGACCCTAAGACTATGACTCAGTGACCAAGTTGACCGAACCTTCTTAACACTGGCTTTTGGATTGTCAGAGTTGCAAACCTCATTGCCACTCCTACTTTTACCCTTTTCTCCAGGACACCCCGTGTTACTACGAACGTCCACTTCCATTGGACAAAACCATCGTATGGTTAGATACGAACTCGAAGGAATTTATTCGAGGATGGTTTCAGGTTCTGGAGAAAACGGATAGGATTATTCAGTTGTCTTTTCCTTTTACCTTCTCTCAGGTTGCGAGTACTCCTTGGTTAAGGGGATAGTACACCTATTACGCAAATTGGATAGTCTTCTTCCAAACCTTAGGCTGGAGCCGACCGGTAGGGAATGAAGAAAACCAATTAGCCTAACGATGGTGTACAGAAGGTATTAAGTTCAGACAAAGCAAGGGATTAGTAAGAGGGCAAAGTAAATTGCAACAGATATTCACGACCAAACCAAGTATTCCTTCGCCAATCCTAAAATCACCTTTGTATTTCTCCAGGACACTCCGTATCACTACGAAGATCCACCGTTTATTTGGATACTCCATTGTATGGTTATATACGAACTCAAATGGAACTTGTTCCAGTTCGGGGATGGATTCTGGTCCAGGAGAAATAGGAATAAGGTTTATTCGGTTGTCTTTTATCTTCACCCTCTCTCATTGCGAGTGTTCCTAGGATTGGGACAGTACACCCATTATGCTTATTGGATAGTCTTCTTCCAAACCATAGGTTGGTGCCGAACGGTAGGGAAGGAAGAAAACCATTTGGCCTAAAGGGGTGCACAGAAGGTAAAGACTAAAGACATATGAAGGGATTTGGAGAGGTGGCAAAGAACTATACGGTTACAGTCGTGAATCTGGAAGAGGCATTACTAGGAATACCAGGATACCCCATCGAAACATTTCAATGTTTCAGTTTCACTTGTGTACTGTTAAAAGAGAACTGATTTCCTAATCAGACACTTGCTCCAGGGTATGTATTTACCAGGTACGGTTCTCACATCTGTATGGTTTTACAGATGATGAGTGGGAGTAAGTTATTGGGAATTGGGTGATTATCCTCATTATATCGGGATTCGTTGTAATCGGTGATATTTGAGGAAATCGCCTGGGCTGTTTGCCGGTTGGCAAATATTTGGTTTTGAATATCCGCAGTTATGCACCAATTTCAAATTGATATATCTGTACGTCTATTTTCATAGAGTGAGATATACCTTTTTTGAAATTATGTCTATGACATTTACCTATATCAGTGGATGGTTAGGTAAGGAGCATTAAACAGCGGTGTAATTCTTCTTAACCATAAGTACAGTTTTCAACCTACGACACACAGTGAATGAGTTATCAGACTCAAGGGACTTGTACAGAGTATTGTATGATGTCCAGGGTCCATCAGGACAGAGGGGTTGGTCCTCGTACTATATTCGGTTTACTTATGACTTCTCTAGTTTTTAGACAGGTGTTTCGTGGAAACACAGGGTCCGAATTTGGAGAAGTTATAGGTATTTGAATAGAGTAGAGAACCAGCTGTAGCAAGTATCGGGATTCTTCAAAGAGATCGAAGATGTAGATACTTGTGTATGGTATTCAGTTGATAGTAGTGATTAAGAGAAATTGCTTCTCTTTCAGGTTACTCATCATTGGAAGCATTCCTAAGTTGAGTAACGCTGATCGGCCTCCTTCCATTTAGTTGACATGCACTGAGGACAGCTGCATGATTTGAATCTGGTTCAATTAAATCAGTGCCTCTGTTTCTATATGGGATATAGAACAGTTCGTATCTTAACGATGTTAAGGTACGGGGAGTTGTCCGGCTTATGCTTAAAACCAGACACTGGACAACTCAAGGCACGTTTCTGTAATGGCTGTTTGTGGGTTGACCCAGGCTATGACGCGGGTTGACTTTCTACCATCTGGATGAACAATAGAAATATTGTTCTAGACTCGCCACAGTTTTAATAAAAATGGATTTTTTCAGAAAACAGTAGTGGGAGTATGGTAGAACTGGAAGTGATTCCAGAACCACAAACGATTACTGAAGATTTGATAAGGAACCTAAAGATTCAATCTGGTTTGACATTCCATTGGCCACTCCGCAGATAAGGTGGGTAACTTCAGCCACCCGAGAGGTACTACGGTAGCCTCAAGGACGGTGACAGGGAAGTTCTTGTTTACCCACAATTACCATTGCTGTTGTTCCAGGCTGCGAGACCCGGTGGGAGGATGAGTATAGCGTCGTTCTAAACTAGTTTTAGAAGTGTTCGTCTATATGACTCTGCCAGAGGGTTGTCGTAGTCAGTGGGAGCAGCGGAAGCATTGGTGGACAGGTAGCTTATGTCTATTTATAGACTAAAGCAGATGTAGCGGAGATAGATCATCTATTTCTGACGTGACAGTCATAGGTTTGACTTCATCAGAATAGGGGATGGATCTGTTGAGAAGGTAGTAGGGTGTGATATCCTGGTATTTGGATGACATACACAGAGTAGGAAAGGAAACTCCTATACTACAATCGGTTATACTTTGGTCGTCACACAGTGGTTTCTCCACACAGGACTTGGACATTATATCAGACATACTGGTTACTGGATCTATGGTATTAGATCTAGATTTGGGTGGTTTCCCAATCAGGGTACTTGACAGCATTCTAAGAGTATTTAGGATGGACGACTCCTGGCACGGTAGTGTACCTGCAGGTGATGGAGTCACTCTCTCTAAAGGTGTCTTACAGACTAAAGGGGAGAGGGATGTGCATGATTGGCAGATCACTTGCTCAGGCAATTGAGTCAATCATGAGATGTCAAGTACCACACCAGACATTGTTCTTGCACTAGATGCAATAAGTTGACATTAATCCAATCCTGGAGAAACAGTCAGAAGCAGTTTTAGAACATAAGTGGATGTTCTAGGGATATGATAACGACAGCCTCATTCGGGAAACAGTTATCATTCCAAGCTTCCAAGGTGACATGGACGACAAGGAGGTTGTCAGAGCTATAGTTTTCCTTCTGATGAGGGGCAGTATTTTGGACAGGTGGTCCAAGGCAATACTGAGGGTGGCATGGCGCAGGATACTGATTAAGTTCAGTTGACGATACAGTCTAAGAAGTTTGGATTTGGAGTTCATTTATGAGCTATGTCCCATCAGACATCCAGACACATTCTAAGACAGGTATTGCTCATTTCGGGAGATGGCATTCTCCGCGAACTTGAGATATAGAGAGACATAGAAAGGAACATCAAGGCGGATCCACTCACTGAGGCTATTCCTCGAACGCAATAGTTTCTCAAACGAGCTTTGTGAGACTGACTTATAGAGGAGTTGGGTGTTCGGTATCACACGGGCTGTGAGTATGCGACATCGCAATAATTAGCCTTGAGTGCAAGTGGGAGATTGTTGGAGATAGTGCCCTCAGAGTCAATTATTGGATCACAGGTACGTGATTGCAATGATTGAGGGAGGACCTATCCCGGTAGGACAGTCTTACTCGAGATGATAGTATGCTATCTGGTTTACCTTTATCATCGTGTACTGTTTTAAGTGACCTGACACGTCGCTATTACACGTTGATAGAGCCCCTAGGATTCTTGCTTGACCACCAGCAGTATGAGGGCGATCATATAAGTGGGAGCTGGGGGTCTATAAGCATATCCTTAAAAGGTCCCTAGTCGTGAGAGTTTCGAGACAGGGCATCGATTCTCCATAGTAGACTAGTGTATACAGTCGAGACCCCGACGAGGGGCGGTGGCCGGTCTCACAAGCCACTGGTGTCAGTTGGATCACCTAAGATGTATACAGGTGCTCATTGGGTTATGAGTACACCGGACAGGACTCGCCGGGAACATGCTAGTTGGTCATATACCAGACGTCAGATGGCAGTTCCCTGGTGACTGTGTGCAGGTTAGTTCATCGACCTGGAGATTGTCATTTGTCTCGTGTGAGTTCCCACTGTACTTTGATTACTACCCTACCACGGCTCAAAGGAGTCGTGCAAACAGGTTTTAGTTGGGTACAGTCCCGAGCCACATGGAGGCAGTGAGCGTATCTTCAGGGGTGCGTCTCTCCCGGTATTGGGGGTGAGGTCGTGCTGTGTCTAGGAGAGCCATTACACGAAGCCCTCGGCCGAGGCAAGGAGATTTACTGGTAGGTATTCCAGTAGTATCTCAGGGTGTTCTAGGCTACACTCCGACACGACTTGTACCGCTTTTGGGGGTCTGACTTTTACCAACCCCCTAGGCCCGCCATGCGATGCTCATAGACGAACGGACCGGACTGTACGGATATTGTCATTGACAGGCTCAGTAGGGTGTCAGGCTGAGTTCGCTCACAGACGTCTCTTTTGGTCAATACCTGGTAGCTCGTTATGTATTGGCTTATACCTCTAACGTGCTAGTGGTTAAATCCACAACCAAGGTGTTGATGAGTCATTAGAGTCCCCCACATTCAGTTACTCAGCTTTCGGGCGAAAGGTTGTAGAGGCCGTATGGAGATATGGCAAGGTCCGATCAGATACGTGCGGTATTGCACGGATCAGGATCGGACAGTCTGTACTATAGGCCGTATGGTTATATGGCAGGGTTCGATCAGATACGTGCGGTATTGCACGGATCAGGATCGGACGGATATTACTAGCCGGCTTTGGTTTAAGCCGGATCCTAGTATAGTACAGTGTAGATTTTGTCTCATTGCATTTGTATTTCGGTCGGAATACAAATGCGGGTGTGTATGCACAGTATTGGGGTTTTCCTGTAATTTATTACGGGACCAGTTTTCTGGAGTTGCCAGTTTGCTTTCCGTTTCGGCCGATTTCCATTGTTCCGTTGATTGGCCGAAGATTGGTGGAGGAGGGTTTATTTGCATTGTTGCAAATAGGCATTAGTGGAGGGGGTTCTTTGCATCTTGTTGCATCATGATGGCTTTCATGATGTGCACCATCCATTGACTTGATTTCTTCATGATGGCATGACTTTTTGAGTCATCATGGTTCATGATGGTTGGACTTTGTGAGGTGATGATGGTGGGGTTGAGTGTTGAGTTTTCCTTACTATCATTTCTTTTGCATGATAGCTTTCCTCTCTCTCTCTTGGGTATGAGATGAGAATGGCTCCTTTTTGATTTATCCTCCCACTCTCTCATTCTCTCCACCACCATGTCATGGCCGGCCTCTTGAGGTGGTGGGGCTGTCCCAATTTAGAGGAGGGGTTTTTTGGTTCATTTCATGCTCCAAAAATCCCCAAGTCCCTCCATATAGTTCTTGTATCATTCCTCCACCAAAAAGGCAACTCCACAAACCCCAAATGAGACATATAGATCCACACTACATTCTACAGCAAATCTTGGGCACGTCGAGTAGCCGGCTTCGTGCCCGAGTTGCCTCGGCATTGAGGTGGGAGCCCGTAAAAGAAGTAGGCGATGTGGTGCACTTCCGGCGACGAGGAGGAGACGGGACATTCCGCAGGAGATCCGGACGATGATGAGAAGACCGGAGGACTTGGATCGTCGGTATATCTCTTTCTCATCTTATTGTTAGCTAGGACTAGTTAGTGGTTCGATCCGGGTATTAGTGCGCGGCGGTTTGCCAGTTCAAGAAAAATTTTAAGTTTATCACCGCTTCCGCATTTGGCCGTCGGATTGACGGCCGGGGCGCCGCCGTGCACTTACACCCACTTCCTATTTCTTCATCCTCTACCACTTGCCAAGTAGTATAGGGTCTTTTCTTCACAAGTTTCATGACTTGGTGAAGTTGGAGCTTGATCTTGAGTTGCCTCGACGTAGATCATCTTCGGCATCGAAGTCGACGACCTAGCCCGCTGATTTCTCCGATGAAGCCGACGCTAGAGCCCGGGATCCGATGATCGCAGCGAGGGGACATCATCACGGAGATATGGAGGTGGAGGACCGGATCTACAAAGGTTGTATTTTCCGTTCACTCTTAGTTAAGTTGTTAACTAGCTATCGTTTTCGCCTTAAACTTTAGTGAATGATCCGTATTAGGGTTTCTCGGCACTTGTAAAATTTGAATTTGGCATGTTTGATGCCTTGTGAGACCTCCTTAGTATGCCTAGGAACCCTACAGAGTTTTCACTCAAACATAATGAAAAAGATAACAATCAAGAATCGATAACTCTTCATAATGCTCAAATGAAAAGAAAAGCAAGATCAAGAATTTTCACGTTTTATAAATCAACGTTTCGTTACAATTCACTCAAAGATTATAAGATTTTGAGGAGAGAACTCAACGCATCGTCTTCTTGAGTCACGGATCGTCGGGGATCTCTTACTCGGTTGAAGATCGGCGTTGCTTAAAAGGCTTGTTGAAGGCTTGCTTTGGCTCGGTACTCGGTGGATCTTGATTTGGATCAAATTGTGTCACTCAATTTGATTTTGAATTGATTTGGATCTATAATTCTTTTACCACTCAAAATGATTTCCCTCCAAATTCAACAACCCCTAAACCCTAGATCTAGATCCATTTTTATAACCACTCATTTGAATCTTCCCTCCAAAACTAGGTTGTTAGAGACAGTCTTCTAGAAGAAGTTTGTTAAAGGGAATATTCTAGAATAAGGAATATTCTAGGATAAGGTTGTTAGGCCGAGCCTTCTGGATGAAGCCACGTGGTCTTTGGGAGTCTTCTAGAAGCTGAGGCCTTTACAAGAAGCCACGTGGAGGAATTTGAAATGCTGACGTGTCCAACTAGCCACGGATCTGCGGCGGATAGGCCAAACTTGGCCGCGGATCCGCGGCCATTTTGGTGAAGTTCTGCGTGTAATTTCCAGGGGATTCTTCTGTTGGGTTTAGGGTCTTTTTCTGATGTCTGGAATCCTATTTTTCTTTCTTGATTTCTGCCAGATCTCAAGTCTTTGACTTGACGTATTTTATCAGCACTTTTAGCAGTTCTGGCTCGTTTACCTGGAGAATTTCCTGCACACAATCTCGAGACAAGTGTTGATTCACAAAAGATCATGCGTGAAATAATAAACACACAATTTCCCTCAAAATGCCGGTTATAATGTATAACACATGTTATTTTGTATTTTACAGATGAATTGCTAATATGTGCTATATTTATACCAAACACCTTTAGATGGTTGTAAAGAGTAAGGAAATTGTTGTGTTAAAAATGCAATATTTTCGACTGATCAGTGACTGTCAGAATTTTAGTTTTCCCTCAGACGAGGGGCAGTAGTTTGGATAGGTGGTCCAAGCGGATACTGAGAGAGGCATGGCGCAGGATACTGATTAAGTTCAGTTTACGATACAGTCTAAGATGTTTGGATTTGGAGTTCATTCATGAACTAGGTCCCATCAGATATCCAGACATATTCTAAGACAGGTATTACTCATTTTGGGAGATGGGTTTATCCGCGAAATTAAGATATAGAGAGACATAGAAAGAAATACCAGAGCGGATCCACCCACTGAGGCTATTTCTTGAACACAATAGTTTTACAAACAAGCTTTGAGAGACTGATCAGTATAGGAGTTGGGTGTTCGGTATCACACGGGCTGTGAGTATGCGACATCGTTATAATTAGCCTTAAGTGCAAGTGGGAGATTGTTGGATATGGTGCCCTCAAAGTCAATTATTGGATCGCAGGCACGTGATTGCAATGATTGAGAGAGGACCTATACCGGTAGGACAGTCTTACTCGAGATGATAGTATGCTATCTGGTTTATCTTTATCAAACGTGTACTGCTTTAGGTGACATGATATATCACTATTGCACGTTGATAGAGCCCATAGGATTCTTGCTTGACTACCAACAGTATGATGGTGATCGTATACGTGAGAGTTGGGTAGTCTATAAGCACATCCTTAAAAGTGGTCCCTAGTCGTGGGAGTTTCGAGATAGGGCATCGATACTCCGGAGTAGACTGGTGTATACAGTCGAGACCCCGACGAGGGGAGATGGCCGCTCTCACAAGCCATTGATGTCAGTTGGTTCACCTAAGATGTATACATGTGCTCATTGGGTTATGAGTACACCGGACAGGATTCGTCGGGAACATGCTAGCTGGTTATTAAAACCTGTCGTTAGATAGCAATTCCCAGGTGACATGTGTACAGATTAGTCTATCGACCTGACATCGTCATTTGTCTCATGTGAGTTCCCACTGTGCTTTGATTATTACCCTACAACGGCTCAAAGGAGTCGTGCAAACAGGTTTTAGTTTGGTACAGTCCCGAGCCACATGGAGGCAGTGAGCGGATTAGCAGGGGATTCGTCTCCCCCAACGATGGGGGTGAGATCGCGCTGTGTTTAGGAGAGCCATTACACAAAGTCCATGGCCATGGCAAGTGAGATTTACTGCTATGTATTCCAGTAGTATCTCAGGGTGTTTTGGTCTACACTCCGACACGACTTATA
Source organism: Agapanthus africanus (assembly GCA_030015575.1). NCBI lineage: Eukaryota > Viridiplantae > Streptophyta > Magnoliopsida > Asparagales > Amaryllidaceae > Agapanthus > Agapanthus africanus. The sequence goes on from JASDDO010000026.1 coordinate 227,194,238, forward strand.
CCGCTTTTGGGGGTCTCACGTTTACCAGCTCCCTAGGCCCGATATGCGATACTCATAGACGAATGGACCGGACTGTACGGATATTGTCACACATAGGCTCAGAAGGGTTCCAGGATGAGTTCGCTCATCGGACTCCTTTTCACTCAGTACATGGGCAGCCGTTACGTACAGCCAGTATCACTGACGGCTTGTGGTTAAACCCACTGCTAGAGTATTGACGAGTCTTTAGAGTCCGCCACAGAAAGTTTCCCAGTTCGGGCGAAACGTTGTAGAGGCCGTATGGTTTTATGGCAGGGTTCGAACATACGCGTGCACTTGTGCACGTGTCATGGTTCGGACGGATAATACTAGCGGGTTTTGGTTTAAGCCGGATCCTAGTATTATACTGTGTAGATTTTTGTCTCATTGCATTTGTATTCGGTCGGAATACAAATGCGGGTATGTATATACAGTTGCGGGGTTATCCTATAATTTATTACGGGATCACTTTTTGAATTTTCCAGTTTGCATTCTTTTTGGCCATGCCCTCCGTTCTTTCTTCATGGCTGAATTCTAATGTTGAAGGGGGTTATTTGCAAATGTGGGATTTTGTAAATGGAGGGGTTTTATGTGGTGGCCGGCTCTCCAGCAGCTTGTGGAGCTTTCATGTGGTTTCTAGACGAGCATGACTCATTTCTTTGCATTGATTGTTTTTTGGAATCCTTAGGATATTTTCTTTGTGATTTTTTACTAATGGTTACTCTCTTTTGCCTTGTGCTCAACCCTATTTTTCCCAGAGAGTTTTGAGTGGCCGGCCTCACACTTGAAGTGGGGTGATTGATTCATGATTCATTTTGCAAAGAACAATCCATAGCTCATTTTTCATTTACTCCCACTGTGGCAACTTCGATTAACCCTCACCTGATTCGTTAGGTGACTCGAGATAAAGTATTCTACACTATCTCTACTTAAACCTTGGACATGTCGACTAGCAAACTTCGTGTCCAAGTTGCCTCGTTTCAGAGGCGGGAGCCCGTATAAAGATTCGTTGACGTTGTGCCACCTTCGGCGAGGAGGAGATCGTAGATCGAGCGAGATCGGGGAGCGAAGTTCGTCGGCGCAACCGCAACAAGCCAGGGGCGTTGGTTAATGACCGAAGGATATGGATCGATCGGTATAATCTCTAAACCAGCTTTTACAGTATACTAGTTTACGGTTAATAGAACGGTCCGGGTTTTAAGTTTGCGTTAGCGCCAGTTCGTAAAAAGTTTTTTGTTCCGCATTTGGCCTCTGAAAGACGGCCGGGGCGCTGGCGTAGACTTTACAGTACAAACGTTAAATAATCGAATACAAAACCAAATATCAAAACTTAAATCCATAAACATCATGAAACACATGGTAGCAACCCAGAAAAGTGGTCCCAGATTTCTGTTTAGGTCAAAAACAGGTAAGTAAATAAGTTTAAGGTGATGTATAGGGTGTATTTAACCTACACAAGCAACTTGGGCACCTAATTTATCAGGGGGGCCGACCACATACCACAAAATTCTGGCTAGGCCGGTTTTCCAGGTGAATTGGGGTCTCATTTTGCTACAGTAGGTTCCTAGGGTCAATTCTAGCCTACTGGGGTTGTTTGCTTATCTCGTAAAATTCCCGGGTCATCCCAGATTCACCTGCATTCTCCAATTCCTCACAAACCAACATGGAAAGATTCTGTTTTCAGTAAACTTGGTTTGTTTCAAATAGATCTGGGTTTCTAACCTCATAGGGGGGTTTAAGGTCATCTCTAAAGTCCAATTGCATAACACCACTCAAAATCCCACATAAGCTCTTCTAGAAATCTTCAAAGTTCACTAAACCGCACTAAATTACAACTAAACACGTATGGATACTAAAGTGAATGAAAAAATACGCAAATGGTGAAGGGATTACCTCATTTGGAACTCATGAATCCCCTTAGATCATCAAAATCCAGTTTTTCTTGGTTCCCCATGCTTGTTGTGAGCTTGTGCAAAATTTTTGTGAAGAGGGTGTATGGTTTTTGTGTGTTTTTTGGGTATGAAGTGAGGTGTTTGAGGAGGGGGAAAAGGGAGTGCTGCCATGGATGAAGGAGGAGAAGGGAAAGGTGAATGAAATGAGTGAAGAAGAATAAGCCAAGTCCAAGGTTTGACCCCTCACCCTCTCTCTCTCCAAGCATGGCCTCTACATCATTATGTCCCCTCTCTCTCCCCTCAAGTCATCATTATACCTTTTTCTTTTCTTTTCTTTTTCATTTATCTTCTCATTCTTTCAAAATTGGAATAGGAAACCCAAACGAAACCATGGTAGGAAAATGCACAAGTGTGAAAATGACTTTGTGCATGGTATGTGCACAAAACACGCTTAATCCGCGATTAGCGATTTTTAATCGCGATTAGCACTAAAATAGTGTTAAATAAATCATAAACTTTCATAATTCACTTAAATCACATAAAGCACTCTCTTTTTTATAATTTCCATAATTTTTTCAAATTTTTCCCGATTTATCGGTATTTAATTATACCGCCCTATTAAAATATTCATTATAATTATTATTTAATTATAAAAATTCCCAAAAATACTATTTTATTTTTCTGAAATGTTACAATCTTCCCCCTTAAAGAAATTCGATCCCCGAATTTAAATTTAAACTTCCCCCATTTTCTAAAACATTTCAGTAAAAGATCCAGTCGTCGGGGCTCCGAAATCATAAATACATAAAACGCATCATAGAGCAATGCGTGCACATGAACAATGAGCAGATAACTCCAAATCAAAACTCCTTCAAGCATCCCGCAATCGAAATCGATAGTATACTACCCATCTTAATCAGAATCCAAATCATGTATACCGTGGGGTATAATCTCACAACCATGTGTATCAGCGTGCACAAAGCAAATCAAAAATACTAAAAGTGCATGAAAACTATGTCGAATGCCTAAGTCAAATCATATGCATGCCTTGGCATGAAATCACGGTTAATATCTCAATGACATCAAAACGAAATCAGGTGCAACTGTGGTGCACAAAATCTCAATCATGCAATTAAATCGCTCGAAATATCAGGCATGGAATCAAAATCAATCTCAAGTGCAATAAATACGCATAATTCATAAATCAACACGACGGTGTATGAAAGCACATCTCAAGTGAAATAACTATGCACAAAACGTAAATACCCAGTAGGTGCAACCATGGTGCACAAAAACAAATATCATGAAACTCGGTCATCAAGACTAATTCATGCGAATAGATCGCCCAAAATACCGAAATCAAGTATGGCGGAATAGTCCCGCTCAAGCGCATCCTCTAAGAATCTCTGGCCAACTGTCGTGGTCACCCATAACATGTCTCGTCGACGGTGCCGAACTCTGGCCTGCTGTGTGTGTGCAATATGACCACTCCTAGGTCTAAGTCTTCTCGTATAGTATTCCAGAAAGGTCCTGTCGAGGTCTTTCTCAATCTCGTTTTTGCCGAACTGTCCGGAGGTTATCACCCTTTTCTATATCTGTTTCTTGTTCCGGAGCGGCTGCATACTCATCGCAACTCCTTCTGGAAGATATATCCATGTACAACGCCTCTGTATGCGTGTCACATCTCTGATGTCGACGAAGTGGAACGCCATCTCACCAAGATCTCATACGAACCTCTTAATCCACTTTTATCTAATGTCGACTGCTCCGGACTCGTCTCTTCATTGCTGCATGGACTATGCTCCAACAGCTATACTCGTATCTGGAGTCTCCCAAGAAATGCATCTCACCACATAGCATCCAAATGAAGTCGAACCATTCGATCGATTCGTCAAAACTTCATAATCCCCCAAGAGCTCAACATCTTGGGCACAGTTTAATAATATCGAGTACATACCACAGCATCGGTGGACCAGCCGTAGGAGGGCAAACCCAAGCCTCACTAATGGCACTACGGAACTGCTGCAAACCCTAAGGTTCAAAGGCTTTCACACGGTCATTATGTCGAGTTAGGGTTTCATTCTTCTAGAGGGTCCATAGAATTGCTTGCATGTCTTTCCGAATACTTTAAACTTGGAATATGGGTTTCTGACATTCGATCGCCTCTGTCGACTCTCAACGTATCCGCGTGAAGTCGTCTCTAGTTGGAATCAATCTATCTGATGACCTCGCATCGGGATAAGCGAACGAACCACATGTCCTAGTCATTCATCCTCGGGTGACTAGCGACCTTCTATCATATCTCTAAGTACAACTCGTACAGCAATAGCTCCAACATCTGGGGCAATATCTCGTTGTTCGCAGCAATAACTGGCTCATTCGTCTGCACGCTAAACAGTGCCTCAATCATCATGAATAAGCGATACATCAATGGTCATTACATTCTTACTGGCCTCTATCAGTGGCTCAATCCTCTGGTGCAAATCTGCACACCCGAGAAATCTCATAACAGCGATCCATCAAACGCTCATGGCGCGAAAACACAATAAAATGACACCTCTATACAATCGTGTGTCCCTAGAATCACGCCCTGGTCAGTCCTCGTTCGTGACAAGTTCGTGCTGACCGCAACTAGCCGTAGCTCTCTGTGCCCGTACAACTGTGGTAACAAAACCATAACTGGTACCGATGAGGCTAGATCATAGGAAGGAGTATAATACCATGCAAAGAAATGTACATTATAAGGTTTCTTAAGCGAAGTAGTGTATCATAAATATGCCGTGGAACATACGTACGGTACGTCACTCTACTCAAGCTACCTACTCTATCAACCAAGGGTCATCTTACACTCCGAAGGTAAAACATAACGCTCTGATACCAACTTTGTCAGGACCCGAAAAGTACGGAACATGACCGGCACTTAAATTACGAAACATCTCGAGGCGTACGTAATCTAAGTAAGCCAAAAACCAAGAAATCAAAACCAAGTAAAGCAGTAGAGTGAAGACAAACCATTTTAAAAGTAAGAAGTTTAACAACATAAGCCGAAATATGCAATTTTAAAATCACAAGTCTTTACTAAAAATTTTGGCAGAGTTTCCCTTATAAAAACTGACCCCAAAAGGATACAAACCTGATAAAGCATATATAATGGATAAAGGCATCCCCAAGCGGGAGTTAGCTCTTTGTCAAACGACGGAAAAAACCACACACAAGCAATATAATATATAACGCCGAAAGGCAAAGATCAAAACTGAAAATGAAACTCAAATCCATAAGAAAACCCATAATAATACAACGCATGACTCTAAGATCGAAAGAATATACACTGGTCTTCTATGTCTATCAAATATACAAGTCTGGTTAATGGAGTTTGAACTAGATACAACTGAAATAACAATTATACAATAGTGGTCCTGATAGAAAAGAACCCACCTACCAAAGCAAGTCACCCAGAATGGAAGCGGTGTGCCAGCAAAACCGTAATGAAACCTGTACGGCAAAACCTGCAAGAAACTGTGGCACAACGGGGGTGAGTTGCCAACTCGTGAGTAGAAAAAATCTAAGAGTAGAAATCGCATGTATAACGCAATCCTAGGTCATACTATCAGTAATATCCTCAAATAAACATAATATGGCTTGAAGCATAATATAATGGTAAGGGTAAACATCTACCCATATAGTGTGATACCAAGAACTCGTGTCAGTGCCTCAGGTAACAACTTGTCACTAATATGATGTATGATCAGTCGAAAATATTGCATATTTTAACCAGCAATTTCCCTATCATCTGCATACATTTAGAAGTGTACGGCATTCATATTTTACATATTAGCAAAACTGTCGCAAAATATCAGATTACATGTATTAGACCTTAAAACCGGCATTTCTAGGGAAATTGACTGCATTGCATGGCATCGCAATATTTCTATATGTCGCAACCCGTGTTTCAAAGTCTGTGCAGGAAAAGGAAAGCTTGCTCGAACATTACACCGCTCAAAAGATACATCAACTCACTAATTTCAGATCTGGTATCATTACAAAAGAGAAATTGCAAATCAACATATCAGAAGAAGCCCTAAAATACAGTACAAAGCATCACCAAAAGAATCAAGGCCCAAGCCTCCAACATGGCCGCGGATCCGCGGCAGGGGCTTGCTAATGCCGCGGATCCGCGGTTGAACAGGGGAGTTACCTCCTCAATTTCGGTGCAAAACTCCTATCTCAGGGCCCACTGTTCAGAAATGCACTCCAACTTCCAGAAGACTCCAGGGATTTCTACCAGATCAGCAAACACTTTGATCTACACTAAACTAGCCTATCATTCTAGAACTTTCCCCCTAAACCCTAGCTTAAACCCTAAGCTTAGTCTAACAAACTCTCTCAACAAACTTTTGGAGGGAACTACCATTTCAAACCTAAACCTAGGGTTTGGGAAGTCTATAAATAGAAGCCTAGACCTAGGGTAAAAAGAATCATCATAGTGTTGAGATAGATAGAATCAACCCATTTTATAGTTTTTTTAGCCAATCTCCTTCTTCATCTCCTTCCTCCTCAAGTCTAGTGAGAGGGTTTGTGGGAAACCCTAACCCTAATTCCAATTAAAAATCAAGATCCCGAGTACCCATTAAGCAAGAAGCCTTACAACCTTTAGGAGCGGAGCCGATCTTCAACGTAGCAAGCGATCCGAGCCGATCCACGACTCATGAAGCCGAGCGACGCCTGATCAACGATTTAGATTCTTCCTCTTGTAGTTCTTGAAGCGAATGTAATCAAAATTGTTGAGATAAATAAAGGTGATATTCTTTTATCTTGTTTTCTTTAAATTCTGCATCATGATATCTTTACAATTTGTGAATCTTTTCTGTGTGGTGATGTGTGAATAAAACTTCGCTCGTCGAGGAGTCGAGACGGTCTATAGAATGATGATGTAACATAGCTTTAATCGATTCTTGAGTCCTACGAGTTTTGTAAACCCTAGCAAGTTCAAGAAACGACGACCCATTTCGTTGCGATGCTTTCTTGATTGACATCGATCGAAATTGGGGAGTTACGATCGTTTCTTGAATTTGGAAGAGGCTAGAAAAGGAATGATATCGACGAAAGAACAAGGGTTAAAAAATGAACCCTAGTTTCATCAAGAAAGCCCTAACTCTCGTCCATGATCATCAATCTAGTATCAATCCTTCGAAGGACAAGAACACGATATCTTTAGATTACATCATGTTTATTGATCCGATCGATTCCTACGAGCCTCTTTTAGATTCTTGATTGTTGATTGGAAATATCATCGATACACCGATTCTTGATTGTTTATCTTTTTCTTGATTCTTGAATAGAATAGTGACACTTGAAAATCAATACTCTTGAATCATGTTTTCGTTTATCTTAGCTTAACTTTTCAATTCAAGCATATCAATACAACGAATCGTGCAATCCCTGTGGACGATCCGCACTCATTCATGAACTACAATTGACACCGTAGTTTGATTGCGGTCAAAATATTTTTTGGTTGTGAAGTTCTTTACAAATTTTCTACATACTACACAACGGGAAAAAACGATCAATCAAAATGGCGCCGTTGCCGGGGACTATTTGATTTGATTTACACAAACAAGAATTTTATAACAATCAAATGGCGCCGTTGCCGGGGATCGCGCGCTAATTCGTTTCATTTTATAGTTTGAATTGAAAGAATTATTACATTTTACTTCTTGAAATCAAAATTCGTACAAACTCTTATACGTGTGTTGTGATTGATTGCAAGGTGATCTGGAGCATTCTGTGCTGTGGAAATTTTTTTTTGAATATACCAGAGAGCTGAGGGAGTCTACAGAAACTCCCTGAAAAAGTTTGGTGCAGTGTTCTCACGACAAGACCGCCTAAGCGCGGCAAATACCCACCATCTACGGCGGAACCGCGGCATGTTGAGGTGATCTCTGCAGTATCTTTGCAGCAGGTAACTTCTTACTCTCTCCTCTCTCCTCTTTTAGCTCTAACTAACACTTTGCTGCAGGATTCTTTGCAAATAATCGCAGCGCCGCAAATTGCAAATTAAAATTGTGCGTGATTTTGATTTCTTGGTTGTTTGCATTCTCATACGGAATTTAAGGGGCACGGCCAAATCCAAATTAGGTGGGGATTTCATTACCCTTCCTAGGCCCCGAAAATCGCAAAACTTGCATCCGCATTACCCTCATTAACTAAAAGAAATCTAGAGAAGACTCTAAGGACTGTCGCGCTCAATTAGGACAAGAGAAGGCCGTGGGTAATTCATTGCTTATCCGCGTTTTCTTGTGGTGCCTAAGGCGAGTGTGTCTAAGGCTAGTGGTTTTTAATTAGGCCCACTACTTACGTAGTGGAGTACCTTCCCACTTACCTGTCACTTATCCGGCCACAGGGGGACAAAGAGGCGGTGGAGGATTCTATCCTGCGACTTGTCTTTTGGCAGTTAGGAGCGGTCTAGAGCCGGACCTAGGTGACCACTAGATTCTAGGGTTGTGTGCTGCATTTGTTTTGTCGCATCATTTTTTGAAAAATCCGTCCCTTTTTCAAAAGCAAGCACCGCATTCATTTACCCCTAATTATAAGCCAACGCTGCCACTTGTACTAACCCTTTTTAGTACAAGATAGGCTGGACACGGGATTCTAGTGCCCGTTTAGTCCGCGTACCCCTTATCGACTCCGAAGTCGATATTTCTCCATTAACCTTTTCTTTACCTACTACCACACCCACACCTATGGATCCGAATCCATCAAACTTCTTTAACCCTAATCTGCCGCCGTCCGTTGGTGCGCAGAATCCACCCCGCATTTCTATCCAGGAGAGATGCTATCCACATAGAGGTCCTCTTTCGACCTGCTTATCCACACCACCAGCCAATGGGGATAACTTTGAAATCAAGCCCAGTATATCAATCTTTTACCCAAATACCACGGACTCGAGACTGAGGACGCTTACGTTTTCATTACCAAATTTGAAAACGTATGCGCAATGATGGGTACGTCACAACTTTCAGTGGATGCGATGCGTCTACGACTTCTTCCATTTACTTTGTGTGATATAGCCGAGAAGTGGCTATATAACACTACCGCACATTCTATTACGAATTGGGAAGAATTTGTCGCTGCATTCCTTAAGAAATTCTACCCACACCAAAAGACAACTCGAATCCGTAGCGAACTGAATCAATTTGCCCAGCTCCCTGCTGAACCATTCTCTAAATACTTTGAACGTTTTAAGGATCTATTGGTTCAATGTCCTCATCACGGCATCCCGAGATGGGAGCTTTGCCGAATCATATATGAGGGCAGTAACCCTAACACTAAACAGAGCCTTGAAAACATGTGTCAAGGTACATTTATGACTAAGGATGATGGGGAAGCTTGGCGTTATTTAGAAGAGTTCGCAGAAAAATCACTACAGTGGGAGAGTGGAACCCAACCATTGAATAGGGGTGGCGTACACCAAATAGATGTGTCCATAGGTGTTCGATCTGAAATGGCAGCAATGCAAAAGAAGCTCGACGCTATGGAACACAAATTTGCAGCAGCCTCCCTAAACCCAGTGTCACTCCCCAAAACTGTTTGTGGGTGCTGTTCTGATCCGTCACATTTAACGGAAGAATGTCCATTAAACTCTGCGTTTCAAGGTCACGAGCATTCTATTGCCGCATTTCAAAGACCTCGAAACGATCCATATTCTTCCACGTACAATCAGGGTTGGAGGAATCACCCGAATTTTGGTTGGAACCAAAACCAATCTCAAAACACGGTTCCAAACACGAATAATTTTCAAAGGGCTCTTCCTCCACCACAACAGCAACCCCTTCAACTCACTCAGCACCCCTATCAGTCACAAAATTTCCAAATCCAGGGCAACACTCCTGCACAGTCTAATCCTATGCAGTCCTGTTCTGACGAGTTCTCTCAATTCACTCAAACCATGAAATCACTTTTGTCAAATTTTATAGAGGTTTCGACTGAGGTTAGATCTTCCGTCAGTGAGATAAAGAAAAACTCAGCGTCCCAAGCTGAGAGTATCAAATCGATGGAAGCTGAAATCGCACGCCTAAAAGCCGAAATGAGTGCGAGAGAAAAAGGGAAACTTCCCTCTCAACCCCTACAGAATCCTGGGCATTACAATGTAAATGCCGTCACAACGTTGAGATCGGGAAGAGTGCTGAACAATCATGTCGGGGAAGGTATTGATGATACTGAAAATCATATAAACACCCCGGCTGAGTCCTTTCCACACACACACACTTCTCCTTCTGATCCTTCTTCTTCTACCAAACCACCTTCTCACGAGCCTATTCTCCATTTCCCTTTAGGCTCAACACCTTCACCCAACCCTTATAGTTCTCCACAGACAGTCCCCACACCTCTTTTGGGACCTCGTCTACCCCATTTTCCTTCTCCTATGATGGACCCTGCGCTTATTGCGAAAGCTCCTTACCCGAACCGGTTAAGGGCAAATAGAACGAGTCCTCATATAAAGAAAATTATAGAAATGTTCAAACAGGTTAATATCAATATCCCTCTTTTAGATGCTATTCAGCAAGTCCCCACGTATGCGAAAATTCTTAAGGACTTGTGCACTAGGAAGAGGAAGACTCAAGTGCCGAAGAAGGTCTTTATGTCTAATAATATCAGCACTGCTTTTATCCCCCAGCTACCAAAGAAACGAAAGGACCCAGAATGTCCTACAATATCGATTTCTATTGGGGGTAAAAACATAAATCGTGCTCTTTTAGACCTTGGCGCGAGTGTTAACCTGCTCCCTTATTCTGTCTATGAGCAATTAGGGATTGGAGAGTTGAAACCTGCTTATTGCACTCTCCAGATGGCAGACCGATCTATCACCAAACCAAGGGGTGAATTAGAGGATGTATTGATAAAGGTCGGGGAATTTGTTTTCCCTGTAGACTTCATTCTGCTCGACACGCATCCTGTAGCAAACCCCCGGGGCCAAATTCCGGTGATTCTGGGCCGTCCTTTCCTTGCCACTTCCAACGCTGTTATAAATTGTAGAAATGGTTCAATGAATTTATCATTTGGAAATATGACCATTGAACTAAATATCTACAAAGTTGGAAGTCAGCCATCAGAACCCTCTGCTCATATTTTAGATGTGTGCTCTGTCTATGAGATCGCTCCCGATAGTTGTGGAGCCGAGGAACTTTGCTTTACTGGTCTCGATGACATTACCACATCTCTGTTTGACTTTGCACTAGATCTTAGTGAGGACACTTTACCTACACTTGAGTCCTGCACTTCTGACTTTTCTCCACCCGAGTCTGTATCTTTCACAGGCTCTGAGCTTCTTTGTAGATCCAAAAATCAATCTATGACCCTTCCTTCTATCATTTCTCCGCCTGAATTAGATCTCAAGGTTTTACCTTCTCACCTTAAATATGCATATCTATGTGAGAACGAGTCTTTACTGGTTATAATATCCGCTTCTCTTGCATCAGAGCAAGAGAATGCACTTTTATCGGTATTAAGATCTAACAAAGAGGCGTTTGGTTGGAGTATGGCGGACATCAAAGGGATTAGTCCCTTGATAGTTGAACATCATATACATGTGATGGATGATGCCAGACCAACCCGAGAACCACAGAGATGGTTGAATCCCGTCATGAAGGAAGCAGTCATGAAAGAGAGATCGTCAAATGCTTAGATAATGGTATTATATACCCCATCTCCGATAGCCAGTGGGTGAGTCCTATACATGTCGTTCCTAAGAAATCCGGCATCACAGTTATAACCAATGAGGCAAATGAGTTGATTCAGACACGCGTCCAAACTGGGTGGCGTGTATGTATTGATTATAGAAAACTCAATGCTGCCACGAGGAAAGACCACTTTCCTCTACCATTCATTGATCAGATGCTGGAACGCTTAGCGGGACGAGAGTATTATTGTTTTATGGACGGATACTCAGGCTACAATCAGGTCCCCATCGCCAAAAAGGATCAAGATAAAACCACTTTTACTTGTCCTTTTGGTACCTTTGCTTACAGTCGCATGCCCTTTGGGTTATGCAATGCTCCCGCTACCTTTCAGCGGTGTATGATGGGGATATTCTCTGATATGGTAGAGAATTTTCTGGAGATCTTTATGGACGATTTCTCGATTTTTGGAGACTCTTTTTCTGATTGCCTTGCGAATCTTGACGCTGTTCTTACTCGTTGCAAAGAGAAGAACTTGACTTTAAACTGGGAAAAATGCCATTTTATGGTCCAAGAAGGAATAGTCCTTGGACATGTCATTTCACAGAAAGGCATTGAGGTTGACAGAGCTAAGATAGATGTCATTCAAAACCTCCCTCATCCCAAAAGCGTCAAAGATATTCGCTCTTTCCGTGGCCATGCGGGATTTTATAGGAGATTCATTAAGGACTTTAGCAGAATTGCTAGACCTTTAACTTTTCTCCTGGCCAAGGTTACGACCTTCCATTTTGACTCGGATTGCGAGACAGCTTTCGACTCACTTAAACACTCACTCACTTCAGCCCCCGTTTTATCATCACCAAATTGGGACTACCCCTTTGAGCTGATGTGTGACGCATCTGATTTTGCAGTAGGTGCAGTCTTAGGACAGCACATTGAAAAGATGCCACACGTAATATACTATGCAAGTAAGACCCTGAATGATGCGCAAATCAATTATACAACCACCGAAAAGGAACTTTTAGCGGTTGTATTTGCATTAGAAAAGTTCAGGCCTTACTTAATCGGCTCACCTATAGTTGTGTATACTGACCATTCCGCTTTAAAACATCTTCTGGCGAAGAAAGATGCAAAAGGTCGACTAATACGTTGGATCCTTCTGTTACAAGAATTCGATCTTGTTATCAAAGACAAGAAAGGATGTGAAAACGTAGTAGCTGACCACCTTTCACACATCGTTTCTTCCCATGTGACCCTGCCGATCAATGACTCGTTCCCTGATGAACAACTCTTGAGCATATCCACTGAACCATGGTTTAGGGATATTGTGAACTATCATGCCACGGGACTTATACCGAGCGATTGGTCAAAACAGGACAAATACCGTTTTCTATCCCAAGTAAAACACTTTTACTGGGACGAGCCCTATTTGTTTAAATATTGTCCTGATCAGATCATTCGCCGGTGCGTCCCAAAAGAAGAGTTCAAGAGTGTTCTTTCATTTTGTCATGATCAGGCCTGTGGGGGTCACTTTGGTCCTAGAAAGACAGCGGAAAAGGTTTTGCAATGTGGATTTTATTGGCCGACCTTATTCAAGGACGCATTTGAGTATTGCAAAACCTGTACACAATGTCAGTATACGGGTAGAATATCCCAGAGGAATGAAATGCCTCAGCAACCCATTCTGGTTGTTGAAATGTTCAATGTTTGGGGCATAGATTTTATGGGTCCTTTTCCCAACTCCTTTGGGAATTTGTATATATTGCTGGCGGTTGATTATGTCTCAAAGTGGGTAGAAGCCATTCCATGTCGCACTAATGACAGGAAAGTTGTCATTAAGTTCTTAAAAGAGAATATCTTCTCGCGATTTGGACACCCACGCGCTATCATTAGCGATAATGTGACACATTTCTGCAACAGGTCTTTCGAGACTCTGATGCGAAAATACTCAATCAACCACCGACTTTCTACACCCTATCATCCCCAAACAAGCGGGCAGGCTGAAATCTCAAACAGACAAATCAAACTTATCCTGGAGAAAACTGTTGCTAAAAATAGAAAAGACTGGTCGACCAAATTGACGGATGCTCTTTGGGCATTCAGAACTGCATTTAAAACCGACCTAGGGATGTCTCCATATAGGATAGTGTTTGGAAAAGCATGTCATTTACCTGTCGAGATAGAGCATAAAGCATTGTGGGCTATTAAAGAAATAAATTTTGATTTAAACCTTGCTTGCAACTTTCGGAAGCTGCAACTTAACGAGCTAAGCGAACTCCGCGATGAAGCTTATGATAATGCTATAATCACAAAGAATAGGACTAAGGTTTTTCACGATAAAAACATTTTGAGGAAAACATTTTTACCTGGTCAACAAGTCCTTCTTTATGATTCACGATTACACCTTCACGCGGGTAAGCTCCGATCTCGAAGGAAGGGACCTTTTGTTGTGCGGTCTGTATACCCGCACGGGGCGGTAGAAGTTGAAAATGTTAAAAACGGCACTGTTTTCAAAGTAAATGGACATAGACTTAAGCCGTATTTTTCCACTGACCCCACGGAGGAGTCTTGTTCTTACAAGAGCCAGTTTATTTAGATTAAAATTCCTCCGTCTCACCTTCATATCCTGTATATCATTGCATATCTTTTGAATGAAGGTGAGTGAAAGATAAGTTTGGGGGAAGTTCTTCACTTATATATTTTGCCCCCAATAATAATCCCTCCCAGACTTACAGGTTTTTGTAGATATAGCTGTCGGCAACAGTGAGGACACTGTTGAAAACAAGTTTGGGGGAGGTTTGTGCTTATTTTTGCATCATTTGCATATCATCTGCATAAGCACAAAACATTTCTTTTAAAAATCTATAAAAATTGAAAAATTTTCAAAACCCATAAAAATTTAAAAATTTTCAAGTATAAAAATAATTTTAACATTTACACTTTTTTGTACATAAATAAGATAATGAAAGTTTAGATAGTGAAAAATTACATCCATGAGATTAGAAAAATTTAAGAAAACTAAGAAAATTAGAAGTTTTCTTATACGAACTAGTAATAAGTAGTTATGAGCCGTTGTCCCAAGGGTTAGTAAGATGAAAGACGTCACTAATCTGAGGATAAAAATAAGTCTGAAAATTAGTTTCTATTCTGAAAGCCAAACATTTTGAACGTTGATACCCTGCTATTCGCACTTACACACGTCTTGAAGCCTGGGATAGTAGAGGATACCTTGAAATGCTCTTGTCTTAAAGCCAAAAGTATGAAGGAAAAAAAATGAATAAAGAAAATATAAAGTGGTGAGAAAAATGAACACTGGTTTTGTTATCACCGAAGGCAAGAAAAATGTATAGCGAGGGTGCTTCTTCACCTAGTGCCCTAAGGCCAACTGGTCTGGGAGTCACTGCTATGCCTGAGGTGGTGCAAGACGAGGAAAATACACCAAGTAAGAAAGCACAGGAGTAATCGGTCGGTTAGTACCTCAAGAAGTATTAACGGTCGCACGAAAGTGTGTGAGCAATCTCATCTAAATATTCATTAATTAAAAAGTACTGAGGCTGATGGGCAAGAGTATGATAGCTTGAATTGAATTCTCCGGGTGTAGGGATGTATTTTACACACACGCAGGGTTATATGATCGATGTTTGGAAGAAAGATAGGATTGAAGAATAAGACGATATTTTATTGAGGGAGGACGTGATTTCTGACATCTTTTCATGACCATTAAGATAGGGCTCATGACAACTGAAAAGCTAGCTTAGTTGGAAACCCTAATTTTCAAGGCTTTTCTTTTACAATTCTTTTCTTTAAATGTAATATTCATGATCTTCCTTTTATTATTGGATTTTGTGGGTGCAATCCGCTGAAAACCGTCAGGAGACAACACTCCTCCTACTAGGGACACCTAAAGGTTTAAAGGCTTGTTGCACGTGCTCAGTGCAATCGTGTTGCCTACGAAAGTGTGCTAGTTAGTTTTCCTCTTTCTTTATTTTCTCCTTCTCTTTTTAATAAAACATTTGTCCGAAACGATCGAAATTAAGTTTGGGGGTATTTGATCAGTCGAAAATATTGCATATTTTAACCAGCAATTTCCCTATCATCTGCATACATTTAGAAGTGTACGGCATTCATATTTTACATATTAGCAAAACTGTCGCAAAATATCAGATTACATGTATTAGACCTTAAAACCGGCATTTCTAGGGAAATTGACTGCATTGCATGGCATCGCAATATTTCTATATGTCGCAACCCGTGTTTCAAAGTCTGTGCAGGAAAAGGAAAGCTTGCTCGAACATTACACCGCTCAAAAGATACATCAACTCACTAATTTCAGATCTGGTATCATTACAAAAAAGAAATTGCAAATCAACATATCAGAAGAAGCCCTAAAATACAGTACAAAGCATCACCAAAAGAATCAAGGCCCAAGCCTCCAACATGGCCGCGGATCCGCGGCAGGGGCTTGCTAATGCCGCGGATCCGCGGTTGAACAGGGGAGTTACCTCCTCAATTTCGGTGCAAAACTCCTATCTCAGGGCCCACTGTTCAGAAATGCACTCCAACTTCCAGAAGACTCCAGGGATTTCTACCAGATCAGCAAACACTTTGATCTACACTAAACTAGCCAATCATTCTAGAACTTTCCCCCTAAACCCTAGCTTAAACCCTAAGCTTAGTCTAACAAACTCTCTCAACAAACTTTTGGAGGGAACTACCATTTCAAACCTAAACCTAGGGTTTGGGAAGTCTATAAATAGAAGCCTAGACCTAGGGTAAAAAGAATCATCATAGTGTGGAGATAGATAGAATCAACCCATTTTATAGTTTTTTTAGCCAATCTCCTTCTTCATCTCCTTCCTCCTCAAGTCTAGTGAGAGGGCTTGTGGGAAACCCTAACCCTAATTCCAATTAAAAATCAAGATCCCGAGTACCCATTAAGCAAGAAGCCTTACAACCTTTAGGAGCGGAGCCGATCTTCAACGGAGCAAGCGATCCGAGCCGATCCACGACTCACGAAGCCGAGCGACGCCTGATCAACGATTTAGATTCTTCCTCTTGTAGTTCTTGAAGCGAATGTAATCAAAATTGTTGAGATAAATAAAGGTGATATTCTTTTATCTTGTTTTCTTTAAATTCTGCATCATGATATCTTTACAATTTGTGAATCTTTTCTGTGTGGTGATGTGTGAATAAAACTTCGCTCGTCGAGGAGTCGAGACGGTCTATAGAATGATGATGTAACATAGCTTTAATCGATTCTTGAGTCCTACGAGTTTTGTAAACCCTAGCAAGTTCAAGAAACGACGACCCATTTCGTTGCGATGCTTTCTTGATTGACATCGATCGAAATTGGGGAGTTACGATCGTTTCTTGAATTTGGAAGAGGCTAGAAAAGGAATGATATCAACGAAAGAACAAGGGTTAAAAAATGAACCCTAGTTTCATCAAGAAAGCCCTAACTCTCGTCGATGATCATCAATCTAGTATCAATCCTTCGAAGGACAAGAACACGATATCTTTAGATTACATCATGTTTATTGATCCGATCGATTCCTACGAGCTTCTTTTAGATTCTTGATTGTTGATTGGAAATATCATCGATACACCGATTCTTGATTGTTTATCTTTTTCTTGATTCTTGAATAGAATAGTGACACTTGAAAATCAATACTCTTGAATCATGTTTTCGTTTATCTTAGCTTAACTTTTCAATTCAAGCATATCAATACAACGAATCGTGCAATCCCTGTGGACGATCCGCACTCATTCATGAACTACAATTGACACCGTAGTTTGATTGCAGTCAAAATATTTTTTGGTTGTGAAGTTCTTTACAAATTTTCTACATACTACACAACGGGAAAAAATGATCAATCAATGTACAAATGTCAGGTAGTAATATGTCACTAAAATGATATGCGGATGCATATAATGAGAACAAAGTACATCATGAATCAAAGAACTGTTTTTCTTTATCTAATGAGATTTTTATATGTATATCAATCGGTATCACCAATGAAATCAACAGAGAAATCAATGTCAAGCATCGATAAAAAACATAAATCTCAGTATCTCAATATCAAATCTCAATATCTCTGTATCTCAAATCTCAGTATCTC
This sequence comes from Agapanthus africanus, assembly GCA_030015575.1. Lineage (NCBI taxonomy): Eukaryota > Viridiplantae > Streptophyta > Magnoliopsida > Asparagales > Amaryllidaceae > Agapanthus > Agapanthus africanus. The sequence continues at coordinate 227,211,941 of JASDDO010000026.1, forward strand.
AATAGCTCGGGCTCCGTCAGTCTGGATAGGCCCATATCATCAATCATATGACCACGATGGTATCCTCCTTATATCCACCGCGCCAGGTAAAATCACCGGTAGGCAGTCTGCCCCTGCCAGGCTCATCGTCTACACCTCGATCTTCTTTCCCTGGGGTACCTTACCGGGTCCACCATGTACCCGCTGATGGTTCATCCAACTCCTCGAATCGGGTCTCGAAATCCATCTCATAACCGAGAAAACATCATTGTGGACGACTCATACATCATGAGAAAACCGCACTTTTCATTTTAAAAAGAGAGAGAGAGCAGTTTATATATTCTTGCGGTTTTTCGTAAATCCAGGAAATCTTATGAAAATCCAATCATCAATAGAGAGTAAACAGGGAATATTGGCATAAAACTCCATAATACTGCATAACAGTGAATGATAATATGCATGAAGTAGCAAGTAATAACTGCAATGTCTAAACTGGCATATAAGGCAAGTACACTGATATCATGTCGAAACTATCAACTAACAAGCTATGTCAATGAAATGATATTCTCTAAAGTGTACGTGACATGGCAATTACGGATGATGATGTGTGTGAGCCGGCAAGTAAGTGTATGTGGAACATACGCATCATCGGTAATGGTGCTGGTGTCATAACAGCAATTTCAATATTAACATATGAAAACACAATATAAGCATGTAATGCGATGCGAGCAACAAGAATATGCGGGAGCTGAATATCAAATACAATGATAACGAATCTTCATATGTCTAATTATGAGTCATACAGTTTTTCCGTTTGAAATAACACGAATCGTGTCGTTTGGAAAATAAGGGCTACGATGTTTTTAAGAAAATATACGTCCTTTGAAATATCCGTAGAATCCTTTGGCTTGTCTTTAAAATACTCACGATTCGTTAGTTTTGAAATAGGTATGACTCGAGTCTAATTTATCATTTACAAGTAAGCTACCGGAATAAACTACACAGGCTGATCGAAGGGTAAGGAAACCCCCTAATATCTGAGTCGATACATATATAAATAATAGTCGGTGATCCCGCCTCAATAGTATTCAATACGATTACAATACACAAAATGACATCCTCGAGTCAAGTGTGCGGATCTATCATCAATATAGCTCGTACGGTAAATCCACCGTACGGCTTCCCAATCTGGGTACGGGTCAAATGTCACATCTATCTCGTTATTCATCAGGTATCATCATCATCACCAATCGTGAACAGGGTTACTGATCTAAGTCCAGTACAATAATAATATCATCAATATAATCATGATCCGACTACTGGTCTACAGCCTCATACAATCCGATGTCATCAACACATACCATCATATAGAAGTATACATCGCCCAAGCGATCCATTAAAAATATCAAAACATATCTCATCTCATATCTCGATCATATGTCAACTATCATAAATATATCATCATCTACATAGTATCATCGTCCAACGATCCGCTATAACATCATGACATATCTCGGTCACATATTAAATATCCCACGGCAACATGTCCGATCATATCGACTCAATCCCAAGTATCATATAACATCCTCATCATCCAAGCACATGAATACCAATATATAAATATGTCCCTAATACTCACAAAGAAATAAAGGTATGCGAGTATGTGTATGTGCGTGTATGCAAATCTCCACTCTAGGTTTTCGTGACTAAGAAATTGACTGAAGTCCTTTCTTCAATTCTCGCTAGCACTAAACCCAAAACCTCTTAACCTTTTCTTGCTAAGGGTTCAATCTCTCCATAACATATAATTGCATAGCTATATCACATCACATCATTTCTTACGACTTTTGCGGGGGTGCTATACGCCATCCACCCGACTTCTCCCCGTAGATATAAATCTACTCACCTGATCTTCGCTTTCTGGAGTCGATGACGCCACGCTCATCCTCGTCGTCTCGAAGTCCAGGTGGGGAACCTACATATCATATATATAGCATCGCAAATGAAATCACACAAAAAAACCAAAATGTCGCACGAATCACCCATAGGTCAAAACCTATGGTCTACATCTCGCAATTCAACCAATATCAATCGATATAGACGTACAAACGTCAAATAATCGAATACAAAACCAAATATCAAAACTTAAATCCATAAAAATCATGAAACACATGGCAGCAACCCAGAAAAGTGGTCCCAGATTTCTGTTCTGGTCAAAAACAGGTAAGCAAACGAGTCTAGGGTGATGTATAGGGTGTATTTAACCTACAGAAGCAACTTGGGTAAGTTCATGCCACGCACCCCACGAACTTGCGGGGAGGCGGAATATATGAAAAACGATTATCAAAGCTTCGTAACACGGACTTGAGCGCATGAATCGTTATATAAACTATTGCTAACTAAATACTAGAGGTATAACTACTCGGATACGAAGTTATACCTCACGATATTAGTCCTTCGAGTCTTCATCACGGTCCTCCACTCCTTGTAGGCTCCTTGGAACATCGGCACCTCAACGGCCTCCTCGAATTAAAGACGATCCACCCGAAAGCTCCTACGCCAAGCTTAATCTCAAACTTGAGATAACTAGGTTGCTTAAAGTGCTAATCTAAGCTACCTACGGGATATAGAGTGAGGTTATGGATGTATTAGTCTAGCTAACCCTTGATCTCAACACATGAGAGGCTAGGGTTAGGGTTTGAAGAGAGAGTGAGCTTGAGGAGAGAGAAGGTGAAGATGAGAATGAGAATGAATAATGAGCTCATGTGAATTTTAACAACCACAACAATTTATCAAATAAATAAATATAAATGATTAATCATCATGGTTGATTCATTCACCTAGTGTGATTCATCAAATGACTCATTAACTAATTAATGCATCATTTAATACAAAGGATGAATCACACAAATGAGTCATTAAGCATTAAATGCTTATGCCACCTTAACCCCTTAGTCACCACTCTTCTAGAAGCTTCCCGACAAATTACGAGAACGCCCCTCCAATCCGTGAAAACACGGAAAAAACTTTAGACTGTATAAATCCAATAACCCGATATTAGAATCTGGATTAAACCAAAGCCGGCTAGTAAAAACTGTCCGAAAAGTCGTACGTGCGTAAACATACGTATGCGTCCGAACCCTTGTCGTAAAACCATACGACCTCTATATCGTTTCGCCTGGAGTAGGGAAACTCTCTGTGTGGGACTCTAAAGACTCGACACTACGTTGGCAGTGGGTTTAACCACAGACCGCAAGCGGCACTAGCTGTACGTAACGGTCCCCAGGTAGATGTCGATAAGAAGGCCGATGAGGAAAACCATCCGAACCCCTACTGAGCCTGATGTGACAATCTGCGTACAGTCCGGTCTATTCGTCTAAGACTATCGCATATCAAGCCTAGGGGGCGGCAAGCGTCAGTCGCCTAATAGCTGTATAAGTCGTGTCGGAGCGAAGCCCATTACAACTTGAGAAGCTACTGGAACCTACCAGTATATCTCCCTTGCCCTGGCCAGGGACTTTGAGTAATGGCTCTCAGACACAGCGTGATATCAACTCCCAATACCGGGAGAGACGAATCCTATCTACTCGCCACTGCCTCTAAGTGCTCGGGACTGCACCCAACTGCTACCTGTTTGCACAACTCCTTTGAACCGTAGTAGGGTAGCAATCTAAGAATAGTCGGACACACTCGAGGCGAAGTAACAGTGTCAAGTTTGCGGACTATGCTGTACTCATGTCAACTGGGAACTGTTAACTGACGATGGGTATAATACCAACCAATCAGTTCCCCGGCGAGTCCTGTCCGGTGTACCCGTAACCTAACGAGCACCTGTATACTATCTTTAGTACGATGTACTGATGGCTGTGGGACAGACCACCTCCCAACTGGGATGAGAAGCGTACACACTTAGTCTACTCCGGAATATCGATGCCCTATCTCAATAATCCAACGACCAGGGACCTGTATAGGATGTTGCTTACAGACTACCCAGCCCCCACTAGTGTGACTGCCATCACGACGCTGGTAATCAAGCAAAGATCCTATGGGCTCTACTAATATGTATAAGTGATACGTTACAAGAAACATATGCACATATTAAAGTAGACTCAAACCAAGTAGCATACTACCATGTTTAGCAAGACTGTTATATACAACTGTGAATATCCCAAGCTTTCATTAAGTAATATACATCTTAGTATGATACAATAATGGCCCCTAGGGCATATACACTAACAATCTCCCACTTGCACTAGGGCCATGAGCTGGCATATCGTAGACCTATCATCTCGAATAGCCTCTCGAACTGCGTCTGAGGAATGGCCTTTGTGAATGGATCTGCAATGTTATCCTCCGTCTTTACTCTCTTCACCTCGATCTCCCGGCGATCTATGATCTCCCGGATCAGGTGATACCGCGTTAAGATGTGTCTGGACTTCTGTTGGGACCTGGGTTCCTTCGCTAAAGCTATAGCGCCGTTGTTGTCACAATACAGAGGTATTGGACCAACACTGGTAGGAACCACCTGAAGTTCTGTGAGGAACTTCTTCATCCAGACTGCTTCTTTTGCGGCATCTCAAGCAGCTATGTACTCTGCTTCTATCGTTGAGTCAGCAACGGTCTCCTGTTTGGAACTCTTCCAACAGACTGCCCCTCCATTGAGGGTAAAGACATAACCCGACATGGATTTGGAATTATCATTGTCACTCGGGAAGCCGGAGTCGGCAAAGGCCTCTAACTTGAGGTCTTTTCCGCCATACATCAAGAACATCTCCTTAGTCCTTCTCAGGTACTTGAGAATGTTTTTTTACTGCTATCCAGTGATTGTCCCCTGGGTTTGCCTGATACCGGCTTACAACGCTCAATGCGTATGCTACATCTGGTCTGGTACATAACATCGCATACATTATAGAGCCTACCGCAGAAGCGTAGGGTATAATCGACATGCGATCCCTTTCTATATCAGTCTTGGGAGACATCTCTTTGGAGAGGGTGATTCCGTGACAAGCCGGTAGGTTACCGCTCTTAGAATCATCTATTTTGAATCTCTTCACTATGGTGTCTATGTACCTGGACTGCGAAAGTCCCAACATTCTCTTTGATCTATCACGATAGATCCGGATCCCCAGAATGTAGGTGGCATCATCCAGGTCTTTCATGGAGAATTTATGTGACAAGAATCTTTTGACTGACTGTAACATAGGAATATCATTTCCTATTAGGAGAATGTCATCCACGTACAAGATGAGAAATACTACAGCTCTCCCTACAATCTTACTTTATATGCATGGTTCATCTGGATTTTTGATAAAGTCAAATTCTGTCACGACCCGAAAGTATGGAACGTGACTGGCACTTAGATTACGAGACGTCTAAAGGCGTACCGTAACCTAAGTCAGCCAAAGCCCAGAAATCTAACCCAAAAGCAAAAGAGAGTGAAGGAAAACCTTAAATGAAAACGGTTTTGAAATCAATTAAGTTGCATAGAATCCAAAAAAGAACATCAAAAATTTCTGAAAATTTCGGCAGGGTCTCCCCTGTATTTTCTATCCCCCAAAATGGGTACAACAAGATAATAAACCTGTAATCATAAAAATGGCATCCCCAAGCGGGAGCTAGCTCTTCGCCCAAGGCGGATCACAACCACATGCAATATAATAGTAATATCAAGAAAAAGAGCATAAAAGAGATGCAAATACCAGAAAACACACGTCGGCTCAAGTGAGCTCGACCCAAAAGAACCACAAATATACAAGTCTCTCAGTCTCATCACTAGGTCGCATATACAATACAAGTGGTAGATGGAGAATACTAGATACAATGATAAAGCAAAAAAGAAATAAAGTATACTCGCAACCCACCTACGGGCGATGTCGCGAGTCTGAGCAAAAGGAACTGATGACAAGATAGCCCGCCGCTACAAGACTGACGGGTCCGACCTGTAAGACACTGTGGCACAACGGGGGTGAGTTGCCAGCTCGTGAGTAGAATATAACATCTAGTAAGGCAATCGTAAGAATGCACGCAATGCGGAACAACATGTATGTCCATATGTGATATAATAACTTTAGTATGCATGCACATGTATGCAATATCTTTTCTAACTCTTAAAGTGTTTTAAATGTTAAAGTTACTGCATTCTTAACTTTTAGAAAATGAATGTCTGCATAATAGCTAAATATCATCAAGAAATCCTCTGAAAACCCGTGTCAAGCATCGACACCAAATAGGAATCATATCTGTCTCAATATCGGGCTCCGTCAGTCCGGATCGGCCCATATCATAAATCTCACGACAACAGTCGGTATCCTCCGGATATCCGCCGCGCCAGACATCACCGGTAGGTAGTCTTCCCCTGCGAGGCTCATCGTCTACAACTCGATCTTCTTGCCCCGGGGTACCATACCGGGCCCACCATGTACCCGAGACGGTTCATCCACTCCTCGAATCGGGTCTCGAAATCCAACAGAAAACATGAAAACTCATGGTGAACGACACATACATCACGAGGAAACCGCAACTTTGTTTTAAAAATGATGAATAGTGCTTTTGGTAAATTCTTGCGGTTTTCCCCAAAAATCCAGAAATCGCAGAAATACTGAAATCCTCAAGAAAAATCATAAGGTTCCCATGGTATATATATAACAAATGTCTATGATATCAATGTGTATGATGTAAATTTTGGCTAGAGTTCTATGTAAATATGATGATGATGCGAGATATGTGCTTGCGATGCAGTTTCATATATTAAGTATGAATGCAGGTAATGATATTAAGATAAACAGGTTCTATCGTGCACGTGACATGTCAATTACCAAAGGCGTGTGTGTTACATGAATAGTGCGCGTGTAACATATGCCAATGGTAAGGTGTTCGTGTCCTACGAAATGATATCGCATAGGTAGAGATGAATGTCCATGCAATTTAACATACTGTTCGCTATAAGGGTATGCAGTGTACATGAATGGATAAGCTAACTAACAATATAATCTTGCAAAAAGTAGGGTAATCCTAACTAGGGGGGCGCCTCGCGCCATCCAGACGATTCCCCCATAGATGAATATATCTACTCACCAGAAATCCCCGCTAATCTAATCCGGCCACCGCTTTGCCTTTACGCGCCGTGTCCGATGTTTCCCCGACCGATCCTATATTTGCACAACACCAAGTATAAGATTACATAACCCTAAACGATGCAAGTCACATTATGCAAATATCGACGCTCACAAATTAATCATAGCATGCGCTCGGTGCGCGGAAAAACGCACGAAAATCGCTAACCTTTAGCTAGAATCGTCATTTCGGGGAAATCGACAAAACTACAACCCGACTAGACGAAACCCCGCGTTTGCGCATTCTAATAATCCTATACGAAGCTAATAATATTGCTAACCTAACGCAAATTGACCGCATTCTATTTTCTACAAAAATCTAGTAAGCGATTTGCTTACCGATTCGATACAATCATCGAAATTTATCGATTTAGCAAGCATATCATTACACCATTAACCATTCTAATCAATTAGATAACCATCCCTAACATAATCCAACCATTATGCTACAAACCCTAATTTTTAAAAATCAAAACCTTCTCTTGATTTTTCATGAACAAGGATTTACACTAAATTAATACTTAGAATTTCAATTCTAGCATAAATAAACCACAAGTTAACAAAAGGATTAAAATTTTCACCTCTCAAGCTTGAACCCTAGCTTGATCAAGTCACCAAGAAGCCTCCTTTCATCATGTTTTTGAACTAATTTGGGTTGAGAGAGAAAGGATTAGGGTTTTGGTTTGAATGGAGAAAGAAATTTGTGAATTTTTATGAATTTTTTTGCAAGAAAATGAAGCAAAATGAAGTGGGAAAATGGGGATTCAGCAGCTGTAGGGGTTGGCCAGCAGTAGGAGGAGGGAGATGAGGGAATTTTGGGGAAGTTTCTAGCTAATTACAACATCATATGATATCATATCATGCTTTGATATCAACCTTTTTCCAAAAAAACCCCTTTTAAGCCATTTTTTTCATAATTTTCCCACCAAAAATCTAAAAGTTTGCAAGACATGATATAATTTTATTAACACCATATTTTAGCTTATAAAGACTCCTAATTAAGAAATTTACCTAATTAAATTTGTATTTATCCCTAATTAAATGTATTTAAAAAGGCTTAAAATAATTTTAAAAAAAATAATTAATTACGATTTTTTTTTATTTAACTAGATAATTATAAGTGACATTTTAGTGACAAAATTATAGTAATATCTTATCTAAATTTTGTATAATTAGGTCTACAATGAAAATTATCAATTTTGACTTTTTACGGAAAAAGCCGAAAAATTTGCCGATTACCGAAAAACTACCTAAACGATTTTCGAAGGATTACAATCTTCCCCCCTTAAAGAAATTCGGTCCCCGAATTTAGAATTTAACTACGCGTACCTTCAAAAAGATGGGGATATCTCTTCCTCATCTCGACCTCGGTCTCCCAGGTGACCTCCTCGCTGTTCGGGCCACGCCAAAGAACATTGACAGACGGTATGACCTTCGACCTCAATTTCTTCACCTGCCGATCCAAGATGACAACCGGCTGCTCGGTGAAAGAAAGATCACGCTCTAACTGGATCGTCTGGTGCTGAATCGCCCGGGAAGGATCATGAAGGTACTTGCGGAGCATCGAGACATGGAATACGGGGTGAACATCGGGGAAGCTGGGCGGAAGAGCTAACCAATAAGCGACTGGACCAACACGCTCTAGGATCTCGAAAGGACCAACATATCTAGGACTCAGTTTCCCTTTCCGTCCAAATCTCATCACACCTTTCATCGGAGAGACCTTCAGGAAAACATGATCGCCAACAGCGAACTCGAGTCGGCGACGACTCCTGTCAGCATATGATTTCTGCCTGCTCTGTGCCACTCTCATCCTGTCCCGAATCAGCTGTATCTTCTCGGTCGTCTCCTATATGATCTGCGGCCCCAAAATACTGCTCTCCCTGAGCTCTGTCCAACATACCGGCGATCGACATCTCCTCCCATATAAAGCCTCGAAAGGTGCCATCTGAATCGTCTCCTGGAAGCTATTATTGTAGGAGAACTCGATCAAAGGCAAATGACGATCCCAGCTACCACCGAAATCTAAAACACAAGCTCTGAGCATGTCCTCAAGAGTCTGAATCGTACGCTCCGACTGACCGTCAGTCTGAGGATGAAAGGCTGTGCTAAAACTCAATCGGGTGCCCAAAGCTTCCTGTAGTTTCTGCCACAATCGGCTGGTAAACTGGGTGCTACGGTCAGACACGATGCAAGTCGGAACACCATGCAGTCGCACTATCTCATCAATATAAACCTGGGCATACTGAGAAAATCCAAAAGTGGTCTTCACTGGCAGGAAGTGAGCCGCTTTCGTCAGTCGATCCATAATCACCCAAATAGAGTCATACCCTCGACTGGTCCTGGGTAGACCCACAACGAAGTCCATGGAGACCTGCTCCCACTTCCGCTCAGGGATGGGCAAAGGCTGTAACTCGCCGGCTGGCCTCTGGTGCTCATCCTTGACTTGCTGACAAGTCAGGCATCTCGACACAAAGTCTGTAATATCCTTCTTCATCCCGTCCCACCAGTAAACCTCTCTCAAGTCACGGTACATCTTGGTGGAACCTGGATGCACACTGTATACGGATCTATGTGCCTCCTCGAGAATATCACGCCTCAGTCCCTCTGAATCTGGCACACACAGTCGAGTCCCAAATCGAAGTATCCCCTGATCATCAATCACGAACTCAGAAACTCTGCCCTGCCGAATCTGCTCAATAATCTCTAAGATACGGGCATCGCCGGACTGTGCCTCACGAATACGGTCAAGTAACTGTGGGCGTGCTCTGAAATGGGCTAGCTGTCCCCCTGTAGGAGTGAACTCGAACTGCACTCAGCTATCACATAAAACCTGCCAATCCGCCGTCGACTGCATCTGTACTGCGCTCAAACAAGATAAGCTACCTCCGGGCCTCCTACTCAAAGCATCTGCCACCACATTCGCTTTGCCCGGATGGTATAGAATCTCGCAGTCATAATCTTTCACCAACTCCATCCAACGGCGCTGTCTCAGGTTCAGGTCTCGCTGCTGGAAGATATACTTCAAACTCTTGTGGTCAGTGAATATCTGGCACGACTCACCGTATAGGTAATGTCTCCAGATCTTGAGTGCAAACACCACTGCAGCCATCTCTAAATCATGGGTGGGGTAGTTCTGCTCGTGTTTCCTCAGCTGCCGAGAAGCATACGCGATAACTCTGTCGTACTGCATCAATACACAGCCCAGCCCCACTCTAGAAGCATCACAATATACCACGAACCCGCCTGATCCTGAAGGCAATGCTAACACTGGAGCAGTAGTCAGACGAGTCTTCAACTGCTGGAAGCTATCCTCACATGTCTGGGTCCAATCAAAAGGAACCCCTTCCGGGTCAACCCGGTCAACGGTGCAGCAATGCGGGAGAAATCCTGGACAAAACGTCTGTTGGAGATAGTGCCCTCAGAGTCAATTATTGGGTCACAGGCACGTGATTGCAATGATTGAGGGAGGACCTATCCCGGTACGACAGTCTTACTCGAGATGATAGTATGCTATCTGGTTTACCTTTATCATCGTGTACTGTTTTAGGTGACCTTACAGGTCGCTATTACACGTTGATAGAGCCCCTAGGATTCTTGCTTGACCACCAACAGTATGAGGGCGATCATATAAGTGGGAGCTGGTAGTCTATAAGCACATCCTTGAATGGTCCCTAGTCGTGGGAGTTTCGAGACAGGGCATCGATTCTCCAGAGTAGACTAGTGTATACAGTCGAGACCCCGACGAGGGGCGGTGGCCGGTCTCACAGGCCACTGGTGTCAGTTGGATCACCTAAGATGTATACAGGTGCTCATTGGGTTATGAGTACACCGGACAGGACTCGCCGGGAACATGCTAGTTGGTCTTATACCTGACGTCAGATAGCAGTTCCCAGGTGACATGTGTACAGGTTAGTTCATCGACCTGGGGATCGTCATTTGTCTCGTGTGAGTTCCCACTGTGCTTTGATTACTACCCTACCACGGCTCAAAGGAGTCGTGCAAACAGGTTTTAGTTGGGTACAGTCCCGAGCCACATGGAGGCAGTGAGCGGATCTTCGGGGGTTTCGTCTCTCCCGGTATTGGGGGTGAGGTCGCGCTGTGTCTAGGAGAGCCATTACACGAAGTCCTTGGCCAAGGCAGGAGATTTACTGGTAGGTATTCCAGTAGTATCTCAGGGTGTTCTGGGCTACACTCCGACACGACTTGTACCGCTTTTGGGGGTCTGACTTTTACCCACCCCCTAGGCCCGACATGCGATGCTCGTAGACGAACGGACCGGACTGTACGGATATTGTCACTGACAGGCTCAGTAGGGTGTCAGGATGAGTTCGCTCATCGACGTCCCTTTTGGTCAATAGCTGGTGGCCCGTTACGTATTGGCTTATACCTCTGACGTGCTAGTGGTTAAATCCACAGCCATAGTATTGATGAGTCTTTAGAGTCCACCACACATTCAGTTACTCAGCTTTCGGGCGAAACGCTGTAGAGGCCGTATGGAGATATGGCAGGGTCCGATCAGATACGTGCGGTATTGCACGGATCAGGATCGGACGGTTTGTATTAGTGGCCGTATGGATATATGGCAGGGTTCGATCTGATACGTGCGGTATTGCATGGATCAGGATCGGACGAACATTACTAGCCGGCTTTGGTTTAAGCCGGATCCTAGTTTAGTACAGTGTAGATTTTGTCTCTTTGCATTTGTATCCGGACGGAATACAGATGCGGGTGTGTATGCACAGTATCGGGGTTTTCCTGTAATTTATTACGGGACCAGTTTTCTGGAGTTGCCAGTTTGCATTCCGTTCCGGCCGGACTTTTCCGATGGAGGGGGTTATTTGCAATTTTGCAAATAACATTTTGTGGAGGGTTTATTTGTGAGATAAAAGATTATGATAGCTTCTTTAGATTCCTTTTTCCTTCTTTTCTTTTATTGCACCATCACTTGCATTAAAGAGAGGGTATGGGTTTGATGTGCTTAAGTATGGTTGATGTTTGGATGTGGTCACTCTCTTTTCTTCTCCTACCATCACCTCCCTTCATGCTTGATTTATCCCTCCACCATTCTCCATTTGTAAAGGGCCGGCCACTTCTTTGAATGAGAGGGAGAGCTTCATTTTTGAGTGTAGCATTTTGATCTCATTTCATGTTAAGAAAAATGCAAGCACCATTTTTCTTGTCTTGATTCCTCCATCATCTTCAAAGGCAACAAAACCCCAAATGAGACATAGCCTCTACAATACACATTCTACAGCATATCTTGGGCATGTCGACTTGCCAGCTTCATCCCCGAGTTGCCTCGGTATTGAGGTGGGAGCCCGTAAAAGATGCAGACGATGTGGTGCCCTTCCGGCAAGGATGCGACAACCGGAGTTTCCGCAGGAGATCGGGACGACGACGAGAAGACCGGAGGACTCGGATCACTCGGTATATCTCTAACCCGTCTTGTTGTTAGCTAGATCTAGTTTAATGGCCCGATCCGGGGTTTAGCGCGCGGTGGTGCCGGTTTGCTAAGTTCGCAAAATTAAAGTTTATCACCGCTTCCGCATTTGGCCGTCGGTTTGACGGCCGGGGCTCCGCCGTGCACTTACAGTGGTATCAGATTCTCGCCATTAACTTCGTCTAGCTTCGTTTGATGTGTTTTGCATTTCCGATCGACCAAAATTCCAAAATCTACATTTTCACTCACATCAGTTTTCTGTCGAATTTTTTCTGGCTCTAAAAATTTTTCAGGTTGTCTCAGAATGATGTGCAGGGAGTTCTAAGAACACTGTAAAAATTCGACGCAGTGACTCGATCACTGAAGCGCGGAACCGCGGCCAAACCCCCCCTTGGGCCGCGGTTCCGCCGCACATTGGTGTCTTCACTGCATCAATTTTTTCCAGTGGGCTTCTGGGCTTATTTTAGGGGTTTTGGAATATTAATATTGGGCCCAGATTTTCTGTGAGTGCTACAGTATTGCTTGGGGGCCCACTTGTTAATTTTTGATCGATCGGATATTTTAAACACATTTTTCACAGTATTTACATTATATCTGCGACCGTGAATGTCACTCGATCGGTAAATCCGGTCTAACTGCTATAGCCCGGTTAGACGGATTTGCGAACGTGATTTTCACGTTGATGTTCTGTGTTTTTGCTGTGATGTTGCGGATCGGTCGTGGGGGATAGCCTGGATGCAATGCTAGTACAGTGTTGTTGTATTATGTACATTTGATATTGCGGGGCGAGCGTCCGACATGTGGACTGCCGTCACTGCCTGTTTGTATTATTATTTTGGGGCACGACCAGGTTGCGGTCGATGTACCCGGTGTATGTATATTTTACTTTCTGTACTAGGATTACCCCGCGGAGGGGTGCACGGATAGCCGGGTTCTAGAAGGCAACAAGCCCGCATCTCATGGCATTGGGACAGAGGGGGCTTCACTCCAGGATTGGCTGGCTATTCGCCGCACTCGTAGGGGGTATAGGATTTCATTGCACAGGCTATCCACACGACCAGGGGAACATCGGGTTTCAGTAGTGGCTCTGTGAAACCCGGGGATCCCAGATATCTGTATTGATTCTGTGATGCTGTACATTTCTGTGATGTTGCATTTTATTCACGCCTTGAGCGAAATATAATATATTGGTATATATATTAGTAGATGTTGTATATGTTTTTCATTCGCGCTAGTCCAGTCCCCGCTCTGCCGTTAGTTAGCTAACCTAACGGGTGATGACGGGACCCAGTGGCGAATGCGGATGGCATATACGTACGTCAGTATATTTTCGTTCTTTGTGGTGTGATCAATTGATGGGACTGCGTTGATTCGGATCAATGCAAGTTAAAACAAACCTATTCTGATGTTGTTGGAACACTTTTCAAAAAGCTGTTATTGCAAGGACGTTCACTTTTGTTTTGCATCGTGGTATTCATTTGGAATATCCTGCTCCTCAGTCGACGAGGCAAAGGCCGAGATCCTTTCACCGGGAGTGACCCCTTGGACAGAATTTTGCGTCAGGGCATTAACTTCACTATAGCCGATTACTTTTGCTTTGCATCGTGGTATTCAGTTGGAATATCCTGCACCTCATTCTACGGGGAAAGAGCCGAGATCCCTTCACCGGGAGTGACCTCTTTAGTAAAGGTTTTCGTCACTATATTTTCTAAAAAGCTATCCGTTCCTTCAACGATATCAAGTTCATTACGTTAAAGGTTTTCGCCAGAAACCATTCGTAGCCCTCCGTCGTTTCAGACAGGTAGCACGTAGTATTCATGCTATGTTTGTTGACCTTCGTCAAGGCATAGTGCATGGTAGCTGCTTGTTGCTTTTCTGCTGCATAGATAGATGTGTTGGTTTGGGACAGTCGTATAGCCTTGTTGACCTTCGTCAAGGGCTTGTACGGGTGGGTTCAAATTAACCTGGACAATGACGGGTGGAACTTGACATGTGACTTATGATTTGTTGACCTTCGTCAAGGTCATAAGAGCATGGGGCAGAAATCACATCGGGAGTTTCAAAAGAACTGAAACTTGCCAGATATGCGCATACCTTCTGGAGTGTGATAACGTGAGCGGATTCCGTCACTTTATCATGCGATGAGAGTTGGATCCCGATTCCCACTGATGAGTTGGTTTACTCCTCGGGTGACCCCGACTAATTCTTCTTTCAGGTTTGGAGGAGAATTTGAGGTACAGTGGGAGGTTTCCAGATTAGATGAATTGGTAACCATTCTGATCTTGGTTAGAATGCACGCTGAGTGTTTCTTTTCTCTCTCTCTGGCAGCGACCATTGACCCGACCCTAAGACTATGACTCAGAGACCAAGTTAACCGAACCTTCTTTACACTGGCTTTTGGATTGTCAGAGTTGCAGACCTCATTGCCACTCCTACTTTTACCCTTTTCTCCAGGACACCCCGTATTACTGCAAACGTCCACTTCCATTGGACAAAGCCATCGTATGGTTAGATACGAACTCGAAGGAATTCGAGGATGGTTTCCGGTTCTGGAGAAAACGGATAGGATTATTCAGTTGTCTTTTCCCTTTTGCCTTCTCTCAAGTTACGAGTACTCCTTAGCTTAGGAGATAGTACACCTATTACGCAAATTGGATAGTCTTCTTCCAAACCTTAGGCTGGTGCCGAACAGTGGGGAATGAAGAAAACCAATTAGCATAACGATGGTGTGCAGAAGGTATTAAGATTAAGACAAAACAAGGGATTAGTAAGAGGGTAAAGTAAATTGCGACTGATATTCACGACCAAATCAAGTATTTCTTCGCCAATCCTAAATCACCTTTGTATTTCTCCAGGACACTCCGTATCATTATGAAGATCCACAGTTTATTGGATACTCCATCGTATGGTTATATACGAACTCGAAAGGAACTTGTTCCAGTTCGGGGATGGATTCTGGTCCAGGAGAAATAGGAATAAGGTTTATTCGGTTGTCTTTTATCTTCACCTTCTCTCGCATTGCGAGTGCTCCTAGGATTAGGACAGTACACCCATTATGCTTATTGGATAGTCTTCTTCCAAACCATAGGCTGGTGCCGAACGGTAGGGAAGGAAGAAAACCATTTGGCCTAAGAGGTGTGCAGAAGGTAACGACTAAAGACATATAAAGGGATTTGGAGAGGTGGCAAAGAATTATGCGGTTATAGTTGTGAATCTGGATAATGGTAGAGGCATTACTAGGAATACCAGGATACCCCATCGAAACATTTCAATGTTTCAGTTCACTGTGTACTGTTAAAAGAAAACTGATTTCCCGATTAGATACTTACTCCAGGGTATGTATTTACCAGGTATGATTCTCACATCTGTATGGTTTTACAGATGATGAGTGGGAGTAAGTTATTGGGAATTGGGTGATCATCCTCATTATATCGGGATTCGTTGTAATCGGTGATATTTGAGGAGATCACCTGGGCTGTTTGCCGGTCGGCAAATTTTTGGTTTTGAATATCCGCTGTTGTGCACCAATTTCAAATTGATATATCTGTACGTCTATTTTCATAGAGTGAGATATACCTTTTGATATTATGTCGATGACATTTACCTATATCAGTGGATGGTTAGGTAAGGAGCATTAAACAGCGGTGTAATTCTTCTTAACCATAAGAACAGTTTTCAACCTACGACACACAGTGAAAGAGTAGTTAGACTCAGCGGACTTATACAGAGTATTGTATGTTGTCCACTGTCCATTAGGACAGAGGGGTTGGTCCTCATACTATATTCTGTTTACTTTTAACTTCTCTAGTTCTTAGACATGTGTTTCGTAGAAACACAGGGTCTGAGTTTTGAGGAGTTATAGGTATTTGAATAGAGTAGAGAACCAGGTGTAGCAAGTATCGGGATTCTTCAAGGTGATCGAAGATGTAGATACTTGTGTATGGTATTCAATTGATAGTAATGATAAAGAGAAATTGCTTATCTTTCAGGTTACTCATAATTGGAAGCATTCCTAAGATGAGTAACGCTGATCGGCCTCTCTCCATTTAGTTGACATGCACTGGAGACAGCTGCATGATTTGAATCTGGTTCAATTAAATCAGTGCCTCTGGTTCTATATTGGATATAGTGCAGTTCATATCTTAACATTGTTAAGGTACGGGGAGTTGTCCGGCTTATGATTAAAACCAGACTCTGGATAACTCAAGGCACGTTTCTGTAATGGCTGTTTGTGGGTTGACCCAGGCTATAACGAGGGTTGATTTTCTACCATCTGGCAGATCAATAGAAGTATTGTTCTAGACTCGCCACAGTTTTATTAAAAATGGATTTTTTTTCAAAAACAGTAGTGGGAGTATGGTAGAACTGGAAGTGATTCCAGAACCGCAAACGATTACTGAAGATTTGATAAGGAACCTAAAGATTCAATCTGTTTTGACATTCCATTGGCCACTCCGCAGATACGGTGGGTAACTTCAGGCACCCGAGAGGTACTCCGGTAACCTCAAGGACGGTGACAGGGAAGTTCTTGTTTACCCACACTTGCCATTGTTGTTGTTCCAGGCTGCGAGACCCGGTAGGAGGATGAGTATAGCGTCGTTCTAAACTAGCTTTAGAAGTGCACATCTATATGACTCTGCCAGAGGGTTGTCGTAGTCAGTGAGAGCAGCGGAAGCATTGGTGGACATCAGGCTTATGTCTATTTATAGACTAAAGCAGATATAGCGGAAATAGATCATCTATTTCTGATGTGACAGTCATAGGTTTGACGTCATCAGAATAGGGGGTGGATCTGTTAAGAAGGTAGTAGGGTGTGATATCCTGGTATTTGGATGACATACACAGAGTAGGAAAAGAAACTCCTATACTACGATCGGTTATACTATGGTCGTCACACAGTAGTTTCTCCACAAAGGACTTGGACATTATATAAGACATACTGGTTACTAGATCTATGGTTTTAGATCTAGATTTGGGTGGTTTCCCAATCAGGGTACTTTGACAGCATTCTAAGAGCATTTAGAATGGACGACTCCTGGCACGGTAGTGTACCTGCAGGCGATGGAGTCACCCTCTCTAAAGGTGTCTTATAGACTAAAGTAGAGAGGGATGTGTATGATTGGCAGATCACTTGCTTAGGCAATTGAGTCAATCATGAGATGTCAAGTACCACACCAGATGTTGTTCTTGCACTAGATGCAATAAGTTGATATTGTTCCAATCCTGGAGAAACAGTCGGAAGCAGTTTTAGAACATAAGTGGATGTTCTAGGGATATGATAACGACAGCCTCATTTGGGAGACAGTTATCATTCCAGGCTTCCAAAAGTGACCTGGACGACAAGGAGGTTTTCAGAGTTATAGTTTTCCTTCTGACGAGGGGCAGTATTTTGGACAGGTGGTCCAAGGAAATACTGAGGGTGGCATGGCGCAGGATACTGATTAAGCTCAGTTGATGATACAGTCTAAGAAGTTTGGATTTGGAGTTCATTTATGAGCTCGGTCCCATCAGACATCCAGACACTCTAAGACAGGTATTGCTCATTTCGGGAGATGGCATTCTCCGTGAACTTGAGATAGAGAGAGACATAGAAAGAAACGTCATGGCGGATCCACTCACTGAGGCTATTCCTCGATCGCAAGAGTTTCGTAAACAGGCTTTGTGAGACTGACTAGTAGAGGAGTTGGGTGTTCGGTATCACACGGGCTGTGAGTATGCGACATCGCAATAATTAGCCTTGAGTGCAAGTGGGAGATTGTTGGAGATAGTGCCCTCAGAGTCAATTATTGGGTCACAGGCACGTGATTGCAATGATTGAGGGAGGACCTATCCCGGTACGACAGTCTTACTCGAGATGATAGTATGCTATCTGGTTTACCTTTATCATCGTGTACTGTTTTAGGTGACCTTACAGGTCGCTATTACACGTTGATAGAGCCCCTAGGATTCTTGCTTGACCACCATCAGTATGAGGGCGATCATATAAGTGGGAGCTGGTAGTCTATAAGCACATCCTTGAATGGTCCCTAGTCGTTGGAGTTTCGAGACAGGGCATCGATTCTCCAGAGTAGACTAGTGTATACAGTCGAGACCCCGACGAGGGGCGGTGGCCGGTCTCACAGGCCACTGGTGTCAGTTGGATCACCTAAGATGTATACAGGTGCTCATTGGGTTATGAGTACACCGGACAGGACTCGCCGGGAACATGCTAGTTGGTCTTATACCTGACGTCAGATAGCAGTTCCCAGGTGACATGTGTACAGGTTAGTTCATCGACCTGGGGATCGTCATTTGTCTCGTGTGAGTTCCCACTGTGCTTTGATTACTACCCCACCACGGCTCAAAGGAGTCGTGCAAACAGGTTTTAGTTGGGTACAGTCCCGAGCCATATGGAGGCAGTGAGCGGATCTTCGGGGGTTTCGTCTCTCCCGGTATTGGGGGTGAGGTCGCGCTGTGTCTAGGAGAGCCATTACACGAAGTCCTTGGCCAAGGCAGGAGATTTACTGGTAGGTATTCCAGTAGTATCTCAGGGTGTTCTGGGCTACACTCCGACACGACTTGTACCGCTTTTGGGGGTCTGACTTTTACCCACCCCCTAGGCCCGACATGCGATGCTCATAGACGAACGGACCGGACTGTACGGATATTGTCACTGACAGGCTCAGTAGGGTGTCAGGATGAGTTCGCTCATCGACGTCCCTTTTGGTCAATAGCTGGTGGCCCGTTACGTATTGGCTTATACCTCTGACGTGCTAGTGGTTAAATCCACAGCCATAGTATTGATGAGTCTTTAGAGTCCACCACACATTCAGTTACTCAGCTTTCGGGCGAAACGCTGTAGAGGCCGTATGGAGATATGGCAGGGTCCGATCAGATACGTGCGGTATTGCACGGATCAGGATCGGACGGTTTGTACTAGTGGCCGTATGGATATATGGCAGGGTTCGATCTGATACGTGCGGTATTGCACGGATCAGGATCGGACGAACATTACTAGCCGGCTTTGGTTTAAGCCGGATCCTAGTTTAGTACAGTGTAGATTTTGTCTCTTTGCATTTGTATCCGGACGGAATACAGATGCGGGTGTGTATGCACAGTATCGGGGTTTTCCTGTAATTTATTACGGGACCAGTTTTCTGGAGTTGCCAGTTTGCATTCCGTTCCGGCCGGACTTTTCCGATGGAGGGGGTTATTTGCAATTTTGCAAATAACATTTTGTGGAGGGTTTATTTGTGAGATACAAGATTATGATAGCTTCTTTAGATTCCTTTTTCCTTCTTTTCTTTTATTGCACCATCACTTGCATTAAAGAGAGGGTATGGGTTTGATGTGCTTAAGTATGGTTGATGTTTGGATGTGGTCACTCTCTTTTCTTCTCCTACCATCACCTCCCTTCATGCTTGATTTATCCCTCCACCATTCTCCATTTGTAAAGGGCCGGCCACTTCTTTGAATGAGAGGGAGAGCTTCATTTTTGAGTGTAGCATTTTGATCTCATTTCATGTTAAGAAAAATGCAAGCACCATTTTTCTTGTCTTGATTCCTCCATCATCTTCAAAGGCAACAAAACCCCAAATGAGACATAGCCTCTACAATACACATTCTACAGCATATCTTGGGCATGTCGACTTGCCAGCTTCATCCCCGAGTTGCCTCGGTATTGAGGTGGGAGCCCGTAAAAGATGCAGACGATGTGGTGCCCTTCCGGCAAGGATGCGACAACCGGAGTTTCCGCGGGAGATCGGGACGACGACGAGAAGACCGGAGGACTCGGATCACTCGGTATATCTCTAACCCGTCTTGTTGTTAGCTAGATCTAGTTTAATGGCCCGATCCGGGGTTTAGTGCGCGGTGGTGCCGGTTTGCTAAGTTCGCAAAATTAAAGTTTATCACCGCTTCCGCATTTGGCCGTCGGTTTGACGGCCGGGGCGCCGCCGTGCACTTACAACGTCGATAATAGCCGGCCAGACCTAGAAAACTGCGAACCTCTGTGACTGATACCGGTCTAGGCCAACGCTGAACTGCCTCGATCTTCTTCGGGTCCACGCAAATACCATCTCTCGTCACCACATGACCCAAGAAGTCGACACTGTCTAGCCAGAATGCGCACTTGGAGAATTTGGCGAACAACTGATGCTCCCTCAAAGTCTGCAATGTGATACGTAAGTGCTGCTCATGCTCCTCCCGGCTCCGAGAATAAACCAAGATGTCGTCAATGAACACAATGATGAACTGATCGAGATACGGCCTGAATACGCGGTTCATCAAATCCATAAAAGCTGCCGGGGAATTGGTGAGCCCGAACGACATCACCAAGAACTCGTATTGACCATAACGGGTACGGAAGGCGGTCTTCGGAATATCCTCCTTCCGAACCCGCAACTGGTGATAACCTGATCGTAAATCAACCTTCGAGAAGAACCCTGCACCCTGGAGCCGACCAAATAAGTCATCAATGCGGGGTAGGGGATACCTGTTCCGCACAGTAACCCGGTTCAGCTGACGGTAATCAATGCATAAACGCATACTTCCGTCCTTCTTCTTAACAAACAGGACGGGAGCACCCCAAGGTGACACACTCGGTCTGATAAGCCCTTTGTCCAGCAAGTCCTGTAACTGATCCTTTAGCTCTCTCAGCTCCGCCGGGGCCATCCGATAAGGCGGTATAGAGATCGGCCCCGTGCCGGGGATCAAGTCAATACAGAACTCAATCTCGCGCTCTGGTGGCAGACCAGGCAGCTCATCAGGAAATACATCAGGAAACTCTCTCACAACAGGGACCTGGTCCAACGGAACCTCTGTGGAGCTAGTATCACAAACATAGGCTAAGAATCCCTGACACCCTTTCCTTAAGAGCTGACCAGCGCGAAGAGAAGAAATCAAGCTTGGAAGGATAGCATTGCGATCTCCCTGAATAATAAGAACCGGCTCACCAGGAAAACTGAATCTGACTGCCTTTTCACGGCAGTCCACGGATGCATAACAGGTGGCTAGCCAGTCCATACCAAGAAGAACGTCAAAGTCTAGCATATCGAGGAGAATCAAATCTACTGAAGAATCTCTCTCCCCGATACGAACGGAACAAGATCGGTACACAAAATGAGAAACAAAAGACTCGCCTACCGGTGTAATAACGACAAGCGGCTGATCTAACGGAGAAGACTCTCGGCCCAACCTCGGTGCAAAATACGTGGAAACATAGGAATGTGTGGAGCCTGGATCAAATAATACCCGTGCATCAAAAGAACATACTGGCAGAGTACCTGTCACGACGGCATTGGATGCCTGTGCATCCTGAGGAGTCAATGCGAACACTCGGGCCTGTCCACCACTAATAGCTGGCTGTGCTCTGCCTCTACCTCGGCCTTTGCCTCTGCCTCTGTCGCCTCGTCCTCTCTGAACCGGACCGCCACGCCCACGGCCTCTAGAAGCATCTGGCTGGCGTGAAGCATCATCAGGAGTAGGAAGTAAAGCTCTCTGCGATGGTGGTGAAGGTGGTAAAGTCACATGCGGGACTGTCACCGCGCCCTGGCGTCCCATGGTACAGTCTCTGACACGGTGGTACTGACTCCTGCATCGAAAACATCCTGGAGACGACTGCTGGGTCTGTGGATATGAACCAAATAACTGACCTCGTCTCAATCCTCTGCCTCCACCATCTCTCGGAAACAATCTATCGTGGTGTCTACCCATCTGCCGCTGAGTTGGCGTATCAGTACGGATCCTCTTCGGCCCAGAAACGACCGGAGTCTCAGAAATACGCTCCTCCAAAAGTAAGGCTGCATCCATCGCGGCTGTGTATGTATCAAAGTGCTGGGTGCCGATGGCAAGGAATAGCTGTGTATCAAGCCCTCGCACAAACCTCTTTATTCTCTTCTCTTCTGTGTCGACTAGGTACGGAGCATGTCGAATTTTTTTTATTTAACTAGATAATTATAAGTGACATTTTAGTGACAAAATTATAGTAATATCTTATCTAAATTTTGTATAATTAGGTCTACAATGAAAATTATCAATTTTGACTTTTTACGGAAAAAGCCGAAAAATTTGCCGATTACCGAAAAACTGCTTAAACGATTTTCGAAGGGTTACAATCTTCCCCCCTTAAAGAAATTCGGTCCCCGAATTTAGAATTTAACTACGCGTACCTTCAAAAAGATGGGGATATCTCTTCCTCATCTCGACCTCGGTCTCCCAGGTGACCTCCTCGCTGTTCGGGCCACGCCAAAGAACCTTGACAGACGGTATGACCTTCGACCTCAATTTCTTCACCTGCCGATCCAAGATGACAACCGGCTGCTCGGTGAAAGAAAGATCACGCTCTAACTGGATCGTCTGGTGCTGAATCGCCTGGGAAGGATCATGAAGGTACTTGCGGAGCATCGAGACATGGAATACGGGGTGAACATCGGGGAAGCTGGGCGGAAGAGCTAACCGATAAGCGACTGGACCAACACGCTCTAGGATCTCGAAAGGACCAACATATCTAGGACTCAGTTTCCCTTTCTGTCCAAATCTCATCACACCTTTCATCGGAGAGACCTTCAGGAAAACATGATCGCCAACAGCGAACTCGAGTCAGCGACGACTCCTGTCAGCATATGATTTCTGCCTGCTCTGTGCCGCTCTCATCCTGTCCCGAATCAGCTGTATCTTCTCGGTCGTCTCCTGTATGATCTGCGGCCCCAAAATACTGCTCTCCCTGAGCTCTGATACCAACTTTGTCACGACCCGAAAGTACGGAACGTGACTGGCACTTAGATTACGAGACGTCTAAAGGCGTACCGTAACCTAAGTCAGCCAAAGCCCAGAAATCGAACCCAAAAGCAAAAGAGAGTGAAGGAAAACCTTAAATGAAAACAGTTTTGAAATCAATTAAGTTGCATAGAATCCAAAAAAGAACATCAAAAATTTCTGAAAATTTCGGCAGGGTCTCCCCTGTATTTTCTATCCCCCAAAATGGGTACAACAAGATAATAAACCTGTAATCATAAAAATAGCATCCCCAAGCGGGAGCTAGCTCTTCGCCCAAGGCGGATCACAACCACATGCAATATAATAGTAATATCAAGAAAAAGAGCATAAAAGAGATGCAAATACCAGAAAACACACGTCGGCTCAAGTGAGCTCGACCCAAAAGAACCACAAATATACAAGTCTTTCAGTCTCATCACTAGGTCGCATATACAATACAAGTGGTAGATGGAGAATACTAGATACAATGATAAAGCAAAAAAGAAATAAAGTATACTCGCAACCCACCTACGGGCGATGTCGCGAGTCTGAGCAAAAGGAACTGATGACAAGATAGCCCGCCGCTACAAGACTGACGGGTCCGACCTGCAAGACACTGTGGCACAACGGGGGTGAGTTGCCAGCTCGTGAGTAGAATATAATATCTAGTAAGGCAATCGTAAGAATGCACGCAATGCGGAACAACATGTATGTCCATATATGATATAATAACTTTAGTATGCATGCACATGTATGCAATATCTTTTCTAACTCTTAAAGTGTTTTAAATGTTAAAGTTACTGCATTCTTAACTTTTAGAAAATGAATGTCTGCATAATAGCTAAATATCATCAAGAAATCCACTGAAAATCCGTGTCAAGCATCGACACCAAATAGGAATCATATCTGTCTCAATATCGGGCTCAGTCAGTCCGGATCGGCCCATATCATAAATCTCACGACAACGGTCGGTATCCTCCGGATATCCGCCGCGCCAGACATCACCGGTAGGTAGTCTTCCCCTGCCAGGCTCATCGTCTACAACTCGATCTTCTTGCCCCGGGGTACCATACCGGGCCCACCATGTACCCGAGACGGTTCATCCACTCCTCGAATCGGGTCTCGAAATCCAACAGAAAACATGAAAACTCATGGTGGACGACACATACATCACGAGAAAACCGCAACTTTGTTTTAAAAATGATGAATAGTGCTTTTGGTAAATTCTTGCGGTTTTCCCCAAAAATCCAGAAATCGCAGAAATACTGAAATCCTCAAGAAAAATCATAAGGTTCCCATGGTATATATATAACAAATGTCTATGATATCAATGTGTATGATGTAAATTTTGGCTAGAGTTCTATGTAAATATGATGATGATGCGAGATATGTGCATGCGATGCAGTTTCATATATTAAGTATGAATGCAGGTGATGATATTAAGATAAACAGGTTCTATCGTGCACGTGACATGTCAATTACCAAAGGCGTGTGTGTCACATGAATAGTGCGTGTGCAACATATGCCAATGGTAAGGTGTTCGTGTCCTACGAAATGATATCGCATAGGTAGAGATGAATGTCCATGCAATTTAACATACTGTTCGCTATAAGGGTATGCAGTGTACATGAATGGATAAGCTAACTAACAATATAATCTTGCAAAAAGTAGGGTAATCCTAACTAGGGGGGCGCCTCGCGCCATCCAGACGATTCCCCCATAGATGAATATATCCACTCACCAGAAATCCCCGCTAATCTGATCCGGCCACCGCTTTGCCTTTACGCGCCGTGTCCGATGTTTCCCCGACCGATCCTATATTTGCACAACACCAAGTATAAGATTACATAACCCTAAACGATGCAAGTCACATTATGCAAATATCGACGCTCACAAATTAATCATAGCATGCGCTCGGTGCGCGGAAAAACGCACGAAAATCGCTAACCTTTAGCTAGAATCGTCATTTCGGGGAAATCGACAAAACTACAACCCGACTAGACGAAACCCCACGTTTGCGCATTCTAATAATCCTATACGAAGCTAATAATATTGCTAACCTAACGCAAATTGACCGCATTCTATTTTCTACAAAAATCTAGTAAGCGATTTGCTTACCGATTCGATACAATCATCGAAATTTATCGATTTAGCAAGCATATCATTACACCATTAACCATTCTAATCAATTAGATAACCATCCCTAACATAATCCAACCATTATGCTACAAACCCTAATTTTTAAAAATCAAAACCTTCTCTTGATTTTTCATGAACAAGGATTTACACTAAATTAATACTTAGAATTTCAATTCTAGCATAAATAAACCACAAGTTAACAAAAGGATTAAAATTTTCACCTCTCAAGCTTGAACCCTAGCTTGATCAAGTCACCAAGAAGCCTCCTTTCATCATGTTTTTGAACTAATTTGGGTTGAGAGAGAAAGGATTAGGGTTTTGGTTTGAATGGAGAAAGAAATTTGTGAATTTTTATGAATTTTTTTGCAAGAAAATGAAGCAAAATGAAGTGGGAAAATGGGGATTCAGCAGCTGTAGGGGTCGGCCAGCAGTAGGAGGAGGGAGATGAGGGAATTTTGGGGAAGTTTCTAGCTAATTACAATATCATATGATATCATATCATGCTTTCATATCAACCTTTTTCCAAAAAAACCCCTTTTAAAGCCATTTTTTCATAATTTTCCCACCAAAAATCTAAAAGTTTGCAAGACATGATATAATTTTATTAACACCATATTTTAGCTTATAAAGACTCCTAATTAAGAAATTTACCTAATTAAATTTGTATTTATCCCTAATTAAATGTATTTAAAAAGGCTTAAAATAATAATAAAAAAATAATTAATTACGAATTTTTATTTATTTAACTAGATAATTATAAGTGACATTTTAGTGACAAAATTATAGTAATATCTTATCTAAATTTTGTATAATTAGGTCTACAATGAAAATTATCAATTTTGACTTTTTACGGAAAAAGCCGAAAAATTTGCCGATTACCGAAAAACTGCCTAAACGATTTTCGAAGGGTTAAAAATTCTTTGACAGCATCATCAAAACAGATGTTCCAACTCCGCGATTCCTGCTTTAGTCCATAAATGGACTTAAGCAGCTTGCATACTTTACCGCTGCTCCCACTCTGAATGAATCCTTCTGTCAGATCCATATAGACGTTTTCTTCCAAATTACCATTTAGAAAGGCCGTCTTTATGTCCATCTGCCAGATTTCATAATCGTGGAAGGCAGCAATAGCAAGAAGGACCCGAATAGATTTAAGCATAGCCACTGGAGAAAAAGTTTCGTCATAATCCAAACCAGGTCTTTGACGGAAACCCTTTGCAACAAGTCTAGCCTTATAGGTTTCAACATGTCTATCTACACCAATCTTCTTTTTGAAGATCCATTTGCATTCTATGAGTTTTACCTCATCTGGAGCAATGTCCAAAGTCCATACTTTGTTAGTGTACATGAACTCCATTTCGGTCCGCATTGCATCCAGCCATTTTACTGAGTCACCGCTCTGAATGGCTTGCTGGAAGCTAGTAGGCTCATCATAATCAATAGTGCAATCCTCTCTATCCCCGTCTATGAGAAAACCATAGTATCTCTCGGGCGGATGAGATTGCCTACTGCTCCTGCGGAGTGGCGTCGGGATGTCCTGTTCTTCTGAACCTTCCTGTTCTACCAAGTTTTCAGTAATAGCTTGTGGCTCTGGAATTTCTTCCAGTTCTATTGCGCTCCCACTCTTCTGATTTTCCAAAAAATCAGTTTCCTAGAAGCGGGCATGTTGAGAAACAAAGACCTTTTGTTCCTCTGCGTAATAGAAACAATATCCCATGGAGTTCTTTGGATATCCTACAAACTTACACTGTACTGAGCGTGCCTCGAGCTTGTCTGCATGCTGCTTCTTTACAAAAGCTGGACATCCCCATGTCTTAAGATACTTAAGACAGGGTTTCTTCCCACTCCACATCTGATATGGTGTGGTAGGCACAGTCTTGGTTGGAACTCGGTTCAAAAGATATGCAGCTGATTCTAGTGCATATCCCCAGAATGATCGCGGTAACTCAGCGTTACTCATCATGGAACGTACCATATCCAATAGGGTTCGGTTCCGTCTTTCTGATACACTGTTATGTTGTGGTGTGTATGGAGGAGTAAGCTGAGAGAGAATTCCATTCTCTTTTAAGTAACCTAGGAACTCGATACTTAAGTATTCACCACCTCGATCAGATCTCAGTGTCTTGATAATTTTGCCGGTTTGTTTTTCCACTTCATTCTTGTATTCTTGGAATTTCTTAAAGGCCTCGGATTTATGCTTCATCAAGAAGATATATCCATACCTAGAGAAATCATCCGTAAAAGTAATGAAGTAGGAATAACCACCTCGCGCATGTGTAGACATTGGACCGCACACGTCACTGTGTACGAGTCCCAAGAGCTCGCTTGCTCTTACTCCATGTCCAGTAAACGGAGTCTTTGTCATCTTTCCCATGAGACAAAATTCACAAATGGCATAAGATTGATATTCGAACGGATTCAAATATCCTTCTCTATGTAACTTAGTCAATCTTCTCTCATTGATGTGACCAAGTCTACAATGCCATAA
The DNA here is from genome assembly GCA_030015575.1 of Agapanthus africanus. Classification (NCBI taxonomy): domain Eukaryota; kingdom Viridiplantae; phylum Streptophyta; class Magnoliopsida; order Asparagales; family Amaryllidaceae; genus Agapanthus; species Agapanthus africanus. The sequence continues at coordinate 227,239,836 of JASDDO010000026.1, forward strand.
GAAAGCCTGATTTATTTCTGGAGACTTTCTTTTAAGTGTGTTCTGGACATTGAAAACCTGAGCTTGACTTAATACGTATATTCCGTTTTGTAATGTACCTGACCCAATCATAACTTGATTTAGGTGGATGTGAACCACATCGCTTATAAAAGTAAAATCATATCCTTCTTTAGAAAGTAAGGATATAGATATGATATTACAAGTTGTACCTGGTACATAAAATCAGTTACGCAGAATCAATATCTGCCCAGTTGTCAGTCCAAGATGATATTCCCCTACGGATTCAGCGTCCATGCTCATTCCGTTAGCAACTGTGAGGGTCATATCACCTATCCTGATAACCCTACGGTTTCTCAGAGCCTGTAACGAATTACAGATGTGAGATCCTGACCCGGTATCCAATACCCAGGAAGTAGGGTTAACTGACATACAGTTCTCTATCACAAACACACTTGAGGCTGAAGCCACAACATTCTTCGAATCCTGGCTACTGGCTTTGTTAGCCCTGCATTCATTCTGCCAATGTTCATTCCTGTAACAATAGGAACGTCCCTCTTTTACTATATCCAGTCCCGAAACTTTTGCCCTTCTCTTTCCTTCTATTTCCCTGGTTTCCTTTAGGGTAGGAGGCAGAGACTGTAGAATCAAGTCAGTATCTGACTCGTTTCCCAACGCGGTCTCCAGGTCGTGGAGCTCATCAATACAGCTAGTCATTGTAAGGACGTTGTCCCTTACAGATGACCCGTCAGCCAACCTCGCTTGAATTAATTCGTTCGAGGTCTCATATCTTGCGATATGAGATTGCTCTCCATATAAATCTTTGTTATGGAGAAAGATGGAATCTAAGTCCATCTTCTCGTGCTGCTTCTGGTATACACCATCAACTGAAGCTAACATGAGGCACTTAGCTTTCGCTTTATCTTTTTCCCTTGTCTGACGGATATCCATATCCGCAACAGTGGAAACTGGACCTGGGATGGCGGGATCCTGGGTAGTAATAGGGTGGTCCAGCTTGTCATAGGCAATGGACATCTGGACAGATCTTTGCCAGTCATAGAAGTCAGATTCAGTCAAATTGTTATCTAGATGTAACCTATGTGTGGTCATAAGGTCGCTGCAATTAAGAGAGAGAGAAGAAAACATTTTAGCATGATGCTGTTGCAAGTTTAGATTGGTTTTTAATTTATCTAAACAAGATGGCTCTCACTGTTTCTCGAATCCCTCCTCAAACCATAAAAGAAGAATTAGCCAGGACAATTCTCACCATACAATACTTGCTTAACCGTTCAGCCAGGCCAGTGTCGATACTTCGAGGGAGGTTTTCCAACGCTTTCGCGAAGTTCCTTAATTAAATAACCTCTTTTCTCTGGGGGCGTAACCCCGCTGACACCTTTCTAGGCACCTACTTGGTTTATAGTATTGATCGTTAAGTGACGAATCTCCTGATAAGTAGTATATACTCATAGTAGGATCAGGATCCAAAATATCATCGTATGATAATGTTGAAGGAATCCTACCAACATTCATCAAACTCCAGAATGGTATGCATCTCTCTGCAAATTTCAGTTTCTTTAGAAATTCCCGATGTGGATTTTTGCCCCATGCTCTTAGGACCTTGACTTTAGTCAACAAATCATAAGTCACATGTCAAGTTCTACCCGTCATTGTCCTGGTTAATTTGAACCCACCCGTACATACCCTTGACTTTAGTCAACAAGGTAATACGACTGTCCCAAACCAACGCATCTATCTATGCTGCATATAAATATCCAACAGCTACCAATCACTGTGCCTTGACTTTAGTCAACAAACATAGCTTGAATACTATTGACTATATGTATGAAATAACGGAGGGCTACGAATGGTTTTGGCAAAACCGTGAATGTAGAGAACTTGATATAATCGAAGGAACCTGATAATTTTTAAAAGTAGTGGTTAAAGCTCCGCAATTAAATATTCTGATCTTTTAAAATAACCGAGTGGTTTTCTTTTAAATTTGTTCCAACGATTAAACTATGGTTTATTTTCTTTGCATTATAATAATGCGTCCCATCATTTATCCTATCATTGCAGAAAACAACGAAAATACCACGTCCTCTTATGCCATCCGCATTCGCCACTGGGTCCCGTCATCACCCGTTAGGTTACTTAACTAACGACAGAGCGGGGGCTGGGCTAGCGCGGGTGTAAAACATAAGTGACGTCTAATAACTATCATATATAGATATTGTACATTCGTCAGACGCAATAATAAGCATTCCAGATCACAGATGAACTTTATTGGATTTATTAGCAATCCTCATTTGCTTTGAGCCTGCAATAAAAGACGGATTACACAGTGAAGGGTTTACCTAGCACCACATGAAGGGTTTGGAAGCATCACATGTACCAAAGATTAAAATTTTAGGGTGCTAAGTAAGCATACAAAGAATCATTCTTAGAAAAATTAGGGTTTCATAAACTACACTTCATCACAAGTAAAAAAAGCTAGGGTTTTGAGAGTACAACCTTTGTAGCTCCCTATGCTAGACTCCTCGGCCACTTGGGGTTTGGAAAAAGTCTGCTTGATCTCCTCTAGGTCCACGATGATCCACCCGGAGTTCGCTTTGTCAAAGCTTGCAACTTCATTTTATCAAGAATATGAAACGAAGCTAACACTCTAAACAAGTGGGCTAGACTTGTGTAGAATGGTGTTGTGGTTCTCTTTCTCACTTCAAAATCCTATCTTGTTGAGTATTTTGCTCACATGAAAAGTCTAGAGAGCAAGAGCTCAAGGTTGAAGAAGATGATGGCTTTTTAAGAAGAATACAAAAGATAAACCCTCATGAGTAAATAAAAATATATCAATATATATATTTTTCTTCTCTCATCTCAAACCATGGTTAAACAATAAATATATTATTAAACTTGAGTTAAAACCCAAAAGGAAAGTTAATCCATGGTTAAAAGGTGGGTGAGCATGGTTAGGTCAAAGAAGAGTGTAGAAAGAAACCATGAATTATCCTTTCCTTTTTCCTTTTGTTTTAAATCAAATGCAATAATAATTCATATAAATAAAACCATGGTGTGAGTCTTATATTGCCACCATTTTCTTTGTATAAGCAACCATGAGAGATGATGTATGTATGTATGTATGTATGTATGTATACACATCCATATATGCATGAAACTAGAAAGAAAGAAAAACATACATGCATGCATACATCCATCATATACAAGAAAAGATTTCTAGTGAGAAAACTAATGGTTAAATGATAAATCAATACTTGAGTTATCAATCCGGCCATATCACATATGACCCTAACAAAAGCAAGCCGCCCGATCAATATACGGTATCCCATACGCGCATTTTAATCGGGTCCAAGCGCAATCGCATACTCGCACCACAACGTTTCGCCTGGACTAGGTAACTCCTTTGTGGGACTCTAAGACTCGTCAATACGCCGGCAGCGGGTGATGATCATATCAGGCACCCCCAAGCCGCAAGCGGTCAGCTAAACGTAACGGCCACCCGGGTATTGAGCGATCAGAAGAAAACAAGCGAACCTGCTACAACTCCCATCGAGCCAACCAGCAACACTACCGTGCAGTCCGGTCTCCTCGTCTGATATGTTGCATATCAAGTCTAGGGGTGGTAAATGTCAGACTCCAATAACCGATAAGTCGTGCCGATGTGAGGCTCATAACGGGTCGAGAAACTACTGGTAACACTTACCAGTAAATCTCTAATCAGCCCTGGCCAGGGACTTCCCTGTTACGGCCAATCGAGCACAGTGCAACATCAACCCCCAATACCGGGAGAGACGAAACCCCTCCTATCGCTCATTGCCTCCATGTGAATCGGGACTGTACCCAAAAACCACCGTTTTGCACGCCCTTATGAACGTGGTAAGGTGGAAATCAAAGCACAGTAGGAATCACACAAGACTCTATGACGATCTCGGGTCTACAGACTAACCTGCACAAGTGTCACCTGAGAACTGCCATCTGACGTGAGGTATAATACCATCTGGGAGTTCTCGGCGAGTCCGTCCAGTGTACCCAGTCTCCACTGAGCACCCGTATACCATCTATGATGTCGAACACCAATGGATATGGGATCATCCATCGCCTATCTCATGGATCGAGAAGCGTATACGCTAGTCTACACTGGTATATCGATGCCCCGTCTCGATACACCCACGACTAGGGACCTTGAAGGATGTACTTATGGACTACCATGTCCCCACTAGTATGATCCGCATCATAGTCCAGGTAGTCAAGTACACATCCTAAGGGCTTTACCAACATGTAACTATAAGACAGTATAAAGAGACTAGTATACATGTTAAGATAAAGAGCAACCAGGTAGCATACTATCATATCGAGCAATAAATTCATCTCTATATATGTCCAAGCATCCAATATAATATTCATCATCTGTACAATACTGGCCTCTAGGGTATACATACAACTAACAATCTCCTACTTGCACTAGGGCCAGCTGCTGTAGTATCGCATACCGAGCATCCCGAAGAGTCTCTCAAACTATATCTGGGGAATGACCTTCGTGAGTGGATCCTCTGTGTTATTCTTTGTGTCAACCCTCCTGACCTCGATCTCCCGGCGATCAATTATCTCCCGGATCAGGTGATACCGCCTCAGAATATGCCTAGATCGCTGATGGGACCTGGGTTCCTTGGCCAAAGCCACCGCTCCATTGTTATCGCAATACAAAGGTATTGGATGCTCAATGGATGGAACCACTCCAGGTTCGGTAATGAACTTCTTGATCCAGACAGCCTCTTTGGCAGCATCGTTGGCAGCGATGTATTCAGCCTCCATCATTGAGTCTGCCACGGTTTCCTGCTTAGAACTCTTCCAGCTAACCGCCCCTCCGTAAAGGGTAAAGGCAAATCTCGACTGCGACTTAGAGTCGTCCTTATCACTCTGGAAGCTCGAATCGGTAAAGGACTCCACTTGGAGTTCTCCGTTACCATACACCAAGAGCATCTCTTTAGTCCTTCGCAAGTACTTGAGAATGCTCTTCACAGCTGTCCAGTGACTCTCTCCAGGATCAGCTTGATACCTGCTCACTACACTTAGTGAGTATGCTACATCGGGTCTGGTACATAGCATCGCGTACATGATAGAGCCTACAGCCGAAGCATAGGGTATCCCTTGCATGCGAGCTCTCTCCAAATCAGTCTTGGGAGACATCTCTTTGGAGAGAGTGACTCCAGAGATCGTGGGTAAGTTCCCACGCTTGGATTCTTCCATACTAAACCTCTTTAGTATGGTGTCAATATACCTGGATTGGGACAATCCCAATATCCGTTTGGATCTATCTCTATAGATCCTAATTCCCAATATGCAGGAGGCATCACCAAGATCTTTCATTGAGAATCTTTGTGATAAGAAGAGCTTGATCGATTGCAGCATAGGAATGTCATTTCCTATCAAGAGTATGTCGTCCACGTACAATACGAGGAAGACAACCTTACTCTCTTCTACCTTCTTGTAAATACAAGGTTCATCTACGTTTTTGAAGAAATCAAACTCTTTGATAACGACGTCAAAGCAGATGTTCCAACTCCGCGATGCTTGCTTTAATCCATAAATGGATTTAAGCAGCTTGCACACCTTCCCGCTGCTCCCACTATCTACGAAGCCCTCTGGCTGAGTCATGTATATGCACTCTTCTGAATCACCGTTTAGAAAGGCGGTCTTAACTTCCATTTGCCAGATTTCTTAATCATGATATGTAGCGATGGCAAGCATGATCCGGATGGATTTAAGCATAGCCACTGGAGAAAAGGTTTCGTCATAGTCCACACCTGGTCTTTGATGAAAACCTTTTGCAACAAGTCTAGTTTTGAAAGTCTCCACTTTCCCATCTACACCAAGCTTTTTCTTAAAGATCCACTTGCTCCCAATGGGTTTTACCCCTTCAGGAGCATCTTCTAAAGTCCATACTTTGTTGGTGTACATGGATTCCATCTCAGACCGCATAGCATCCAGCCATTTCACTGAGTCCCCACTCGTGATGGCCTGCTCGAAGCTAGTCGGGTCATCATCCTCCATGATGCAATCCTCGCTGCCACCATCCATGAGAAAACCGTAGTATCTCTCAGGTTGGCGAGGAACCCTACTAGATCGGCGGAGAGGCTGAGGTTCGTTGGGAACTACCGAATCCTCTGGTTCAACCAAATCTTCTATCGTAGTCTGTATTGCTGGAACCTCTTCCAGTTCTACCTCCTTGCCACTAATCTCTTTTTCAAGAAATTCCTTTTCTAAAAAGGTGGCATGTCGAGAAATAAACACCTTTTGTTCCTCGGTGTGGTAGAAGATATAGCCGCGCGAATGTTTGGGATATCCAATAAACTTACACAGAATGGACCTTGCCGCGAGTTTGTCCGGATTTTGCGTTTTTACATATGCCGGACAACCCCATATCTTAACATAATTAAGACATGGTCTCTTTCCTTTTCCTATCTCATATGGAGTGGTTGGCACGGATTTGGTGGGAACCATATTCAATAGGTCTGCAGCTGTTTCCAGTGCATATCCCCAGAAGGAAATAGGTAACTCAGCTGTGCTCATCATAGAGCGCACCATATCTAATAGGGTGCGGTTCCTCCATTCTGATACACCGTTGTGCTGTGGTGTATATGGAGGAGTCAGCTGAGAGAGAATCCCATTCTCTTTTAGGAAGTCCAGGAATTCAATGCTCAAGTATTCACCTCCTCGATCAGATTGAAGGATTTTAATACTTTTCCCGGTTTGGTTCTCGACTTCTTGTTTATATTCTCTAAATTTCTCAAAAGCTTCCGATTGTGTTTCATCAGGAACACATATCCGAATCTAAAGATATCGTCAGTGAATGTAATGAAGTATGCAGAACCATTCCTGGCATGTGTAGACATTGGACCGCATACATCACTATGCACCAGTCCCAAGAGTTTCGTAACTCTTTCTCCGTGTCCCGTAAACGGAGCTTTGGTCATCTTGCCTTTGAGACATGACTGGCAAGTGTCATAAGATGATAATTCAAACGGATTCAAATATCCATCTTTATGCAACTTAGCTAGTCGTGTCGCATTGATGTGACCCAGTCTACAATGCCACAAGAAAGATTCGTTCTGTTCTGAACTCTTCCTATTGTGTGCGTTTGTTATGCTTAGAACTGTTGATTGATTTAGAACATAAATGCCATTGCATAACGTGCCTGATCCAACCAACTTTTGGTTACGGAAAATGTTCATAACATTATCTTGTAATACAAAATTATATCCCTCTTTACTCAACAAAGAAACCGATATAATGTTGCATATCAGGTTCGGCATGTAATAGCATTCGTTCAGAACCAATATATTACCAGTTGGTAATGCAAGGTGATATTCCTCGACAGTCTTAGCTGCAACAATTGCACCATTTCCAACTCTTATGTCTTTATCACCTTCTCCAAGTTCTCTGCCTTTCCTAAGCCCATGTAACTGATTACATATATGGGATCCTGACCCGGTATCTAATACCCAGGACGTAGGGCAAATGGAGAAACAGTTCTCTGTAACGAACACACCCGAAGAAAATGTATCATCATGTACTTTCTTCATTCGGGTGGCATGGGAATCCTGGTATTCCCCTATGTCTTGTTCAGTCCTATAACTCTTATAAGAAAGAACGGAACCAACGTTCCCCAGCACAGTATAACATGCGGGTTCAGTCAATACATCCATATTATTATCTTGATTAAGGCATGACATGGTCGCTACCTGGAGAGAGAGAGAAGAAAACACTTTAGCGTATGCTCTTGCAAGATCAGATTGGTTATTATCTTATCTAATAAGGATGGCTCCCACTGTTTTTTATCAAATCTTCCTTCAAACCCTAAAAGGAAAGACTAGCCGGGATTAATTACACCCTACAACTTCGCCGATCTTTCAGCCAGGCCATTGTCGGTACTTTGAGGGAGGTTCCCCGTGCTTTCGCACGGACCTAATTAAAGTAAACCTCGTTTTCCCAGAGGCGTAACCCCGTCGACACCTTTCTAGACACCTACTTGATCAGCTAATTGTCCTGTGTAAAACTCTCCCGGGAGTAACAATTACTCGCAGAGGGTATCGGGATCCAACTATCTCATAGAAGTATGCAATCTCATTGCAAATTTCAACACTTGAAATTCCCGATAATATTTTTCCCCTAGCGTGCTATGACCTTGACGCAGGCCAACAAACCATAGTGCGCTAGTCAAGTTCAACCCGTCATTTCTTGATTGAATTAAACCCACCCGTACGACCCTTGACGCAGGTGTTCATATCATAATATTGCAATTCATACGCCCCACTTTTATGCATTTTATAAGTAAACAGGTACTTTTGACGCTCGTTTGTCGCATGACACAGGATACAGGCTCTTGAAACAAATACAGTGAAAAAGACGAGAGATGCTACAGAAAAGAGACTTTTGACCAACATGCAGACAGATCTTACTCAAGCCGAGATGAAGAACAGTGCAAGGTCCAAAAGACGAAAGTGAACGGTCAAAAGCTCCTTACAAGTTTTCATTGAAGATCTGGAAAAGACCAAGAAGTCAAACAGAGAAAAATAGTGAAGAACAAATAAGCCCAAGAACCCAGAATGAAGACCACAGAAGATGGTGGCATGAAGCCACTAAAGGGCCGCGGAACCGCGGCCAAAGGCCTATCATTGCCGCGGTTCCGCGGCCGTATGGTGCCCGTGTCGGCACCGACTTCTTGTGTCGGTGCGACGGTGCGGGTGTTGGGATTTTTAGGGGGCAAATCTGTAATTGCATGTCTACGAGAGTCTGTAACCCTAGCTTCACTGGTTGCTTATAAATTGTACTCAAAATCTGTAAAATGTATGCCTTTTTTCAATAAATAAAATTCAGAATTTCTGGGAGTTATATTCAGATCTATTCTGTCTTCTTGCTTGGAGGGAGCCATGGAATTAGTAAGTAATTTTATTTCTGTTCCTTTAATTAAAATGTTTTCTCATCCCCTAATGAGCGAGTAATCTCCTCGCTTGTTAGGGTTAGCCTTAGGGAAAGGGTTGAGAGATGAGATCTCTCACCCCTTTCAATGCCACATTCACCTAATGAATTAGAACTCCTTGCATACGCGCACAACTGCTCCCTACGGCACCCTACCCCTCGAGGTAACGGTGAACCGTAGTATAAAGGGCCGGTTGCGCGCGTTTTCCATAGGGGTTAGGGTAATTATCGATAAAGGAAGGATACGAATCTAGAGGAAGAAACATCTTCCCAAAAGATTCGGATCCACTTTATTGATAATTACCGTAACATCTAACAAATCTAAAATAGGGCAATGAAAGCGGTGAGGAAACCTTTAATCTCCAAACTTCCCCTAAACCTAACCCTAACAAGACTTTTAATTAGATTAATTAAATCCAGTTTTCATAGATTTTTATAAACCAACAAAAACGACACTTTGAATCAACTCGTTAAAACACATAAAAGGAATTTACCCATCTCTGTGGATCGACCCGTACTCAACGGCTAGCTGCAAAGCGACGCCGTTTCTGATTGCGGTAAATACAGTTTTTCAAACTAATCAAATGGCGCCGTTGCCGGGGATTGCGTAATTTTTCTTTTTGTGAATTTTCGGGTTGATATAAATTTTAAAAATTATAAAAATATAAAAATATAAAAAAAATACAAAAATTATCAATTTTTGATCTGTTTGAAGGGTGTATCTTTTGAATCTTGCAGGAATAGCGAAGAAGCTCGGATCTGAAATTTTACAGAGGGCAAATTAGAAAAGTGCATATCAGAACAGAAAGGAAAATTGATCACAGAACAGTACAAAAATTGTCAGACCCTGATCCCTTCAAAGGACCGCGTTTCCACCGCATAAGGGGGCCCCACGCCGCGGTTCCGCGCCTCGTCTGCCATGTCAGCACACCAGATTTGCTCTGTTTGTTTCCTCATTCTCCCCTCTGTGACCTCCATATATCCACTGTAAAAAAATTTCTGCAGGGTTCTTTGCGCTAAAATTTTTTCCTCCGCTTCTAAATAACAGATTTTCTGCAGGTTTCTTTGTGCCGTGCTAAAAATTGATTGCAAGTGAATTTTATTGTTTTGCATAATTTAACCGGACTCTAAGGGGCTAATTGACCAAACTCAGATTGGGTGGGGATTTCATCACCCTTCCCAGGACCCCAGAAAACACCTAAAGCATTTTGCATCGACCACAATTAATTAAAAAAGACTAGACTCAGACCTAAGGACATCGAGCTCAATAGGAAAAGGACTAGTATAGGCATCGACCGTTTATCCTAACCGACATTGCGGTGTCTAGGCTAGTGGTTATTAATTAGGCCCACTGTAGTGGTGGTTCCTTCCCACTTACCTGGCCGTACTTGTCGGTGAAGAGGCGGTTTGAGGTCCTATTTCTAGCCGTAGTTAGGAGCTGTCTAGCAGACCTAGGTGACCCTAGATCTAGGCCTGATTGTGCATGTGTGGTTGATACATTTGTGTCACGAGTCCCTTTTCAAAAAAACCTCTTTGCAAAACTCTCACATAAAAATAAAAAATAAAAGAAGAATCTTTTCAAAACTTGCAACTTGCCGCTAAAAAACTTGCAACTCACTTCAACTCACTTCTTCTCATTGACGTTATCTTACCCCCACATTCTGTTTTTCTATTTTTTCTGACTACACTACTCCTTTAGTGTATGTCACTTTGGACTAGGGATACTAACGCCCGATTAGTCCGTGTTTCGTTGGTACCGACCGACGAATCCTTCGACGAACCCTTCGTCAACATTCCGTCCATTTCCTTACCTCCACCTTCAAATTCTTCTTTCGAAGGTATGCCGGGATTCAACCCCAACGATACCTTACTGACGGGAATGATTCCACCTTCGCCAGGTGCGAATAACCCGAATCTTCCGCCTGTTGTAGCGGCCGCACGAGTTGCGCTCCAGGATCTCTTTTACCCCATCCGCACTTCTTTACCTACTTGTCTTTCACCCCCACTGGCAAATGGGGACAACTTTGAAATAAAACCACATTTCATCAATATGCTGCCAAAATTTCATGGTTTGGAATATGAAGATGCATATATTTTTATTAATAAATTCCAAAATGTGTGCGTTATGATGAAAACAACCCAATTAAGTGATGACGCGATAAGGCTAAGGGTCATTCCTTTTACCTTATGTGACCTAGCCGAGAAGTGGCTATACAGCACCGCATCACATTCCATTAGAAATTGGGAAGAGTTTGTAAGAGCTTTTCTGAAAAAGTTCTATCCTCATCACAAAACTGCTAGAATCCGTAATGAGATTATACAATTTTCACAGCTTCCTTCCGAACCATTTTGGAAGTGCTTCGAGAGATTTAAAGACCTACTCGTTTAATGCCCTCATCATGGGATCGAAAGTTGGCAACTTTGCCAAACATTATATGAGGGATTGAACTCGGCAACGAAGCAGTTGCTAGAAACTATATGTCAAGGTCATTTTCTTTCCAAGTCTAGCGACGAAGCGTGGCAGTTTCTTGAGGATCTTAGTGAGCAAACAATTCAGTGGGAGAGTACCAAGACCACATCATTTTCTTCTGTTGGTCAATCTACGGCAGGCATACATCAAATAGATATGTCGATTGCTATGAAGGCCGAGATGGCCTCACTTATGAAAAAGCTAGAAGCCATTGAGACCAAAATCTCATCGTCTTCTCCTGCCCCTACTCTAACCACACGAACTGTTTGTGCTTGTTGTGCGAATCCATCGCATCTAACCGAAGAGTGTCCTTATAATGCATCTACTCAAGGACAGGATCAAGTCAATGCTGCATTTCAGCAACGACAACGAAACGATCCGTACTCTTCGACATACAATCCGGGGTGGACGAGTCACTCAAATCAACAATTTCAAGGGAATAATAATTTTCAAAGACCTCCTCCTCCACAACAACAACAAACACCCTCACAAACTCAAAACCAGCAACATTTCCAACAACAACCTTATACAAATCAAACGAACAATTTGGTTCAACCAAATGACGATAAAGTTATCTCGCTCGAAAAAAGTCTAGATGCTTTTCTCAAGCAATCTACAGAATCCGCAGTAAGATTTGAAAGTTATGTTCAGTCTTTGATGCATAACAATGCCTCACACGATCAAAGTATCAAATCTATTGAGGCACAAATTGCACAATTAACTGCTGCATTGAGCGAGAGAGAAAAGGGAAGGCTTCCATCTCAACCATTGCCAAATCCCGGTCACACACAAAACGCATATCACAATCACAATGTAAATGCGGTGACCACGTTGAGATCCGGAAGAGAGTTGCAAAATAATGTGGATACTAGTGATGATATCCCCGCCGGTGGTTCTTCGTCTTCTTCTTCTTTTTCTCCATCGTCTTCTTCCCCTTCTTCATTTTCTTCACTTTCTTCTTCACCTTTTTCTTTAGAGCCTATTCTCCACCCTTCATACGGCTCTACTTCTTCTAACTCGAACGGACCCATTTCTCACAACACGAACACATCCACACTGGGATCCGTTCCTACTCCACATTCTACTCCACAGACATTTGACTCAACAAATTTTCAAAATGCTCCATTTCCAAACAGGTTGAGTCCCAATAAACCAACTGCACAAGTGGAAAAGATTGTGGATATATTTAAGCAGGTTAGCATAAATATACCTCTCTTAGATGCAATCCAACAAGTCCCTTCATACGCGAAAATCTTAAAGGGCTTATGCACCTCGAAGAGAAAGGCATCTCAAGTACCCAAGAAAGTGCTAGTGGCTAGTGCAGTGAGCAATGCTATTAACCACCATCAAACCTTATCCCAAAAACGAAAGGACCCCGGCTGTCCTACGATTTCAATCACAATTGGGAATAAGAAAATTAATCGAGCACTTCTAGATCTTAGGTCTAGTGTTAACCTGATTCCCTACTCCGTGTATGAACAATTAGGGGTTGGAGAGTTGAAACCCACTCGTTGTACTTTCCAAATGGCTGATCGATCAATCACCTATCCAAGGGGTCAACTAGAGGATGTGTTGATCAAAGTCGTGGAGTTCATATTCCCCGTTGATTTTATCGTTATGGACACACAACCTGTTGCTAACCCAAGAAACCAAATTCCGGTGATTCTCGGTTGACCATTTTTGGCCACTTCCAATGCTGTAATAAACTGTCGCAATGGCTCCATGACTCTATCCTTTGGGAAAATGTCTAGTGAGTTCAATATTTATAAGATGGGAAGTCTGCCCCCCGTACCTAAAACTAGTACACGAGAAGTTTGCTCTATTCACGAAATCACGCAGGAGGACTGCGAGCTTGAGAGATTTCTATTTGATGAAAACAGTTTTGACGCCACTAGTGCGTCCCTCCTTGAGCCTACCACCGTTGACACAACCGATATTGATTATGAATGTTTTACTTTTTCGGATGATGACGACTCACAGCCCGATTATGAGGTTTTTGAATTTTTGGATGAGTTAGTCGAGCCATCCGAATCGGTTGTTTGCAGTGATTTCGAACCTGTGTTGGAGTCCTTTGAGTTCGAGGTAGATTCCGAAATGATTCTTTCGCCTCCGAAACTCGAACTCACGCCCTTGCCGTCTCACCTTAGATATGCTTACATAGGTGAGAATGAGACCTTTCCCATTATCATATCGGCCTCTCTAGCCCTCGAGCAAGAGAACGCCCTCTTAATGGTCTAACAAGATAGGCGGCAAGTTTTCGGTTGGACTATGGCGGACATCGAGGAGATAAGTTCCCTCATAATTCAGTATCATATACAATTGATGAATGATGCCGAGTCAATAGAGGACCCACAGGAACATCTTGGGGGTATTGTGGTGAGTCAACCTCCTCCTTTAGAAGTTGAAATACCCCCATTTCTTTTAATAAGCTACGAGAATGCCAACATTCCACTGATTGCTGATCATTTACATTCTCGTTTTGATACATCACCATCGCCTGTATATTTACCTCCACACCTCCCTTACCACCACTTCTATCTTCCCCAATTCTTTGTGAATCGCTTCTTCCATCAACCAATACTCTTTACTGATAAATTTTTCAACTGGTTGGTGTTGACGTTTGGTCTATGCAAGGTTTGGCAGTAATATCTAACATAGTTTAAATGAAGTTTGGGGGAGAGCCTTTCTGTATATATTTTTTTTTCTTAACAATAAAAAAAATTATAAATAAATAAACAGGGAAGTGCCGGTATTTTGACCCTCTTGGTTTAGTATGACAGTGAGGACACTGTCAAGTTCAAGTTTGGGGGTATGCTCGGTACGTCTTCTTCCTTCGCATTCATTTGTACATATTTTTGCATCTGCATACTTATTTGAAAACCCATAAAAATTGAAAATTTTTGAAAAATTATAAAAATTATTGTATTCAATTTTGGCCTTATAGGTTAACTAGCCGGGAACAACTAGATCTTAGACTTAGTGAATTAAAAACCCTAAAAATAACATTCCTTAAAGTTTAACGGTAGAAAGTATATGCCTTGTAGTTTATTTAGAAATAGGCAAATTTTGGGTTCACTTCTTGGACTAAGTCGAAACAAGGGTAGAGTATTGATGTTCTTATTAGAGTATAAGTTTGAAAAATAGTTCCTAACTTAAGTCTAGATTCTGAAAATGTATACCCTACAACTTGCACAATCACGCATCTTAAAACTTGGAATAGTAGAAGAGACCTTGAAATGCTCTTGTCTAAAGTCCTTAGTCCAATGAAAAAAAAAAGTGAATAAAGAATAAAAAAAATGGACACTGGTTTTTGTGATTACTTAAGGCTGCAAAAATAGAAAAATATTTAGCAAGGGTGCTTCATCACCTAGTGCCTTAGACCAACTGGTTTGGGAGTCACTGCTAAAGCCTTGGGTGTTGCAAGACTAGGAATTAGGCTTAAATGTGCAAACACATTTTGTAATCGGTCGTTGGTACCTCAAGAAGTATTAACGGTCGCATGAAGGATGTGTAAGCAAATTTCATTTAAAAATTCACTAACTAAGAAGTGCTTTGGGACAACGGACAAGAGTATGATTGCTTGATTTGAATTTCTAAGTGTAGGGGTGATCTATACACACACGTAGGGATATGTGATTGGAATTTAGATAAGAGAGAGGAATGAAAAATAGAACTTATATTTTTAATAGAGTTGATAGAAATTCCCAAGTCGAGATGGAACCCTAGAAGGAAAACTTAAGAGATGCCGAAAGCTAAGTAGGTCTACAGAATATATATAATCTTAAGTTAAATGATGAGGAAGCGTCAAAAATATGGGTGGATAATTTACGAGTCGATGATAATAGAATTCTTAGTTAGAAAACCAAATTGGAGAACAAAAGTCAATGTGCTGAATTGATAGGATTTTGTGGGTAGTATCCGCTGAAAACCCTCAGGAGACAACACTCCTCCTACTAGGGATACCTAGAGGTTTAACGGCTTGTTGAACATGCTCAGTGCAATCGCGTTTCCCTGCGAAAGTGTGGTTAGGATTTTAGTGAATAAAAAATAAGATTGCTCGAGGACCAGCAAAAGATAAGTTTGGGGGTATTTGTTCATATCATAATATTGCAATTCATACATCCCACTTTTATTCATTTTATAAGTAAACAGGTACTTTTGACGCTCGTTTGTTGCATGAAACATGATACAGGCTCTTGAAACAAATACAGTGAAAAAGACGAGATATGCTACAGAAAAGAGACTTTTGACCAACAAGCAGACAGATCTTACTCAAGCCGAGATGAAGAACAGTGCAAGGTCCAAAAGACGAAAGTGAACGGTCAAAAGCTCCTTACAAGTTTTCATTGAAGATCTGGAAAAGACCAAGAAGTCAAACAGAGAAAAATAGTGAAGAACAAATAAGCCCAAGAACCCAGAATGAAGACCACAGAAGATGGTGGCATGAAGCCACCAAAGGGCCGCGTTACCGCGGCCAAAGGCCTATCATTGCCGCTGTTCCGCGGCCGTATGGTGCCCGTGTCGGCACCGACTTCTTGTGTCGGTGCGACGGTGCGGGTGTTGGGATTTTTAGGGGGCAAATCTGTAATTGCATGTCTACGAGAGTCTGTAACCCTAGCTTCACTGGTTGCTTATAAATTGTACTCAAAATCTGTAAAATGTATGCCTCTTTTCAATAAATAAAATTCAGAATTTCTGGGAGTTATATTCAGATCTATTCTGTCTTCTTGCTTGGAGGGAGACATCGAATTAGTAAGTAATTTTATTTCTGTTCCTTTAATTAAAATGTTTTCTCATCCCCTAATGAGCGAGTAATCTCCTCGCTTGTTAGGGTTAGCCTTAGGGAAAGGGTTGAGAGATGGGATCTCTCACCCCTTTCAATGCCACATTCACCTAATGAATTAGAACTCCTTGCATACGCGTACAACTGCTCCCTACGGCACCCTACCCTTCGAGGTAACGGTGAACCGTAGTATAAAGGGCCGGTTGCGCGCGTTTTCCATGGGGGTTAGGGTAATTATCGATAAAGGAAGGATACGAATCTAGAGGAAGAAATATCTTCCCAAAAGATTCGGATCCACTTTATTGATAATTACCGTAACATCTAACAGATCTAAAATAGGGCAATGAAAGCGGTGAGGAAACCTTTAATCTCCAAACTTCCCCTAAACCTTCTAACAAGACTTTTAATTAGATTAATTAGATCCAGTTTTCATAGATTTTTATAAACCAACAAAAACGACACTTTGAATCAACTCGTAAAAACACATAAAAGGAATTTACCCATCTCTGTGGATCGACCCGTACTCACCGGCTAGCTGCAAAGCGACGCCGTTTCTGATTGCGGTAAATACAGTTTTTCAAACTAATCAGCAGGCCAACAAAGTCGCACGACTACCCTAATCCAATCTGCATCATATGCAACAACAAAATAAATACTAGTTAGCTACCGCACACTACGCCTTGATGCAGGCCAACAAACGTAGCACGAATACTAAGTGTTGGAGATAGTGCCCTCAGAGTCAATTATTGGATCACAGGTACGTGATTGCAATGATTGAGGGAGGACCTATCCCGGTAGGATAGTCTTACTCGAGATGATAGTATGTTATCTGGTTTATCTAAATCATCGTGTACTGCTTAGGTGACCTGACATGTCGCTATTACACGTTGATAGAGCCCCTAGGATTCTTGCTTGACCACCAGCAGTATGAGGGCGATCATATAAGTGGGAGCTGGGGGTCTATAAGCATATCCTTAAAAGGTCCTAGTCGTGCGAGTTTCGAGACAGGGCATCGATACTCCAGAGTAGACTAGTGTATACAGTCGAGACCTCGACGAGGGACGGTGGCCGGTCTCACAAGCCATTGGTGTCAGTTGGATCACCTAAGATGTATACAGGTGCTCATTGGGTTATGAGTACACCGGACAGGACTCGCCGGGAACATGCTAGTTGGTCTTATACCAGACGTCAGATAGCAGTTCCCAGGTGACATGTGTACAGGTTAGTTCATCGACCTGAGGATTGTCATTTGTCTCGTGTGAGTTCCCACTGTACTTTGATTACTACCCTACCACGCTCAAAGGAGACGTGCAAACAGGTTTTAGTTGGGTACAGTCCCGAGCCACATGGAGGCAGTGAGCGTATCTTCAGGGGTTCGTCTCTCCCGGTATTGGGGGTGAGGTCGCGCTGTGTCTAGGAGAGCCATTACACGAAGCCCTCGGCCGAGGCAGGAGATTTACTGGTAGGTATTCCAGTAGTATCTCACGGTGTTCTGGGCTACACTCCGACACGACTTGTACCGCTTTTGGGGGTCTGAATTTTACCAACCCCCTAGGCCCGCCATGCGATGCTCATAGACGAACGGACCGGACTGTACGGATATTGTCACTGATAGGCTCAGTAGGGTGTCAGGATGAGTTCGCTCATCGACGTCCCTTTTGGTCAATACCTGGTAGCCCGTTACGTATTGGCTTATACCTCTGACGTGCTAGTGGTTAAATCCACAACCATGGTGTTGACGAGTCTTTAGAGTCCTCCACATTCAGTTACTCAAGCTTTCGGGCGAAAAGATGTAGAGGCCGTATGGAGATATGGCAAGGTCCGATCAGATACGTGAGGTATTGCACGGATCAGGATCGGACAGTTAGCTGCAGAGGCCGTATGGAGATATGGCAAGGTCCGATCAGATACGTGCGGTATTGCACGGATCAGGATCGGACAGTTAGTACTATAGGCCGTATGCATATATGGCAGGGTTCGATCAGACACGTGCGGTATTGCACGGATCAGGATCGGACGGATATTACTAGCCGGCTTTGGTTTAAGCCGGATCCTAGTATAGTACAGTGTAGTTTTGTCTCATTGCATTTGTATTTCGGTCGGAATACAAATGCGAGTGTGTATACACAGTATCGGGGTTTTCCTGTAATTTATTACGGGACCAGTTTTCTGGAGTTGCCAGTTTGCTTTCCGTTTCGGCCATTTTCTTTCTATCGTTCAATGGCCGAAGATTGGTGGAGGTTGGCTTATTTGCATTTGTGCAAATAAGCTTTTGTGGAGGGGGTCTTTGCATATTCTTGTATCATGATAATTCCTCCACCATTTGACTTCTCCTTCTCATCATGGCTAGTCCTGTAGTGTCATGATGGCATGACTTTTGTGGACATGATTGTTGATGATAGTTGTGGTTAAGTGTGGATGTTTTTATCATGTTCCTTCATGATTTCATTTTGATTCCCTCTTGCATTATTGATCAAGCCACTCACTCCCTCATTGCTCTCACTCTCATTCTCTCCATTCCATGGTGATGGCCGGCCACATAGAGGGAGGGGGGCTGTCCCAATTTGTTGGGGTGGGATTTTTGTTCTTCTAGCTTTGTAAAATCCCATATGTTCCATCTCCACAAGCTGATATCATTTCCTCCACCATATGGCAATTCCTACAACCCCAAAATGAGACTTGAGCACTACACATTCTACAGCAAATCATGGGCACGTCGACTAGCCAGCTTCGTGCCCGAGTTGCCTCGGTATTGAGGTGGGAGCCCGTAAAAGATGCAGACGATGTGGTGCCCTTCCGGCAAGGAGGCGACGACCGGAGTTTCCGCAGGAGATCGGGACGACGACGAGAAGACCGGAGGACTCGGATCAGTCGGTATATCTCTATTCCTCATCTTATAATTAGCTAGGACTAGTTAATGGTTCGATCCGGGTGTTTAGTGCGCGGTGGTGCCGGTTTGCTAGTTTGCAATATTTAAAGTTTATCACCGCTTCCGCATTTGGCCTCGGGATGGAGGCCGGGGCGCCGCCGTGCACTTACAGTGGTATCAGAGCCTCACCATTAACTTAGTCTAGCTTTGTTTAATGTGTTTACATTTCCGATCGACCAAAATCCCAAAAACCGTATTTTCCCACATGCATCAGTTTTCTGTTGAAATTTTCTGGAGTCGAAATTTTTTTCAGGTTGTAGAAAAGTGATGTACTTAAAACTCTAAGAACACTGTAAAAATTCGATACAGTGACTCCACAATGGGAGCGCGGAACCGTGGCCAAACCCCCCTTTAGGGCGCGGTTCCGCCGCACTATGTTGAGATCACTGCATCAAATTTCAGCAGTTGCTTTCTGGGTTAAAATTAGGATTTTTGGAATATTAATTTTGGGTCCAGAATTTCTTGATGTGCTACAGTAGTACTTGGGGCCCACTTGTTAAAATTTGATCGATCGGATATTTTAAACACATTATTTCACAGTATTTACATTATATCTGCGACCGTGAATGTCACTTGATCGGTAAATCCTGTCTAACTGCTATAGCCCGGTTAGACGGATTTGCGAACGTGACATTCACGTTGATGTTCTGTGTATTGCTGTGATGTTGCGGATCGGTCGTGGGGATAGCCTGGATGCAATGCTAGTACAGTTTTGTTGTATTATGTACATTTGATATTGCGGGGCGAGCGTCCGACATGTGGACTGCCGTCACTGCCTGTTTGTATTATTATTTTGGGGCACAACCAGGTTGCGGTCGATGTACCCGTTGTATGTATATTTTACTTTCTGTACTAGGATTGCCCCGCGGAGGGGTGCACGGATAGCCGGGTTCTAGAGGGCAACGAGCCCGCATCTCATGGCATTGAGACGGAGGGGGCTTCACTCTAGGATTGGCGGGCTATTCGCCGCACTCGTAGGGGGTACAGGTTGACCCAGGAGGGGTGCCCAAGTTACCGGATTCCGTGAAGTGCTGGGTGGTCCATTCACGTCGTTGAAGGGGGCTGCCTCGCTTCAGGTTTTGGCGGGTAACTTGTCGCGCCCGTAGGGGTCTAGGATTTCATTGCACAGGCTATCCACACGACCAGGGGAACGTCGGGTTTCAGTAGTGGCTCTGTGAAACCCGGGGATCCCAGATATCTGTATTGTTCTGTGATGCTGTACATTTCTGCGATGTTGCATTTTATCACGCCTTGAGCGAATATAATATATTGGTATATATATTAGTAGATGTTGTATATGTTTTGCATCCGCGCTAGTCCAGTCCCCGCTCTGTCGTTAGTTAGCTAACCTAACGGGTAATGACGGGACCCAGTGGCGTATGCGGATGGCATATACGTACGTCATATTATTTTCGTTCTTTATGGTGTGATCATTTGATGGGACTGCATTGATTTGGATCAATGCAAGTTAAAACAAACCTAATCTGATGTTGTTGGAACATTTATCAAAAAGCTGTTATTTGCAAGGACGTTCTCTTTTGTTTTGCATCGTGGTATTCAGATGGAATATCCTGCTCCCCAGTCGACGAGGCAAGGGCCGAGATCCCTTCACCGGGAGTGACCCCTTGGACAAAAAGTTTGCGTCAGGGCATTAACTTCACTATAGCCGATTACTTTTGCTTTGCACCGTGGTATTCAGTTGGAATATCCTGCACCTCATTCTACGGGGAAAGAGCCGAGATCCCTTCACCGGGAGTGACCTCTTTAGCAAAGGTTTTCGTCACTATATTTTTATAAAAGCTATCCGTTCCTTCGACGATATCAAGTTCACTACGTTAAAGGTTTTCGCCAGAAACCATTCGTAGCCCTCCGTCGTTTCATATGGATGGTCAATAGTATTCAAGCTGTGTATGTTGGCCAAAGTCAAGGCACAGTGATTGGTAGCTATTGGGGTATTCATATGCAGCATAGATAGATGCGTTGGTTTGGGACAGTCATACTGCCATTTTGGCCAAAGTCAAGGGTAGGTACGGGTGGATTCAAATTAACCTGGAGAATGACGGGTAGAACTTGACATGTGACTTATGATATGTTGGCCAAAGTCAAGGTCATAAGAGCATGGGGAAAAAATCACATCGGGAGTTTCAAAAGAACTGAAACTTGCCAGATATGCGCATACCTTCTGGAGTGTGATGATGTGAGCGGATTCCGTCACGTTATCATGCGATGATAGTTGGATCCCGATTCCCACTGATGAGTTAGTTTACTCCTCGGGAGACCCCGACTAATTCTTCTTTCAGGTTTGGAGGAGAATTTAACGGTACAGTGGGAGGTTTCCAGATTAGATAAATTGGTAACCATTCTGATCTAGGTAGAGTGCACGCTGAGTGTTTCTTTTCTCTTTCTCTTCGGCAGCGACCATTGACCCGACCCTAAGACTATGACTCAGTGACCAAATTAACCGAACCTTCTTAAACACTGGCTTTTGGATTATCAGAGTTGCAAACCTCATTGCCACTCCTACTTTTACCCTTTTCTCCAGGACACCCCGTATTACTACGAACGTCCACTTCCATTAGACAAAACCATCGTATGGTTAGATACGAACTCGAAAGAATTTATTCGAGGATGGTTTCAGGATCTGGAGGAAATAGATAGGACTATTCAGTTGTCTTTTCCTTTTACCTTCTCTCAGGTTGCGAGTACTCCTTGGTTTAGGAGTAGTACACCTATTACGCAAATTGTATAGTCTTCTTCCAAACCATAGGCAGGTGCCGACCGGTAGGGAATGAAGAAAACCAATTAGCCTAACGATGGTATACAGAAGGTATTAAGTTAAGACAAAACAAGGGATTAGTAAGAGGGCAAAGTAAATTGCGACTGATATTCACGACCAAACCAGGTATTTCATTACCACTCCCACATCACCTTTGTATTTCTCCAGGACACTCCGTATCACTACGAAGATCCACAGTTTATTGGATATTCCATCGTATGGTTATATACGAACTCGAAAGGAACTTGTTCGAGTTCGGGGATGGATTCTGGTTCAGGAGAAATAGGAATAAGATTTATTCAGGTGTCTTTTATCTTCACCTTCTCTCGCATTGCGAGTGGTCCTAGGATTAGGACAGTACACCCATTACGCTGATTGGATAGTCTTCTTCCAAACCATAGGCTGGTGCCGAAGGGTAGGGAAGGAAGAAAACCATTTGGCCTAAAGGGATGTGCAGAAGGTAATGACTAAAGACATAAAAAGGGATTTGGAGAGGTGGCAAAGAATTATACAGTTACAGTCGTGAATCTGGAAGAGGCATTACTAGGAATACCGGGATACCCCATCGAAACATTTCAATGTTTCAGTTTCACTGTGTACTGTTAATGGAAAACTGATTTCCCAATTAGACACTTGCTCCAGGGTATGTATTTACCAGGTATGATTCTCACATCTGTATGGTTTTACAGATGATGAGTGAGAGTAAGCTATTGGGAATTAGGTGATTTTCCTCATTATATCGGGATTCGTTGTAATCGGTGATATTTGAGGAAGTCACCTGGGTTGTTTGCCAGACGGCAAATATTTGGTTTTGAATATCCGCTGTTGTGCACCAATTTCAAATTGAAATATCTGTACGTCTATTTTCATAGAGTGAGATATACCTTTTGAAATTATGTCTATGACATTTACCTATATCAGTGGATGGTTAGGTAAGGAGCATTAAACAGCGGTGTAATTCTTCTTAACCATAAGTATAGTTTTCAACCTACGACACACAGTGAATGAGTTATCAGACTCAAAGGACTTATACAGAGTATTGTATGTTGTCCAGGGTTCATCAGGACAGAGGGGTTGGTCCTCGTACTATATTCGGTTTACTTATAACTTCTCTAGTTTTTAGACAGGTGTTTCGTGGAAACACAGGGTCCGAATTTTGAGAAGTTTTAGGTATTTGAATAGAGTAGAGAACCAGGTGTAGCAAGTATTGGGATTCTTCAAAGTGATCGAAGATGTAGATACTTGTATATGGTATTCAGTTGATAGTAATGGTTAAGAGAACTTGCTTCTCTTTCAGGTTACTCATAATTGGAAGTATTCCTAAGTTGAGTAACGCTGATCGGCCTCTTTCCATTTAGTTGACATGCACTGGGGATAGCTGCATGATTTGAATCTGGTTCAATTAAATCTGTGCCTCTGGTTCTATGTTGGATATAGAACAGTTCATATCTTAACGTTGTTAAGGTACGTGGAGTTGTCTGGCTTATGATTAAAACCAGACTCTGGATAACTCAAGGCACGTTTCTGTAATGGCTGTTTGTGGGTTGACCCAGGCTATGACGAGGGTTGACTTTCTACCATCTGGATGAACAATAGCGATATTGTTCTAGACTCGCTACAGTTTTATTAAAAATGGATTTTTTTTAGAAAACAGTATTGGGAGTATGGTAGAACTGGAAGTGATTCCAGAACCGCAAACGATTACTGAAGATTTGATAAGGAACCTAAAGATTCAATCTGGTTTGACATTCCATTGGCCACTCCACAGATAAGGTGGGTAACCTCAGGCACCCGAGAGGTACTCCGGTAGCCTCAAGGACGGTGACAGGGAGGTTCTTGTTTACCCAGACTTGCCATTGCTGTTGTTCCAGGCTGTGAGACCCGGCAGGAGGATGAGTATAGCGTCGTTCTAAACTTGCTTTAGAAATGTACGTGTATATGACTCTGCCAGAGGGTTTTCGTAGTCAGTGGGAGCAGCGGAAGCATTGGTGGACAGGTTGCTTATGTCTATTTATAGACTAAAGCAGATATAGCGGAGATAGATCATTAATTTCTGACGTGACAGTCATAGGTTTGACTTCATCAGAATAGGGGATGGATCTGTTGAGAAGGTAGTAGGGTGTGATGTCATGGTATTTCGATGACATACACAGAGTAGGATGTGATATTCCTATACTACGATCGGTTATACTTTGGTCGTCACACAGTAGTTTCTCCACATGGGACTTGGACATTATATCAGACATACTGGTCACTAGATCTATGGTTTTAGATCTAGATTTGGGTGGTTTCCCAATCAGGGTACTTAGACAGCATTCTAAGAGCATTTAGAATGGACGACTCCTGGCACGGTAATGTACCTGCAGGTGATGGAGTCACCCTCTCTAAAGGTGTCTTACAGACTAAAGGGGAGAGGGATGTGCATGATTGGCAGATCACTTGCTTAGGCAATTGAGTCAATCATGAGATGTCAAGTACCACACCAGATGTTTTTCTTGCAGTAGATGCAGTAAGTTGATATTGATCCAATCCTGGAGAAACAATCGGAAACAGCTTTAGAACATAAGTGGATGTTCTAGGGATATGATAACGACAGCCTCATTCGGGAGACAGTTATCATTCCAGGCTTCCAAGGTGACCTGGACGACAAGGAGGTTGTCAGAGTTATAGTTTTCCTTCTGATGAGGGGCAGTATTTTGGACAGGTGGTCCAAGGCAATACTGAGGGAGGCATGGCGCAGGATACTGATTAAGTTCAGTTGACGATACAGTCTAAGAAGTTTGGATTTGGAGTTCATTTATGAGCTAGGTCCCATCAAACATCCAGACACATTCTAAGACAGGTATTGCTCATTTCGGGAGATGGCTTTCTCCGCGAACTTGAGATTAAGAGAGACATAGAAAGAAATTTCAAAGCGGATCCACTCACTGAGGCTATTCCTCGAACACAATAGTTTCGCAAACGAGCTTTGTGAGACTGGCTAGTAGAGGAGTTGGGTGTTCGATATCACACGGGCTGTGAGTATGCGACATCGCAATAATTAGCCTTGAGTGCAAGTGGGAGATTGTTGGAGATAGTGCCCTCAGAGTCAATTATTGGATCACAGGTACGTGATTGCAATGATTGAGGGAGGACCTATCCCGGTAGGACAGTCTTACTCGAGATGATAGTATGCTATCTGGTTTATCTATATCATCGTGTACTGCTTAGGTGACCTGACAGGTCGCAATTACACGTTGATAGAGCCCCTAGGATTCTTGCTTGACCACCAGCAGTATGAGGGCGATCATATAAGTGGGAGCTGAGGGTCTATAAGCATATCCTTAAAAGGTCCCTAGTCATGCGAGTTTCGAGACAGGGCATCGATACTCCAGAGTAGACTAGTGTATACAGTCGAGACCCTGACGAGGGGCGGTGGCCGGTCTCACAAGCCTTTGGTGTCAGTTGGATCACCTAAGATGTATACAGGTGCTCATTGGGTTATGAGTACACAGGACAGGACTCGCCGGGAACATGCTAGTTGGTCTTATACCAGACGTCAGATAGCAGTTCCCAGGTGACATGTGTACATGTTAGTTCATCGACCTGAGGATCGTCATTTGTCTCGTGTGAGTTCCCACTGTACTTTGATTACTACCCTACCACGCTCAAAGGTGACGTGCAAACAGGTTTTAGTTGGGTACAGTCCCGAGCCACATGGAGGCAGTGAGCGTATCTTCAGGGGTTCGTCTCTCCCAGTATTGGGGGTGAAGTCGCGCTGTGTCTAGGAGAGCCATTACACGAAGCCCTCGGCCGAGGCAGGAGATTTACTGGTAGGTATTCCAGTAGTATCTCAGGGTGTTCTGGGCTACACTCCGACACGACTTGTACCGATTTTGGGGGTCTGACTTTTACCAACCCCCTAGGCCCGCCATGCGATGCTCATTGACGAACGGACCGGACTGTACGGATATTGTCACTGACAGGCTCAGTAGGGTGTCAGGATGAGTTCGCTCATCGACGTCCCTTTTGGTCAATACCTGGTAGCCCGTTACGTATTGGCTTATACCTCTGACGTGCTAGTGGTTAAATCCACAACCATGGTGTTGACGAGTCTTTAGAGTCCCCCACATTCAGTTACTCAAGCTTTCAGGCGAAAAGCTGTAGAGGCCGTATGGAGATATGGCAAGGTCCGATCAGATACGTGCGGTATTGCACGGATCTGGATCGGACAGTTAGCTGTAGAGGCCGTATGGAGATATGGCAAGGTCCGATCAGATACGTGCGGTATTGCACGGATCAGGATCGGACAGTTAGTACTAGAGGCCATATGCATATATGGCAGGGTTCGATCAGACACGTGCGGTATTGCACGGATCAGGATCGGACGGATATTACTAGCCGGCTTTGGTTTAAGCCGGATCCTAGTATAGTACAGTGTAGTTTTGTCTCATTGCATTTGTATTTCGGTCGGAATACAAATGCGAGTGTGTATACACAGTATCGGGGTTTTCCTGTAATTTATTACGGGACCAGTTTTCTGGAGTTGCCAGTTTGCTTTCCGTTTCGGCCATTTTCTTTGTATCGTTCAATGGCCGAAGATTAGTGGAGGAGGGCTTATTTGCATTTGTGCAAATAAGCTTTTGTGGAGGGGGTCTTTGCATATTCTTGTATCATGATAATTCCTCCACCATTTGACTTCTCCTTCTCATCATGGCTAGTCTTGTAGTGTCATGATGGCATGACTTTTGTGGACATGATTATTGATGATAGTTGTGGTTGAGTGTGGATGTTTTTATCATGTTCCTTCATGATTTCATTTTGATTCCCTCTTGCATTATTGATCAAGCCACTCACTCCCTCATTGCTCTCACTCTCATTCTCTCCATTCCATGGTGATGGCCGGCCACATAGAGGGAGGGGGGCTGTCCCAATTTGTTGGGGTGGGATTTTTGTTCTTCTAGCTTTGTAAAATCCCACATGTTCCATCTCCACAAGCTGATATCATTTCCTCCACCATATGGCAATTCCTACAACCCCAAAATGAGACTTGAGCACTACACATTCTACAGCAAATCTTGGGCACGTCGACTAGCCAGCTTCGTGCCCGAGTTGCCTCGGTATTGAGGTGGGAGCCCGTAAAAGATGCAGACGATGTGGTGCCCTTCCGGCAAGGAGGCGACAACCGGAGTTTCCGCAGGAGATCGGGACGACGACGAGAAGACCGGAGGACTCGGATCAGTCGGTATATCTCTATTCCCATCTTATAGTTAGCTAGGACTAGTTAATGGTTCGATCCGGGTGTTTAGTGCGCGGTTGTGCCGGTTTGCTAGTTTGCAATATTTAAAGTTTATCACCGCTTCCGCATTTGGCCTCGGGATGGAGGCCGGGGCGCCGCCGTGCACTTACACTAAGTAGGATTTATCTGAAATGACGGAGGGTTGCGACAGGTTTTTCTGAAAACCTATTGCGTAATGAACTTGATATCGTTGTAGAATCAAATGAAATTTTGAAATGGAGTAATTTTGAGGCTTTTATTAGTTTTGCTAAAGAGGTCACTCCCGGTGCAGGGATCTCGGCTCTTTCCTCATCGAATAAGGTGCGGGATATATCATATATATCACTGTGCAAAGCAAAACTCCAAAAGTAATAAAAAACCAAACCGAGTTTTGTAGCATCTGCCAGTTTTGCTAAAGAGGTCACTCCCGGTGAAGGGATCTCGTCTCTTTCCCCATCGAATAAGGTGTAGGGTATATCATATATACCGCTATGCAAAGCAAAACTGTAGCTACCCTTTTATTTGAAAATTTGATTCTACAACATCTTTTAGGTTTCTTTTCTTTCATTAATCACATTAATGAAGTCCATCATTTAAGTCACCTAAACATCACAGATAAATACGACGTACACTTATGCCATCCGCATTCGCTTCGATGTCCCCTCGTGCACCGTTAGGTTAGGTAACTAACGACAGAGCAGGGCAGGGCTAGTGCGGGTGCAAAACATAAGTAACGTCTATATAATATATCAAATATACTATATACTGTATCTATCATAGCACATCACATGATCACATCACAGATATCGCAGCAGAAACATAGATATAATGTGGGATATACTAGGATGTCCGTATTTAGTATTTAGCCAACAATAGAAAATACGGATTCCACAGTCGCGATGAATAGCCACGCCCACACCCTGGACCCCTACGAGAGCGGCAAGCGACCCTACCAATTCTGGAGTTTAGGAGACCCGGTCTCGACTCCTCGAGATGGCCTCCCACTGAACCCCAGAACCTGGTCACCCGTGCTCCCCTCCTTGGGTCCATCCTAATGTGGAAAAGTAAATAATATACAACACTGGTGGCATCAACCTTAACCCGGAAGTGCCCCAAATAAAAGAATATTACATTACATTTGAATTTACATGAATGAAAATATAAAACTCTCATCTCACATAAAACCCCCCCGGCTATTCAATCGCGACAATCCCGCACATCATATCTCAACAACACATAATATCTCATATCATCAACGTAAATAAGTATGCATACCCCAATTGTCGTTGATGTATAGCAACGAAACCGGCGATATCGACATACTACACTTACGGTCACAGAAAAGAAAGTGTAAAACTGCAATATCTGGAATCCACATTCTCTTTAGACATCGTAAACACGAAATATTACATACTTCGAATTTCATGTCTAGCTATATGAATTCCACACATTGCATCACTTTCCAGATAAATAGACAGTATTAAAGTTTTCGAACGAACGATCAAATACCCAAGATTCGCTAAAGCTCAACACTTGAGCGGAGTTCAAAAAACCCGAAGTGTGACACAGTGGTAGCGGTCCAGCCGTAGAAGGGTCAAGCCAACGCCTCACATGTGGCACGCCATACTGCCCCAAACCCTAAGGTTCAAAAGGCAGTTCAAGACGGTCACATAATCGAGTTAAGGTTTGTTGTCTTCTAGAGGGTCCACCACAAACAAACTTGCACGTATTTCCGAAAGATTTTAAACCCCGTGAAAAGTGAGCAAATGATACTCGTTCAAACACTTCAATACATTCTAATTTATCAAGAAAAGTCACGAAATGAAAATTCCGATCGAATCGACAAGTCCAAAACCATCTCCAGAACAAACAGCACAAAATGCAGATTAAAAATACCCCAAAAAATATACAAGAAGAAACAAGCATTACTGTATAACATGCATGCAGTGATTGATGTGTACGGCCGCGGAATTGCGGCCCAACCAAGCTTAGGCCGCATTTCCGCGGCAAGAAAGACTGTTCACTGCATCAAATTTTACAATAATTCTTATGTTTACCTGCTGGATTTTTTACATATTTTTAATTCTGAAAATAACCAGTTTTTAAAAAATGTCCAGAGAGGTCCCGTAACGTCGTATTTTGGTTCGATCGGAGTTTTTACTTCGTAGAAGTATCGCCTAATGTTCTAGGTTGGCTCTGATACCAATGAAGGGTTTACCTAGCACCACATGAAGGGTTTGGAAGCATCACATGTACCAAAGATTAAAATTTTAGGGTTCTAAGTAAGCATACAAAGAATCATTCCTAGAAAAATTAGGGTTTCATAAACTACACTTCATCACAAGTAAGAAAAGCTAGGGTTTTGAGAGTACAACCTTTGTGGCTCCCTACGCTAGACTCCTCGGCCACTTGGGGTTTGGAAAAAGTCTGCTTGATCTCCTCTAGGTCCACGATGATCCACCCGGAGTCCGCTTTGTCCAAACTTGCAACTTCACTTTAATAAGAAGATGAAACGAAGCTAACACTCTAAACAAGTGGGCTACACTTGTGTAGAATGGTGTTGTGGTTCTCTTTCTCACTTCAAAATCCTATCTTGTTGAGTATTTTGCTCACTTGAAAAGTCTAGGGAGCAAGAGCTCAAGGTTGAAGAAGATGATGGATTTTTAAGAAGAATACAAAAGATAAACCCTCATGAGAAAATAAAAATATATCAATATATATATTTTTCTTCTTGTCACGACCCGAAAGTACGGAACGTGACCGGCACTGAGATTACGAAGCGTCTAGAGGCGCAACGTAACCTAAGTAAGTCGAAGCCCAGAAATCTAAACCATAAAAGAATAAGAAAAAGAAAAAGAAAAAGAAAACAAGTTTAAAAGCATCAGCAAATTTTCCCAAAAATTTCGGCAGAGTCTCCTCTGTAAAAACTGGCCCCAAACGGGCACAACAACTATAATATACATAAACAATAAAAAGCATCCCCAAACGGGAGCTAGCTCAACGCCAACCGGCGGAAACAACCACAACAATACACAATAGTATACAACGCCAAAGGGTGAGGCTCAAAACTCAAAAGAAAACAATCCACCAAATCAGAATAATACATGCGCGACTCTAAGGTCGAAATAAATAACTGGTCCAATAAACTTATCAAGTAATATAAGTATGGTTGATGGAGCTTACTAGATACAAATGAAAGAATAAAAGTACAATGGTGGTTCAGATACAAGTGAGCCAACCTACCGTGTAAATCACCCTAAATGAGATGATGTGCCAGCAACTGCCAGGGAAACCTGTACATCAACCTGTAATAAAATTTGGCACAATGGGGGTGAGTTGCCAACTCGTGAGTAGAATACATCTACGAAAAGAAATCGAATGCACGACGCTATCCTAGGTCATAATAATACACTACTATATCCCAATCATCTAGTAATAGCAGGGTAATACTACGTGTGAGTGCAGATACTCCGTGCTCGTGTCAGTGCATCATATAGTACTATGTCATATGAATGGATATGCATGCACCATGAATGTAAAATAACCAATCCTGAAATCCAAATATATCTGTATAAGAAATCTTTAGCTGTTATCATAGTAAAATGTTTATAGGGATCTGAAATCTCAACAATGAAATCCATGGAAATCCGTGTCAAGTATCGACACAAACATGTAAATCTCAAGTCTCATAGTCTCAATATCTCGGGCTCCGTCAGTCCGGATTGGCCCATATCATCAAATCTCACGACAACGGTCGGTATCCTCCGGATATCCGCCGCGCCAGACATCACCGGTAGGTAGCCTTCCCCTGCCAGGCTCATCGTCTACAACTCGATCTTCTTGCCCCGGGGTACCATACCGGGCCCACCATATACCCGAGACGGTTCATCCACTCCTCGAATCGGGTCTCGAAATCCAACAGAAAACATGAAATCTCATGGTGGACGACACATACATCACGAGAAAACCGCATCTTATGTTTTAAAAAGAGAGGAGGAGAGAGAGAAAAGTTTTTATATATTCTTGCGGTTTTCCCCAAAAATCCAAAAATCTCATAGAAACCCAAATCTCAAAATCATGAGTAAGTATATGATAAGTGTCGGCATATGCCCATAATACTGCATGATAACATGAAAATATGAATGCATGAATGTCTAAGTAATAAATACCATGTCTATACTAACATCCGAGAGTAATCACAATATTATATCGGTCTAGTTGTTAACTGATTCTATCAATAAAAGATAATATGATCGAAAGTGTACGTGACATAGCAATTACCGATGATGATGTGTGTGAGCCGGCAAATAAGCGTGCGTGGAATATGCGCATCATCGGTAATGGTGCTGGTGTCCTAACAGGCAATGTTTTATGCTAATTATAGAAACATATATATGAACATGCACATTATGATTACGGTA
This sequence comes from Agapanthus africanus, assembly GCA_030015575.1. Classification (NCBI taxonomy): domain Eukaryota; kingdom Viridiplantae; phylum Streptophyta; class Magnoliopsida; order Asparagales; family Amaryllidaceae; genus Agapanthus; species Agapanthus africanus. Next base: position 227,271,463 of record JASDDO010000026.1, read on the forward strand.
TGAAAGTAAAGACGGATGTGTGTTATCCACCCATTTGATATACAAATATAACTACCACTATAAGACTCGAACCTAAACTAGTGTCCATCTAACCCCCTAAGGAAAACTAAACCTAAGAACTAGTCGATAAGAAGTAGGAATACACCTAAAGTCTGAGTCCATATCTCTAGTAGTCGGCGATCCAGCCTCAATAGCGTCACGTACGTAGTACGACTTCCTCAAATCAAGAGTGCGGATCAATCATCACATCTATGCCTCGTACGGTAAAATCCATCGTACGGCATCCCAATATCGGGGTACCTACGTGTCTCATTATTCGTATAATATCATCATCAACACATGTCATGATCAAGGTGCTATGATGTAATCGCATACATCAATTATATAACATTGCCATCATAAATATACCTCATTAATTTATCCTCAGAAATATCATGTCATATGTATCATATTGTGATTAAGTCATACTGATATCATATCGTCATCAAGTCACACCTATATGATATCGACATCAGGTCACACCTATATGATGTCCTAATCAAGTCATACATATATCATATCGTGATCAGTCACAAGTTACAGTTCGGGTTCTATTTTAGAGTCCCATGTACCTCAATACCATCACTAGCCATTATAATTTATGTATACCTGTTCATTATCATTTTCTAATGACCCGCTAACATTTTAATACGACTGCATAGCCAAGAATCATGGCATCAAGCCCAGTTATACTGTTTCATTCCCGTGTATCATATCGCATCAATGTATCCCATATACGTGTTGTATATATATATATATACCTATACCTAGTCCTATATATATATATACACATACACGTATACACCATGTCGAGTTTCAGTGTGTGCGTGTGTGTGTTTCTACCTGAAACCTACGAACCTCTTCCAAGATGTTCATCCTCTGATATGGTCTTCCTAAATCAGTCTAGTCCAGCCTAGGGTCATTACTAGGGTCCTACTCATTAAGAATATAGGGTCACATCTGGCTTCCTAATGTCAATAAATACTATTCATATTCTACGTTGCGGGGGTGCTAAATGCCATCCACCCGACTTCCCCCCGTAGATATGCATCTACTCACCTGATCCATGTCAGCCGAAGACGGTGTCGCCATCCTCCTCTTCATCGCCCGCAGTCCACGTGAGGGGTACCTAAACGTAAACATATAAATAGTATCGTAAACTGAATCACATACAAAAGTCAAAACAACGCAAGGAACAAGCATAGGTTAAAACCTATGTCCCGTCCACGCAAAAGAACCAAATATCGCTCGATATCGGCGTACAAACTCCGATGGATCGAGATAACATCAACAAATTACTCATAGTTTTAAAACTCGTTACTTATAATATATGACATGATTAAATCCATCGAAACCCTAAAAATCGATCAAACCGTCCAACCTCGTAAAACCCGAAAATGCCAATTTACCGTTTTTCTTCAAAACTTGACATTTAAATGAAACCAATGGTCATAAAACTCATTAAATAGCATAACTAGACTATACAACCCCTTACCATATTTTTATTACACAAATTTGTATTAATTTGAAATTTCTAGTTTGCAACCATTAGAAATTTTCAACATCTTACAAGCAAAATGTCACAATTTCCCAACAAAACTTGATTTTGCATGAATTAATTTATTAAACTACAACTCATGATGATAATGATATAATGAAACCATAAATTATATTTTTAATCTCATTTATTTAGGAATTTCCAAAATCTAGTTTACAAAAATAGCATTTTATTAGTATTTTCCAATTATCAAAAGAAACTAGTGATCAAACTAAGTTTTTCTTTCCATTAACATGCTAATATTCTCACTAAAACTACAATCTAATGATAGCAACCTTAATTAGAATTTTATATTACCCACAAACACATTTTATAAAAACCTAGTTAGCTAAATAGCTTAATTAAAACAATTTGAATAATCAAATTATTTTACAACAACCGTGCAAGATTTTTCCACTAAAAAAAATGTTAAAGTAGCTAATATAACCTTATTTAATTAATAAAAATCATAACTTGAATTTACAAACCCTAACTTTAACTTTAAAATTTGCAACTAGAATTAATTTAATAAATCTAATTATGCTTTAAAAGAAACATCTAATAGAAATAAATTAAAAGAGAAAGATTTATACCTCCACAACCTAAAGTCCAAACATGAAAATGAGCCTCCAAAATGCATGCTTTCCCACTCCAAAATCCATGTAAAGAAGAGCAAAGAATAAAGGTTAGGAATTTATTAGGATTTTGTGCAATTTTTATTGAATTTTGGAGGATTTTTGATGATTTTTGGAGTTAAAATAAAATTGGAAAATGGGGGGGGGGGGCTGCCATGGGGGTGAGGCCGGCCAAGTTTGGGAGGTGAGGGAGAGAAAGAAATGAGTGAGGAGTTGTGTAGAAGTTTCCCCCAAAATATCACTTCATTATGTCTTTTCATTACTTTACTCAATTTCTTTTTATTTCTTTTCTAAAACACCTCAAGAAAACTCTAGAATTTTGGAAAAATTTGCAAATAAATTTTTCATGAAACACACTAAATTCTAATATGCCATGGTTCATTTTTACAAATTAAAACCATTCAAAAATTATTTTACACCAATTTAGTGTAAAAATAAAGCTTATGTTAATATTTAAAACAATTAATTTAGGAAAAATATTTAATTAAAATAAAAATTTATAAGTGACTAAATAAACACTATTTATTAGTAATAACATAATTAAAATAGGTATTTCTAAATTTATAGTGAAAAATAATTACGGTTTTGTTTTACGAAAAATACGTTTTACTTTACCGAAAAATCACAAAATTCACTTAAACAATTTTATTTATTTAATTATTTTTAAAATGTTACACTTGTCTCATCTCAAACCATGGTTAAACAATAAATATATTATTGAACTTGAGTTAAAACCGAAAAGGAAAGTTAATCCATAGTTAAAAGATGGGTGAGCATGGTTAGGTCAAAGAAGAGTGTAGAAAGAAACCATGAATTATCCTTTCCTTTTTCCTTTTGTTTTAAATCAAATGCAATAATAATTCATATAAATAAAACCATGGTGTGAGTCTTATATTGCCACCATTTTCTTTGTATAAGCAACCATGATAGATGATGTATGTATGTATGTATGTATGTATACACATCCATATGTGCATGAAAATAGAAAGAAAGAAAAACATACATGCATGCATACATCCATCATATACAAGAAAAGATTTCAAGTGAGAAAACTAATGGTTAAATGATAAATCAACACTTGATTTATCAATCCGGCCATATCACACATGACCCTACCAAAAGCAAGCCGCCCGATCAATATACGGTATCCTATACGCGCATTTTAATCGGGTCCAAGCGCATATCGCATACGCGCACCACAACGTTTCGCCTGGACTAGGTAACTCCTTTGTGGGACTCTAAGACTCGTCAATACACCGGCAGCGGGTGATGATCATATCAGGCACCCCCAAGCCGCAAGCGGTCAGCTAAACGTAACGTCCACCCGGGTATTGAGCGATCAGAAGAAAACAAGCGAACCTGCTACAACTCCCGTCGAGCCAACCGGAAACACTACCATGCAGTCTAGTCTCCTCGTCTGATATGTTGCATATCAAGTCTAGGGGTGGTAAACGTCAGACCCCAATAACCGATAAGTCATGCCGATGTGAGGCTCATAACGGGTCGAGAAACTACTGGTAACACTTACCAGTAAATCTCTAATCAGCCCTAGCCAGGGACTTCCCTGTTACGGCCAATCGAGCACAGTGCAACATCAACCCCCAATACCGAGAGGGACGAAACCCCTCCTATCGCTCATTGCCTCCATGTGACTCGGGACTGTACCCAAAAACCACCGTTTTGCATGCCCTTATGAACGTGGTAAGGTGGAAATCAAAGCACAGTGGAAATCACACAAGACTCTATGACGATCTCGGGTCTACAGACTAACCTGCACAAGTGTCACCTGAGAACTGCCATCTGACGTGAGGTATAATACCATCTGGGAGTTCTCGGCGAGTCCGTCCAGTGTACCCAGTCTCCACTGAGCACCCGTATACCATCTCTGATCTCAAACACCAATGGATATGGGATCATCCATTGCCCATCTCATAGATCGATAAGCGTATACGCTAGTCTACACTGGTATATCGATGCCCCGTCTCGATACACCCACGAATAGGGACCTTGAAGGATGTACTTATGGACTACCATGTCCCCACTAGTATGATCCGCATCAAAGTCCAGGTAGTCAAGTACACATCCTAAGGGCTTTACCAACATGTAACTAAAAGACAGTATAAAGAGACTAGTATACATGTTAAGATAAAGAGCAACCGGATAGCATACTATCATATCGAGCAAGAAAGTCATCTCTATATATGTCCAAGCATCCAATATAATATACATCATCTGTACAATACTGGCCTCTAGGGCATACATACAACTAACACACAGTTGTGATGAATAACCATTACCCCACGCTAGACCCCTACGGGTACGACAAACTACCCATCAAGTACCCGAAGTGAAGCGGTCTCCCCCAACAACGTGAGTAGGCCACTAAACACTTTGACATACCCGGTAGTTTGTGTACCCCACCTTGGGTCTATCCTAGGAGCAAAAAACAATAAAAGGAAATAATACAACGGTGGATACAACCGCAACCTGGATGTGCCCCGCAAAAGAATATTACATCAAATTACATTTACATTGAATGAATGAATATTAAACACATCTCAAACCCCGGCTAATCATCACAACAGTCCAACACAGTTCATATACACAAATAGTAAACATTTCAGAAATGTACAACCTCCTGCCAACCGACATACTAGCAGTTAGGGGAGGTTTACGAACACATTAAACATTATAGATAAAAACCCAATTAGCAAATATCTTAGAACATCGATCGAATACCATATTCCGTGTCTACCCCAAAAGCAAACCTGCACTGAAGCAACCTAGGTAGAAACAGAGCATACAGGAAACCAAAACACCAATAAATATGAATAACAGAGCAAATCCGAGTCAACTCGACGTTGACTCGGCGGCGGATCCGCGGCCAAAAGCACCTTCTTGCCGCGGATCCGCGGCCGTCTTGCCGAGTTAGGGGCTCGTATTTTCCCAGTATTCATATATTTCCCTGCTGTGAATTTTAAGGCATATCAAATAATTTTTTAGACATGTTTAAAATTAACAGAAACTTAGGGATCCCGGGGTTTCGTTTTCGTGTTTTCCATCGATCGAACTTCTAATTAGTTGCTAACAAGCTAGTAATGGTTTAGTTGGCTCTGATACCACTGTAAGTCCATGCCACGCACCCCACGAACTTGCGGGGAGGCGGAATATATGAAAAACGATTATCAAAGATTTGTAACACGGACTTGAGCGCATGAATCGTTATCTAAACCATTGCTAAGTAAATACTAGAGGTTTAACAACTCGGATACGAAGTTATACCTCACGATACTAGTCCTTCGGGTCTTCATCGCGGTCCTCCACTCCTTGTAGGCTCCTTGGAACATCGGCACCTCAACTGCCTCCTCGAATCAAAGACGATCCACCCGAAAGCTCCTACGCCAAGCTCAATCTCAAACTTGAGATAACTAGGTTGCTTAAAGTGCTAATCTAAGCTACCTAGGGGATACAGAGTGAGGTTATGGATGTATTAGTCTAGCTAACCCTTGATCTCAATACATAAGAGGCTAGGGTTAGGGTTTGAAGAGAGAGTGAGCTTGAGGAGAGAGAAGGTGAAGATGAGAATGAGAATGAATAATGAGCTCATGTGAATTTTAACAACCATAACAATTTATCAAATAAATAAATATAAATGATTAATCATCATGATTGATTCATTCACCTAGTGTGATTCATCAAATGACTCATTAACTAATTAATGCATCATTTAATACAAAGGATGAATCACACAAATGAGTCATTAAGCATTAAATGCTTATGCCACCTTAACCCCTTAGTCACCACTCTTCTATAAGCTTCCCGACAAATTACGAGAACGCCCCTCCAATCCGTGAAAACACGGAAAAAACTTTAGAATGTATAAATCCAATAACCCGATACTAGAATCTGGCTTAAACCAAAGCCGGCTAGTAAAAACTGTCCGAAAAGTCGTACGTGCGTAAACACACGTATGCGTCCGAACCCTTGTCGTAAAACCATACGACCTCTATATCGTTTCGCCTGGAGCAGGGAAACTCTCTGTGTGGGACTCTAAAGACTCGACACTACGCTGGCAGTGGGTTTAACCACAGACCGCAAGTGGCACTAGCTGTACGTAACGGTCCCCAGGTAGATGTCGATAAGAAGGCCGATGAAGAAAACCATCCGAACCCCTACTGAGCCTGATGTGACAATCTCTCTACAGTCCGGTCTGTTCATCTAAGACTATCGCATATCAAGCCTAGGGGGCGGCAAGCGTCAGTCCCCTAATAACTGTATAAGTCGTGTCGGGGCGAAGCCCATTACACCCTGAGAAGCTACTGGAACCTACCAGTATATCTCGCTTGCCCTGGTCAGGGACTTTGTGTAATGGCTCTCAGACACAGCGCGATATCAACTCCCAATACCGGGAGAGACGAATCCTATCTAACCGCCACTGCCTCCAAGTGCTCGGGACTGCACCCAACTGCTACCTGTTTGCACGACTCCTTTGAGCCGTGGTAGGGTAGCAATCTAAGAACAGTGGGAACACACTCGAGGCGAAGTAACAGTGTCAAGTCTGCGGACTATGCTGTACTCATGTCACCTGGGAACTGTTAACTGACGATGGGTATAATACCAACCAATCAGTTCCCCGGCGAGTCCTGTCCGGTGTACCCGTAACCTAACGAGCACCTGTATACTATCTTTAGTACGACGTACTGATGGCTGTGGGACAGACCACCTCCCAACTGGGATGAGAAGCGTACACACTTAGTCTACTCCGGAATATCGATGCCCTATCTCGATAATCCAACAACCAGGGACCTGTATAGGATGTTGCTTACAGACTACCCAGCCCCCACTAGTGTGACTGCCATCACGACGCTGGTAATCAAGCAAAGATCCTATGGGCTCTACTAATATGTATAAGTGATACGTTACAAGAAACATATGCACATATTAAAGTAGACTCAAACCAAGTAGCATACTACCATGTTTAGCAAGACTATTATATACAACTGTAAATATCCCAAGCTTCCATTAAGTAATATACAACCTAGTATGATACAATAATGGCCCCTAGGGCATATACACTATCAATCAAAACTTAAATCCATAAAAATCATGAAACACATGGCAGCAACCCAGAAAAGTGGTCCCAGATTTCTGTTCTGGTCAAAAACAGGTAAGCAAATGAGTCTAGGGTGATGTATAGGGTGTATTTGACCTACAGAAGCAACTTAGGCACCTAATTTATCAGGGGGCGGCCACATAACACAAAATTCCGGCTACGCCGGTTTTCCAGGTGAGTTGGGGTCTCGTTTTGCTACAATGGGTTCCTAGGGTCAATTCTAGCCTACTGGGGTTGTTTGCTTATCTCGTAAAATTCCCAGGTCATCCCAGATTCACCTGCAGGCTCCAATTCCTCACAAACCGACATGGAAAGTTTCTGTTTTCAGTAAACTTGGTTTGTTTCAAATAGATCTGGGTTTCTAACCTCATAGGGGGTTTAAGGTAATCTCTAAAGTCCAATTGCACAACACCACTCAAAATCCAACATAACCTCTTCTAGAAATCTTCAAAGTTCACTAAACCGCACTAAATTACAACTAAACACGTATGGATACTAAAGTGAATGAAAAACTACACAAATGGTGAAGGGATTACCTCATTTGGAACTCATGAATCCCCTTAGATCATCAAAATCCAGTTTTTCTTGGTTCCCCATGCTTGTTTGGTTCCCCATGCTTGTTGTGAGCTTGTGCAAATTTTTTGTGAAGAGGGTGTATGTTTTTTTTTTGGGGTATGAAGTAAGGTGTTTGAGGAGGGGGAAAAGGGAGTGCTGCCATGGATGAAGGAGGAGAAGGGAAAGGTGAATGAAATGAGTGATGAAGAATAAGCCAAGTCCAAGGTTTGACCCCTCACCTTCTCTCTCCAAGCATGGCCTCTACATCATTATGTCCCCCCTCTCTCTCCTCAAGTCATCATTATACCTTTTTCTTTTCATTTTTTTTCATTTCTCTTCTCATTCTTTTAAAATTGGAATAGGAAACCCAAATGAAACCATGGTAGGAAAATGCACAAGTGTGAAAAAGACTTTGTGCATGCTATGTGCACAAAACACGCTTAATGCGCGATTAGCGATTTTTAATTGCGATTAGCACTAAAATAGTGTCAAATAAATCATAAACTTTCATAATTCGCTTAAATCACATAAAGCACTCTCTTTTTAATAATTTCCATAATTTTTTCATATTTTTCCCAATTTATCGGTATTTAATTATACCGTCCTATTAAAATATTCATTATAATTATTAATTAATTATAAAAATTCCCAAAAATAATATTTTATTTTTCTGAAATGTTATTAACAAGAGTGAAAATTTTCTTTGTAGTGTTCACATTGCCGAGGGAAATTTGTCTCTTGAAAATGTTCTCTCTCGCTATTGCAGTTTTTTTTACCAATTTCTCCTCCTTTCTCTCCTCCTGCCTCATCCTCCTCCTCTGCCGCTCCATCTCTTCTCCCTCGGCTTCTCCTATGCGGTTCCTCCGTCACTTCTCTTCTCCCTCCACCATATCGAGAAGGCTCCTCCTTCCTTATTTTTCTCCTCCGCTCCTCCCCATTCTCTCCTCACTCTTATCGTTTGGAGGTGGTTTCTGCATAATAAAAGAGGGTGGTATTTAGATATTACAGGAAAATGATAAGATATTAAATGCAATCGTTTAGATATAACAGGAAACTTCTTAGATATTACAGGCAACAGATAACTGCATAGATTGTAATGTTTTAAAAATAAATAAATAAATAAATCGTTTAGGAGGATTTTTCAGATAATCGGTAAAATAAATTATATATTCCGTAAAACTTAATTATATTTATTTTTTAATATAGACTTAAATACACCCATTTTAACTATGTAATTGCCGGTATTTGGTATTTATTTAGCCACTTATAAATTATTAGTTTACTTAAATATTTTTCCTTAATTAATTATTCTAGATAATATTTTAAGCTTTCAATTATACATTTAATTAGTGTAAATTACAAATTGGAATGGGTTGATCATACACTAACGAACCATGATAACTTGAAAACAAGTTTGTAACATGTTTTTTTAGTAGAGATTTGTCTCCATAATTCTAGAGGTTTCTAGGATTTATTTAGAAAAGAAAATAAATAAAACAAAGTATTGATGAGGGTTTTTTTTGAACTTTCCACACACACACCTCACACACTCACCTCCCTTTCATACATGGCCGAGCCCTTGACAGCCCCCTTTCTCACTCTTTAATATGTTTTCATTATAAAGAAAATGAAAAAAACGAATAAATTAATATAAATGAGTTAACATATGTTATATGTGGGGAAGTTTCTACATTTAACCACACATCTCACTCACTCTCTCTCCTACTCCCCAAAAATGGCCGAGCCTATCCCAATGGCAGCCCCAATCTTTCTCACCCCATTTTCCACTTTAAAATTCTTCAAAATTGCTTCAAAAATTCACAAAAAACTTCACAAATTCCTAATTTAACCCATACTCATTATTTCTTTGGTCCAATCTAGCTTGGAATTGGGAGCAAGAGAAGTATCTTTGGAGGCTAAATTGCAAGTTTGATTTCAAACTTGTTAAGGTTTAATCCTAACCCTAGTGTTTATTTATTGGTTAATTAATTTAAATCAATTTAATTAGGTAATTAAATGTTTCCAATTTCAAGTTTAGACAATTCAAGAAAGGGGTTTGAGATCAAGCTAGGGTTTTTATTATTTGAGTATGGTTATAATGAGTGGTTTAACATTTTAAAATATGCAAAATCTAGTTTAGTTGTTAAGTTGTTAATTGTTATTTTTAAATTGTTTTAAATAAACAGTTTTGCAAACTAGGTTTTTAGGAATCATGTAATTTGACGAGATAAAATTTTAGTAATGTTTTGTGTGACTTAATTAAGATATTTAGTGAGCATTGTGGCCACTAGAATTGTTAAAACATCAAGATTTGAACTAAAATGGAAAATGGATGCTTACTAGGCTTTTGAAATAAATCGATTCTATTTATGTTTGAGGTTTTGATGAGTTATAACTTAATCTCTAAGATATTTAATGTGTTGTGAATTCGCAATTGGTACGAATGGGTACTAGGATTGGTGGTTGTCACGTATAGCGACCCTAGTTGTAATTTGTGGCGTTATCGCGATCGCGTTCTGTGCACCAAGTCCGTGCGCGCTTAGTTAGTGCATGTGGGCTAACTTGTATCGTTGTGCCGTAACTATTCATATATATATATATATATCTATTGTAAGTCCACGTTGCGACCCCCGGTTCTTACGGGGAGGCGGAAACGGTATAAAAATCAAATTTTTAGCGCATGGGGCAACATGGACTAACAAAGTCGGGATCTTTTCTAAACTAAACTAGCAAACTTGCTAAAGAGAGTTAGCTACTCGGAAAGATAGTTATACCTAAACTTGAACTCCTTCTTCTTGAAACCTTGTAGAGGTTGATGGTTCTCTTCTCGTCGCCTTCTTCCGTCGAAGATGGATCCACCTGAGGGTTCAACCTTCGGGCTCTTTCTCGAACTTTGAGTGAACTAGAATCTCCGGCTTGCTAAACCCTTGATCCTAGAGTGAGTAGAGAGTGTCTAAGGGGTGCTTTTCTTTTAAGGAGAGGGATTCTCAACACATGAGAAGGATTCTCCTTTGGCTAGAAGAAGAAGAAGATGAAGTGAGGAGAGAGAATGATTATGATAGAATGAGCTCTTTTCTTTTGCAACCATAACTAAAAGAAAAGGAATTATCTAATTAATAATAATAATTGAAATGAGAATAGTTGATGGTTGTTTTGGAATGACCACTATCATACTTTCAATAAATGAGTGTAAGCAAGAATCAAGGAGAATCCTTGCAAAGCATGATGGTGGTCAACATTCAACCATGGTCAACAAGTCAACCATGGTCAACAAGTCAACAAAATCAACCATAACAATATTTCATTTAATTACTATTATTAATTGATATTTCATAAATCTATTAGGGTTTGGAAAATGACGACTGTCAATTGTGCATACGCACCCGTTCCGAAACCCTAATGAAATACCTCATCCTCCGCCTCAAGCAACTGTGCATACACACCTGCATTCTCGTTCCGAGGAACAAGAATACCAAGATATAAAAGCAACCCCAAAACATATACCAGTATCTGGCTCAAACCAGAGCCCGCCAGTATAATCCGTCCGGACTCCAAACGTGCACAAGTGCGCGGATGAGAACGAACCCTGCCGCAAAACCATGCGACCTCTACTCTGTTTTGCCCAGAGGCGAATACCCTCTGTGTGGGACTCTAAAGACTCGACACTACGCTGGCAGTGGGTTAATCACAGACCGCAAGCGGCACTAGCTGTGCGTAACGGTCCCCAGGTAGATGCCGACAAGAAGGCTGACGAGGTGAACCCCATCTGAACTCCTACTGAGTCTGAATGTGACAGTCTCCGTACAGTCCGGTCTGTTCGTCTGATACATCGCATGTCGGGCCTAGGGGGCGGTAAAACGTCAGTCCCCCAATAGCGGTACAAGTCGTGTCGGAGTGAAGCCCAAAACACCCTGAGATAACACTGGAAGCCTACCAGTATATCTCGCTTGCCCTGGCCAGGGACTACTCGTGTAATGGCTCTCCTAGACACAGCGCGATGTCAACCCCCAATACCGGGAGAGACGAATCTTGTCCAACCGTCACTGCCTCCAAGTGCTTCGGGACTGCACCCAACCACTACCTGTTTGCACGACTCCTTTGAGCCGTGGTAGGGTAGTGATCAAAGTGCAGTGGGAACACACTTGAGGCGAAGTGCCAGTGTCAAGTCAGCGGACTAAGCTGTACTCATGTCACCTGGGAACTGATAACTGACGATAGGTATAATACCAACCAGTCAGTTCCCGACGAGTCCTGTCCAGTGTACTCGTAACCTAACGAGCACCCGTATACTATCTCCAGTACGACGTACTGATGGCTGTGGGACAGACCATCTCCCACACTGGGATGAAAAGCGCATACGCTAGTCTACTCCGGAGTATCGATGCCCTGTCTCGATAGTCCTGCGACTAGGGACCTGTATAAGGATGTGCTTATAGATTACCCAGCCCCCAGTAGTGTGACTGCCATCACAACGCTGGTAATCAAGCAAAGATCCTAAGGGCTCCACTAATGCGTATAGGTGATATCGCAAAATAAACACATGTACACATTGAAGTAGAAACAAACCAAGTAGCATACTACTATATTGAGCAAGATTGTTTATACAAGGTGAATATCCCAAGCTTCCATTAAGTAATATACAAACTAGTATGATACAGTAATGGCCTCTAGGGCATATACACTAACAATCTCCCACTTGCACTAAGGCCATGTACTGGCGTATCGAAGACCTATCATCTCGATCAGCCGCTCGAACTGAGTCTGGGGTAGGGCCTTGGTGAATGGATCTGCAGTGTTTTCTTCTGAAGCAACCCTCCGAACCTCGATCTCCTTGCGATCCGCGATCTCCCTGATCAGGTGATACCGCCTCAAGATGTGCCTGGATCTCTGATGGGACCTGGGTTCCGTCGCTAAAGCTATAGGCCCGTTGTTGTCGCAATACAGAGGTATTGGGTCAACAATGGAAGGAACCACCTGAAGTTCTTTCAAGAACATCCTTATCTAGACAGCTTCTTTTGCGGCATCAGATGCAGCGATGTATTCCGCTTCCATAGTCGAGTCTGCAACGGTTTCCTGTTTGGAACTCTTCCAACACACCGCCCCTCCATTGAGGGTAAAGACAAAACCCGACATGGACTTGGAATCATCCTTGTCACACTGGAAGCTGGAGTCAGGAAAGGCCTCGATCTGGAGGTCTTTTCCGCAGTACACCAAGAACATCTCCTTAGTCCTCCTTAGGTACTTGAGAATGTTCTTTACTGCTATCCAGTGTTTCTCCCCAGGGTTTGACTGATACCTGCTTACCACACTCAGTGCATAAGCTACATCCGATCTGGTACACAACATCGCATACATTATAGAGCCTACCGCAGAAGCGTAGGGTATAATAGACATGCGATCCCTCTCCAAATCAGTCTTGGGAGACATCTCTTTAGAGAGGGTGATCCCGTGACAAGCCGGTAGGTTACCGCGCTTGGAATCTTCCATACTGAATCTTTTCAGTATAGTGTCGATGTACCTGGACTGTGAAAGTCCTAATATCCTCTTGGATCTATCACGATGGATCCGGATCCCCAGGATGTACGAAGCATCACCCAGGTCTTTCATGGAGAAGCTTTGTGACAAGAACCCCTTGACAGATTGTAGCATAGGAATGTCATTTCCTATTAAGAGAATGTCATCCACGTATAAAACGAGGAATACTACAGTTCTCGCTACAAATCTACTATAGATGCATGGTTCATCTGGATTTTTGATAAAGCCAAATTCCTTGACCGTCTCATCAAAACAGATGTTCCAACTCCGCGATGCCTGCTTTAGTCCATAGATGGACTTAAGCAACTTGCACACCTTTCCGCTGCTCCCACTCTGAATGAAACCCTCTGGCTGATCCATATAGACACACTCCTCTAAATTTCCATTTAGAAAAGCGGTTTTTACGTCCATCTGCCAAATCTCATAATCGTGGAAGGCAGCAATGGCAAGAAGGATCCGAATGGATTTCAGCATAGCCACTGGAGAAAAGGTTTCGTCATAGTCCAAGCCAGGCTTTTGACGGAAACCCTTTGCTACAAGTCTAGCTTTATAGGTCTCAACCTGTCCATCTACACCAATCTTCCTTTTGAAGATCCACTTGCATCCTACGGGTTTTACCCCGTCTGGAGCAATGTCCAACGTCCATACTTTGTTGGTGTACATGGACTCCATTTCGGTCCGCATTGCATCCAGCCATTTTACTGAGTCAACGCTCTTAACGGCCTGCTGGAAGCTAGTAGGCTCATCATAATCTATGATGCAATCCTCTCTATCCCCGTCTATGAGAAAACCGTAGTATCTCTCGGGCGGATGAGACTGCCTACTACTCCTGCGGAGCGGCGTAGGAATGTCCTGTTCATTTGAACACTCTGGTTCCACTAAGCTTTCAGTAATAGTCTGTGGTTCTGGAATTTCTTCCAGTTCTACTGCGCTCCCACTTGATTCTTTTTCTAAGAACTGGTGTTCTAGAAAGTGGGCATGACGAGAAACAAGAACTTTTTGTTCCTCCTCGTAGTAGAAGAGATATCCCTTGGAATTCTTTGGATATCCCACAAACTTACACAGTACTGAGCGCGCCTCGAGCTTGTCCGCATGCTGCTTTTTAACAAAAGCTGGACTTCCCTAAGTCTTAATGTGACTGAGATGGGGTCTCTTCCCACACCACATCTCATATGGTGTAGTAGGCACAGTCTTAGTAGGAACTCGGTTCAAAAGGTACGCAGCTGATTCTAGCGCATACCCCCAGAATGATCGCGGTAACTCAGCGTTACTCATCATGGACCGTACCATATCCAATAGGGTTCGGTTCCGTCTCTCCGATACACCGTTGTGTTGCGGAGTGTATGGAGGAGTAAGCTGAGAGAGAATTCCATTCTCTTTTAAGTAATTCAGGAACTTGGCACTTAAGTATTCTCCACCTCGATCCGATCTTAGAATCTTGATACTTTTGCCGGTCTGTTTTTCCACTTCATTCTTATATTCCTGGAACTTTTCAAAAGCTTCGGACTTATGTTTCAGTAAGAAGACATAACCGTATCTTGAAAAATCATCCGTAAAAGTAATGAAGTAAGAATAACCGCTTCGCGCATGTGTAGACATTGGACCGCACACATCGCTGTGTACGAGTCCCAAGAGCTCGCTCGCTCTTACTCCGTGTCCAGTGAACGGAGTCTTTGTCATCTTTCCTTTGAGACAGGATTGACAAGTGGCATATGATTGATATTCGAACGGATCCAAATATCCTTCTGTATGTAACTTAGTCAACCTTCTCTTATTGATGTGACCCAGTCTACAATGCCATAAGAAAGTCTGATTGATATCTGGAGACTTTCTTTTGTGTGTATTCTGGACATTGAAAATCTGTGGTTGGTTTAATACGTATATACCATTGCTCAGTGTACCTGACCCAATCAGAACTTGATTAAGGTGAATGTTTACAACATTACTTACAAACGCAAATTCATAACCTTCTTTAGAAACCAAAGATACAGAAATGATATTACAAGTTGCGTTGGGTACAAAAAAGCAATTACGCAAAACCAAAACATGCCCATCTGACATTCCCAGGTGATAGTCCCCCACGGCTTTAGCATCCATGCTAGCTCCGTTCGCAACTCTGAGGGTCATGTCACCTGCCTTCAAAAACCTACGGTTTCTCAACGCCTGCAAAGAATTACAGATATGAGATCCTGATCCGGTATCCAATACCCAGGAAGTAGAGTTTATAGAAAGACAGTTCTCAATAACATACACACCTGAAGCTGAAGCAGCAACCTGCTTCAGTTCCTGTGTCCTGGCCTTCCAAGCCCTGCAATCCTTTTTCCAGTGTCCACTCTTGTGACAATAGAAGCATTCCTCTTTACCAACAAGCTTCCCCGCAATCTTTGTTGCCTTTTCCTTTCCCTTCGTACCCACTTTACTAACACCGCCTCTTGGTTTGGCGGGGGCTTTCTTCCTCTTTCCCTTGGCTTTCGCCTTGGACCTAGAGGAGGAAGATCCTCCTACAAACAAAGCGGGTGTTTCCCTACCCTTCTGTAGGGTGCCCTCTGCGCTCCTCAGCATGTTGAGGAGTTCTGAAAGTTCAACTTCCTTTTCTTGTAAGTTGAAGTTCAGTATAAACTGGGCGTAAGTGGATGGAAGGGACTGGAGAATTAAATCTGTATAGAGTTCACTGTCCAACGTGGTCCCAAGTTCCGCGAGCTCCTCAGTGTAGCCAATCATCTTAAGCACGTGGTCCTCTACCGATGATCCGACGGCCAACTTTGTCGAAAATAACTTCTTCGACACTTCGTATCTTGCGATACGAGACTGCTTTCCATACAGTTCTTTTGTATGGAGAAATATGGACTCCAAGTCCATATTCTCGTGCCTCCTCTGGTGATCGTTGTCCATAGAGGCAAGCACGAGGCACCTGGCCTTCGCGCAATCAATCTCCCAAGTCTTACGGATTTCCTTATCCGCGACGCTGGAGGTGGGACCTGGGACGGGGGGAGCTTTGGTGGTAAGAAGATACCCCAGCTTGTCGTAAGTGATTGCCATTTTGACATTCCTGAGCCAATCTTTGTAGTTTGGCCCTGTCAGTATGTTTTTATCTAGAAGTAACTTAAGTCCAGTCATTTCGATTTGGTCGCTGCAGGGGGAGAGAAGAAACACTTAGCACGATGCTCTTGCAAGTTTAGAATGGTTTTTAATTTGTCTAAACAGGATAGCTCCCACTGTCTCTCGAATCCCTCCTCAAACCACAAAGGAAGAATTAGCCGGGATCAATCCCACCGCACAATACTTGCTTAACCGTTCAGCCAGGCCAGTGTCGGTACTTCGAGGGAGGTTTTCCAACGCTTTCGCGAAGTTCCTTAATTCAAGAACCTCTTTTCCCTGGGGGCGTAGCCCCGCTAACACCTTTCTAGGCACCTACTAGGTTTATAGCATTGATCGCTTAGTGAGAAATTTCCCGAGGAGTAGCATATACTCACAGTAGGATCGGGATCCAAATATCATCGCGTGACGAAAATGAAGGAATCCTACCATAATCATCACACTCCAAATGGTATGTAAATCTAGCAAGTTTCAGTACTTATGAAACTCCCGATGTGGATTTTTGCCCCATGCTCTTATGACCTTGACTTTGGCCAAAATATCATAAGTCACATGTCAAGTTCTACCCGTCACTTTCCAGGTTAATTTGGATCCATCCGTACATACCCTTGACTTTGGCCAAAATGGCAGCACGACTGTCCCAAACCAACGCATCTGTCTATGCTACACATGAACACCCAATAGCTACCAATCACTATGCCTTGACTTTGGCCAAAATACACAGCTTGAATACTATTGCCTATTCATGCGAAACGACGGAGGGCTACGAATGGTTTTGGTAAAACCGTGAACGTAGTGAACTTGATATAATCGATGGAACGAGATAGCTTTTAGAAGGAGTGGCTCAAGCTCCGCATTTAAAAGTTAGTTTTGAAAAGAACCGGGTGGTTTTTCGAAAGTGTTCCAACGATTTTAACTTGGTTTATTATCTTGCATTAGTTCTTTTAATGCGTGATATTCTTGCATTAGTTCTTTTAATGCGTCCCATCAATTAATCCTACCATTGCAGAAAACAACCAAAATATGACGTACGCTTATGCCATTCGCATTCGCCACGGGGTCCCGTCATCACTCGTTAGGTTACTTAACTAACGACAGAGCGGGGGGTGGGCTAGCGCGGCTGTAAATCATAAGCAACGCCTAAATATAAAGCAATGATAGACATTATAGATCACAGATGAATACATTGGATATACTAGGAATCCGCAATCCGTTCGAGCCTGCAACGAAAAGCGGATTACAAGGTCGCGGTGAATAGCCAAAACCCCACCCAAGACCCCTACGGGTGCGGCAAACTACCCGCCAAGTACCCGGTAGTTTGTGCACCCCTCCATGGGTCTATCCTAGGAGCAAAAACAGTAAAAAGAATTATACAATGACGGCTACAACCCCGACCCGGTTGTGCGGCCATACAAATAATATTATTACATCAATTTACATTTACAAATGAATGAAAGAAAAACAAAAGCTCATCTCACATCCACCCCGGCTATTCACCCGCGACAGTCCAACACATTCATATCAAACACAGATCACAGAGATGTATAACCCCGACTAATCGACTTATAGCGATTAGCCGACGTTCAATACATGCAAACATCATAGATATAACCATCATAGTCAAAGTGCAGTGAAGTTCGGAAAAAAATACGGAATTATAGGACCCCAAAAGTAAATTTCTGTTCTGGAAAATCTGGGCACATATAACATATTTGAAAAATCCCAAAACCCTACCAGAAGAACACTGCACGAAACCCGACCACGAGAGGACCCCACACGGCGGCGGTTCCGCGGCAAATACCTACCTCATGCCGCGGAAACGCGGCTGTTTGAAGGAATCAGGGGATCGTTTTTCTTGGGTGTTCACACAAAACCCTGAGCCGATTTTAGGTGTATAACAAATCTTGTTTTGACCAGAAAATTTTTTAACAGAAACTAGGGTTTTGTAAAAGTTGGATTTTGGATTTTTTTCGGTTCCGAACTTCGTTACACTTCACTACCAAGCTAGTTTAAGTTTAGTTAGGCTCTGATACCACTGTAAGTCCACGTTGCGACCCCCGGTTCTTACGGGGAGGCGGAAACGGTATAAAAATCAAATTTTTAGCGCATGGGGCAACATGGACTAACAAAGTCGGGATCTTTTCTAAACTAAACTAGCAAACTTGCTAAAGAGAGTTAGCTACTCGGAAAGATGGTTATACCTAAACTTGAACTCCTTCTTCTTGAAACCTTGTAGAGGTTGATGGTTCTCTTCTCGTCGCCTTCTTCCGTCGAAGATGGATCCACCTGAGGGTTCAACCTTCGGGCTCTTTCTCGAACTTTGAGTGAACTAGAATCTCCGGCTTGCTAAACCCTTGATCCTAAAGTGATTAGAGAGTTTCTAAGGGGTGCTTTTCTTTTAAGGAGAGGGATTCTCAACACATGAGAAGGATTCTCCTTTGGCTAGAGGAAGAAGAAGATGAAGTGAGGAGAGAGAATGATTATGATAGAATGAGCACTTTTCTTTTGCAACCATAACTAAAAGAAAAGGAATTATCTAATTAATAATAATAATTGAAATGAGAATAGTTGATGGTTGTTTTGGAATGACCACTATCATACTTTCAATAAATGAGTGTAAGCAAGAATCAAGGAGAATCCTTGCAAAGCATGATGGTGGTCAACATTCAACCATGGTCAACAAGTCAACCATGGTCAACAAGTCAACAAAATCAACCATAACAATATTTCATTTAATTACTATTATTAATTGATATTTCATAAATCTATTAGGGTTTAGAAAATGACGACTGTCAATTGTGCATACGCACCCGTTCCGAAACCCTAATGAAATACCTCATCCTCCGCCTCAAGCAACTGTGCATACACACCTGCATTCTCATTCCGAGGAACAAGAATACCAAGATATAAAAGCAACCCCAAAACATATACCAGTATCTGGCTCAAACCAGAGCCCGCCAGTATAATCCGTCCGGACTCCAAACGTGCACAAGTGCGCGGATGAGAACGAACCCTGCCGCAAAACCATGCGACCTCTACTCTGTTTTGCCCAGAGGCGAATACCCTCTGTGTGGGACTCTAAAGACTCGACACCACGCTGGCAGTGGGTTTAATCACAGACCGCAAGCGGCACTAGCTGTGCGTAACGGTCCCCAGGTAGATGCCGACAAGAAGGCTGACGAGGTGAACCCCATCTGAACTCCTACTGAGTCTGAATGTGACAGTCTCCGTACAGTCCGGTCTGTTCGTCTGATACATCGCATGTCGGGCCTAGGGGGCGGTAAAACGTCAGTTCCCCAATAGCGGTACAAGTCGTGTCGGAGTGAAGCCCAAAACACCCTGAGATAACACTGGAAGCCTACCAGTATATCTCGCTTGCCCTGGCCAGGGACTACTCGTGTAATGGCTCTCCTAGACACAGCGCGATGTCAACCCCCAATACCGGGAGAGACGAATCTTGTCTAACCGTCACTGCCTCCAAGTGCTTCGGGACTGCACCCAACCACTACCTGTTTGCGCGACTCCTTTGAGCCGTGGTAGGGTAGTGATCAAAGTGCAGTGGGAACACACTTTAGGCGAAGTGCCAGTGTCAAGTCAGCGGACTAAGCTGTACTCATGTCACCTGGGAACTGATAACTGACGATAGGTATAATACCAACCTGTCAGTTCCCGACGAGTCCTGTCCAGTGTACTCGTAACCTAACGAGCACCCGTATACTATCTCCAGTACGACGTACTGATGGCTGTGGGACAGACCATCTCCCACACTGGGATGAGAAGCGCATACGCTAGTCTACTCCGGAGTATCGATGCCCTGTCTCGATAGTCCTGCGACTAGGGACCTGTATAAGGATGTGCTTATAGATTACCCAGCCCCCACTAGTGTGACTGCCATCACAACGCTGGTAATCAAGCAAAGATCCTAAGGGCTCCACTAATGCGTATAGGTGATATCGCAAAATAAACACATGTACACATTGAAGTAGAAACAAACCAAGTAGCATACTACTATATTGAGCAAGATTGTTTATACAAGGTGAATATCCCAAGCTTCCATTAAGTAATATACAAACTAGTATGATACAGTAATGGCCTCTAGGGCATATACACTAACATCTATCCTCTTATGTACATATGTACGATTCTAGGATCGGGTGCAGAGGTGTTGGACGTGGCACGGATAGACAGGGCTGAGGCCGGATCAGACTAACCGAGGCGTCCCGGTGAGTAGATGTACACATCTATGGGGGGATCGTCTGGATGGCGCGAGGCGCCCGATGGTTTAGTATTAATTGTAGTACTTGCATTATATGCGTAGTTCCCTAGTTATGCATCTCGTTGCATTGCATCATCTCGTATGTGTGTGTGTGTGTGTGTGTGTGTGTGTGTGTGTGTGTGTGTGTGTGTGTGAGATACCGTCTCATATGACACTTGCACCATTACCATTGGTTCATGCCGCACGTACACTATTTATGCGAACACACATGCCATTGGTAATTGCTACGTCACGAACACTATAGAACTTGTTTAGGATCGATAATTGTGCATATGCATCGTATATAATCCGTGGACTTATACACGCATATTCATTTCATTAAGATGGATACGTAGGATTTGTTAGTTATATATACCTACCTCATTGCATCATGATTCCTGCATAGTTTCTGGACGTATTTCGCATGGTATATAAAACCGTATCATAGATTTCCATATCACTGGCATGTTTATATATTGTGATTCTCCTCGAAGATTTCAGTATTTATGAGATTTCTGGGTTTTTTTTTGGGAAAAACCGCAAGAATTTATAAACTTATTATCCTTTTAAAATGAAAGTTGCGGTTTTCTCGTGATGTATATGTCGTCCACCATGAGTTTTAATGATCGCTGTTGGTTTTCGAGACCCGATTCGAGAAGTAGGATGAACCCTTTTGGGTACATGGTGGGCCCGGTACGATACCCCGGTGTCATTACCCGAAAAGTACGGAACATGACCGGCACTTAAATTACGAAACGTCTCGTGGCGTACCAAATCTAAGTAAGCCAAAACCCAGAAATCAAAAGCACGTAAAGCAGTAGAGTGAAGGAAAAACCAATTTAAATCAAGTAGTTTAGCAACATAAGTCGAAATATGCATTTTTAAAATTACAAGTCTTTTCTGAAAATTTCGGCAGAGTTTCCTTTGTAAATACTGGCCCCGAACAGGGTACAACATGATAAATATATACATCAATGATCAAACGCATCCCCAGGCGGGAGCTAGCTCTTCGTCAATCGACGACCACAACCACGCAAAAAATATAGTATACAACGCCGAAGGGCGAGGATCAAAACTCAAAAGAAAACTCAAAACAACATGAAATCCATAATAATACAATGCGTGACCCTAAGGTCGAAAGAATATAAATCACTGGTCTCTAAATCTGAATAAATATACAAGTTTGGTTGATGGAGTCAGTAGATACAACTGAATAAAATGAGGTACAATAGTGGTCACGATACAAGTGAACCCACCTACCAAAGCAATCACCCAGAAAGGAAGCACTGTGTCAGTAAAGCCGTAACGGAACCTGTACGGCAAAATCTACAAGAAACTGTGGCACAACGGGGGTGAGTTGCCAACTCGTGAGTAGAAAACATCACCGAGCAGAAACCGTATGTATGACACAATCCTAGGTCAATACGATCAAAACATATATATATCCTCAATAAGATAAAGTCTAAAGCATGAAAATGTGGCAAAGGTAAACATCTAACCCAAGTGTAATACCGAGTGCTCGTGTCAGTGTCTCAGGTAGCAACATATCATATGAATGAGGTATGAATGCATGAAAACAGGAATACATGTAAATGAAGAAACTGCTTTCATAATTTAGTGAGATTTCTGTATATTTAAAATGAGGTATCATCAATGAAATCAACATAAACAGTGTCTAGCATCAACACAAAACATAAATCCCAAAATCTCAGGCTCCGGCTATCCGAACTGGCCCGTATCATCAAATCTCAATACCTCAATATCTCAAATCTCAGTGTCTCAATCTCACTATCTAGGGCGCCGTCAGTCCGGATCGGCCCCTAACATCAATCACATGACCACGAACGGTATCCTCCGGATATCCGACGCGTCAGGTAAAATCACCGGTAGGCAGTCTGCCCCTGCCGGGCTCATCTCTACACCTCGATCTTCTTGCCCCGGGATACCTTACCGGGTCCACCATGTACCCGCAGATGGTTCATCCAACTCCTCGAATCGGGTCTCAAAATCCATCTCATAACCGAGAAAACATCATGGTGGACGACTCATACATCATGAGAAAACCGCATATTTCATTTTAAAAAGAGAGAGAGAGAGAGAGAAGTTTATACATATTCTTGCGGTTTTCTCCCAAATCCAGGAAATCTCATGAAAATCCGAAATCCAATCATCAATAGCGAGTAAACAGTGAATATAGGCATAAAACTCCATAATGCTGCATAACAGTGAATAATAATATGCATGAAATAGTAAGTAATAACTCCAATGTCTAAACTGGCATGTAAGGCAAGTACACTAATATCATGTCGAGACTATCAGCTAACAAGCTATGTCAATGAAATAGTATTCTCTAAAGTGTACATGACATGGCAATTACCGATGATGATGTGTGTGAGCCGGCAAGTAAGTGTACGTGGAACATACGCATCATCGGTAATGGTGCTGGTGTCCTGACAGCATGATATCAATAATGGTATATGAAAACACAATATAAGCATGCGATGCGAAGCGAACAGCAATAATATGCGGGAGCTGAATATCAAATATAATGATAACGAATCTACATATGCTTAAGTATGAGTCGTACAGTTTTGCCATTTGAAATAATACGAATCGTGTGTTTAGAAAATAGGGACTACGGTGTTTTTAAGAAAATGTACGTCCTTTGAAATATCTGTAGAATCCCTTGGCCTATCTTTAAAAGTACTCACGATTCGTTAGGTTTTGAAATAGGTATAACCCGAATCTAATCTATCATTTACATGTAAATTGCAGGGCTAAACTAAAAAGCTGATCGAAAGGTAAGGAAACCGCCTAACATCTAAGTCGATACATACACACACACACACACACACAAATATAACAGTCGGTGATCCCGCCTCAAAGGTATCCCATACGATACAATATCTATAACATGTCATCCTCACGTCAAGAGTGCGGATCTATCATCAATATAGCTCGTACGGTAAATCCGTCGTACAACATCCCAAATCTGGGTATGGGTTAATGTCACATCAATCACATTATTCACCTGGTATCCTCTTTATCAAACATCATAATCCGGGGTACTGATCTACGTTAAATACAATACTGATACCATCTATGTATGCATGCGTGTGTATGAAACACCATGTCAAAGGACCCGCTAAAATATCATGTCGTATCTCAAATATGAACCCTGTCACATCACCGATCTCATGGCCTCAAGCCCAATCTCATCGACTCATCTCAAATCCCAAGTATTATCCTCATAATCCATGTATATGTATACGTGTATATATATATATACATACATAGTCCCATGCCCATGTGTATATATATATATATGATTTTTAGAGTTTTCACCTTGATTGTTAGAGTTTTCACCGTGTCGTATTTAAAAAGAGTTTTGAATTTACCGCAATCAAAACGGTGTTGTTTGTAGCGAGCCGCGATGAGTACGGGTCGTCCGAAGGGAGATGATAAGTTTCTAGGCTTGTTTTAACGAGTTAACGTCGTGTTTTGATTTGTTGGTAAAACTAAATGTCGTAACAAGGATATGTATAAAAAAGAGACTTGTTAAGGGTAGTAATATGTTAGATTGTATGAAGGTGATATTTGCCGATTCCTTATAGCTCCAACTGTGGTATTGACACTAAAGCAATAGGTAACAACACGAATTAGGGAACTTGAAATACGGTATTTGCGGCATTTCGCTAAATCCGATTTCCTGGTCCCTTGTCCTTCCATTGTTATCTCTTGATTTTAGCCTTCGGCAAACCACTAGCAATCCGGTCATGATTAGGAATCATCACTATCGTGGTAGGACAGGATACCTAGTGGAGCAGAATTGCGAGTGATTTGCACGAAGTTTCAATTGCAAAGTTTTAGGTTTTTAAAGTTTAAACAAAAGACATCTTCAAATACAATCTAACCATATTACACCCTTAACAAGTAAAAATATTACTCAAACATATACAAAAAGTAAAAAGAATGAAATGAGAAATGATTAACAAACATAAAAAAAAATGCAAGGAAAGAAAGATAAAAAGGGAACCGATGAATCCAAGTGCGAATATCTCCAAGTGCTCTTAAGCTCGGTGAAATGTGAAATCCAAATACCAAACTTTAAGGTTGCAAGCTCACTTAAGAGGTTGCAAGATCAAAGTAAAGCAAGAATTTCACAATTGCAATTATGTAAAATAGAACAAGACATGTAATAAAAATGAGAACTTTTATTGAATAGAAAACATGTTACAAAAGATCTTGAAGTCAAGAACCTAAGCCTTAACCTTGCAAGTTCAAATGAGAAGTTGCAAGGTCAAGACAAAGGGCAAAAGCTCAAGAATTAAAAAAGAAATTACAAGAATTCTAAAACAAAACTAAAAAAAAGCTATCCCTTTCCTCATGCCTCTGGTCTATATTTATAGGCTCAGAAAGAGAATAAATAAACAATAAAATCAAGACCAACTGGCTGCAAGGGGGGTGTGTGAAAAGCTGGGGCCCACTGGAGCATGTGGGGCCGGCCAGGCCAGTTTTGTGGGGAAGGGGCTCGGCCCAAAACTGATGGTAGGGTCTAGAATTTGGTGCGTCATCTTTTGTTGTCCCCAGTGTCTCTTTGGTCCAGTTTATTTTCTCTGTTTTGACCTAGTTTGCACCCAGTGCTTGGAGGGAAATTTGAATCTTCAATTCAACACATAATCTTTACCATTAAATGCTCATTATTTCATTCCCACATGTGCCTAAATCCATGGCTGCCCCCATTATGGTCTTGTTGATTTGTCCATTTGATTTTATTTTGCACTTATTATTGGAGGGAATTTTTGAATCTTTAAATCAACACATAATCCTTAGCATTGAATGCACATTACTTCATATCCACATGTGCCTAAAAGTCTTGTGTACACACTTATTTTTGTTGGACCATTTAGAAAAAAAAAGTGTGTATACAAACTTGTTGCAAAAAGAAACTCATGAAGTATCGGTCGGTTTGCGGTTCTGGTTGTAGTGTCGGCTCTGAATTGATATATCCGTGCTTTTGAATGTATTTACAGTATTATGTCATGGATACCTATAATCTGTAATACTGAGCAGACACTGGTTAATAATACCGTTAAATACAACAAATAGATAATGCATGAGCGGTATTAGAATGCAGTTTTCTTATATGAAAAAATACCCCCAAACTTATCTTTTGCTCATCCCGAGCAAAACAAAAAGAATCCTGACTTCACTTTCGCAGGGAAAGCGATTGCATTGAGCTCGTGCAACAAGCCATTAAACCTCTAGGTGTCCCTAGTAGGAGGAGTGTTGCTCCTGAGGGTTTTCAGCGGATACTACCCACAAAATCCCGTCAAGCTAGTTTTGCGAAATAACTGTGATTCCAACCCTAAGGTTTTGTTTTAAAGATAGAAATTCTAATACCCCAAATCTAGAACTACCGAACCTTTATTTTTCATACCTCTCTTCTTATTTAACTTAAGATTTTATATGTCTTTACGTGCAGTGCAAATAGTGTCGTTAAGTTTCAGAAGGATCGATTAAAGTCGTCATGTCATAAAATAAAACCTAGATAAAAACTTAAAAATGATCACATAGGTTTTATAAAGAGTTAAGTATTTCTCAAGTTTCGTTTTCAAGTTAGGTTTCAAATTCAGAATTTTTATCTTCCTTAACAGGAAACTAGGTCTTATTTTTCACTCCACCTTTTTCTTGTTTTCATTTCATACACACCTCTGTGAACGTGCAATAGTCTTTATCATAGAATAAAACCTTCATATCTCCGCTAGAAATACTTTTTTTATAAAAACCTGTCTTTTGTCAAGATTATTCTCACACAAAGAACCGTTAGGAATTTTAATTCGGAGAGAACACTTACTTGACTTTGTTTTAATCTGGACTTTCTAGGTTTCTTAACGAGCTTTGGGCCAATGCTTCCAAACCAGTTGGCTTTAGGGCATAGGTATAGAGACACCCGAGCGGACTTAATTACTCAAGTTACCTAGGCCCTAAAACAAAAGACCAATTTTTGCGTGAAAATCATGATGATTTAATGCGAACGGAGATATAACCGGTAGTTCAATTGTTTTTTTGGTTAAAAGACGTGTTTAGTGGGTTAGGTGTGTAATCATTCCAATCAAGTTCAAGATGGGTTATTTTTCAGAATTAGTTCCAATTAAGGCATCAATAACATCCCTTCATATCCGCTTCATTTCATAAACTATTCTCGATATTACTTATTTCAGAACAAACCTATTTGATCCTTAGAAAATAATTTATCCATTTAAAAGTTTTCAGACACAATAGACTTGTCATCTAATTTTCAAAAACTCACAACACGTGTAGTATGATGTAAAAACGTATATTAGCTATAGTTAATTTCAAAGGAGGGTTATCTATCAGGTTTTCAAAATCTAAAAATAGGATTTAGTTATTCCTATCTTATCAAACAAAACCGTCGAAATATTTAATCTAAGTTCTCCTACTAGCTAACTTGACGACAAAGTTTTTATGTTTTTTGAAATTTTTTTCGATTTTTGTAGGGTTTTTTTAAAATATGTAAGCAAATGCAGAATATACAAATGAATGCGAAGGTTAGAAATGCATACCGAGCGTACCCCCAAACTTAAACTGGACAGTGCACCCACTGTCATTGTACATCAAGATGGCGAAAATATTGAAGGGTCAAAAACGTCAGTTAGATATACCTTTTTTTTAATAAAAATGAAAAACTGAGCAATCACCAGACAAGATTGCTCGTCAAAAATGGATATGCACCGGACAAGAATATCCACATATATATACAAAGGAAAATCGTATATACATACCCCCAGACTTATTTGAAATAGTGTCCACTGTTTCGGCTGGATAACCGAAGTTTGGTGGTAGGCAGAGGAGGAATATGCATGGTAAACCGGCTCCTGCAAGAGCAGGAGCTCCTCTGATAGTTTAGCGCTAAGGTACGGTTTCAGTGTGTGTCCGTTTACTTTGAAAAGCGAACCGTCCTTTGGATTTTCCAAATCCACCGCGCCGTGTAGATGTACAGTCTTCACAACAAAGGGTCCCTTCCAGCGAGATCTGAGCTTACTGTCACGACCCGAAAGAACGGAACATGACTGGCACTTAGACTACGAACGTCTCAACGCGTACGTATTCTAAGTAAGCCGAAACCCAGAAATCCAAACCAAGAAAAGTAGTAGAGTATAAGAAAAACCATTTTAAATCAACCAGTTTGCAATATAATATACAACGCCTAAAGGCGAGGATCACAACAGAAAAGGAAACTCCAATCAGCATGAAATCCACAGAAATATAACGCGCGACTCTAAGGTCGAAAGAATAAACATCACTGATCTCAATCTAAAATAAGTACATGTTTGGTTGATGGAACTTCTAGATACAACTGAAATATAATATACAATGTATAATGATGGGTACGATACAAATAAACCCACCTACTAGCATGTCACCCGAAAGAAACAGTGCCCGCAAAGCCGTAATGAAACCTGTACGGCAAACCTGCAAGAAACTGGGGCACAACGGGGGTGAGTTGCCAACTCGTGAGTAGAAAAAGATCTACGAACAGAAATCGCATGTATAACGCAATCTTAGGTCATACGATCACAATATATAATCCTCAAATATATAACTGGCAGCCTATAATAAAGACTAGGGTAAATATCTAACCCAAGTGTAATCCCATATGCCCGTGTCAGTGCCTCAGGTAGCAATATATCATATGGATGATGTATGAATGCATGAAACAGAATGCATGTACTGAAGAAGACTGCTTTCATAAATTAGTGAGATTTCTGTATTTTTAAAATGAGGTATCATAATGAAATCAGCATAAAACAGAGCCTAGCATTGGCATAAAACATAAATCCCAATATCTCGATATCTCTGTATCACAATCTCTATACCTCAATATCTCTAAATCTCAATGTCTCAATCACAATATCCAGGGCGCCATTAGTCCAGACAGGCCACGACCATCCATCTCAAGACCACGACGGTATCCTCCAGATATCCGACGCGTCGGGTAAAATCACCGGTCGGTCGTGCTCTCCTGCACAGCTCAACGCCATCTCCTGCGATCTTCTTTTCCCGGGATACCACACCGGGCTTACCATGTACCCGAAACGGCTCATCCGCCTCCTCGAATCGGGTCTCGAAATCCATCAGCAAAACTCATGGTGGACAACTCATACATCATGGGAAAACCGCACTTTTTATTTAAAAAGAGAGAAAGCAGTTTATATATGTTTTGCGGTTTTCCTCCAAATCCAGAAAATCTCATGAAAATCCGAATCCAAATCATCAATAGCATGTAAAACCATGAATATAGGCATGAGAATCCATGAACGCGGCAAAACAATGAATAACAATATACATGAAGTGACAAGTAATAGCTACAATGTCCAAGCAGGCATATAAGGCAAGTACACTAATATCATGTCAAACTACTAGCTAACAAGCTAAATCAAGCAATAATATTCTCTAAGTGTACGTGACATGGTAATTACCGATGAAGATGTGTGTGCGCCGGCAAGTAAGTGTACGTGGTACATACGCATCATCGGTAATGGTGCTGGTGTCCTAACAGCAGGATATCAATAATAGAATATGAATCACAATAGTATGCGATGCGGAGCAACAATAATATTGTGCGGGAGCTGAGTACTAAACATAATGATAGCTAAACTACATCTAATGTCATAAGAGTCATACAGCTAAACCAACTATAGGGTTGAGCTAATAGGCTAACTGCAGGTAAGGGAAACCGCCTAACCTATGAGTCGATATATATATATATATATATATATATATATATATATATATATATATATATATATATA
The DNA here is from genome assembly GCA_030015575.1 of Agapanthus africanus. NCBI lineage: Eukaryota > Viridiplantae > Streptophyta > Magnoliopsida > Asparagales > Amaryllidaceae > Agapanthus > Agapanthus africanus. The sequence goes on from JASDDO010000026.1 coordinate 227,301,065, forward strand.
TATATATATATATAGTCGGTGATCCCGTCTCGAAAATATCACATCCGATACCATATCTCAATAATCGGTTATTCCCAAGTCAAGAGTGTGGATCAAATATCAAAATATAGCTCGTACATAAATCCGTCGTACGACATTCCCAAATCTGGGTACGGGTTAATATCACATTCGTCATATCATTCATCTGGTATTTTCTTTATCAAATATCATAATCCGGGTACTGACCTACGACTAGTACAATGCTAATATCGTCGCTATAATCATGATCTGACTACTGATCGACAATCCCGTACAGACCGATATCATCATCATATATCGTCAATATAATCATACTCTGACTACCGAATGACAGCTTTTAGCAAATCGATATCATCAACACATATCAGCATAAGGAGGTATACATCGCCCAAAGCGGCCTATCATAAACATCTTATCATATCATATCATATCATGTCTCGTAATATACTCACATGTCGATCATTATATATATATATCACTATGCATATGGCATCGTCATACACAGATCCGTTATAATATCAGGTCGTATCTCAAGTACGAATCCTGCCATATCATCGATATCATAATCTCAGATCAGACTCATCGACTTATCTCAATCCTATGTATCATTCTCAAATTCATATGTGAACACATAGTCCTATACCCAAGTGAGCACATAACTATATAGAATCCCATAAGCACATATGAATAAGTATGTATGCAAGTATGTATGTGTGTGAGTGTGTATGTGTAGTGCACCCATTATTCTAGGGTTTCGTAACGATATACCAATATGCATCCTAAACATGTCATTAATCCCAAACAACATATAATAATTGTTGGTGTGTATACGCATCCGGATACAACACCACGAACTGCGGGGGTGCTAATCGCCATCCACCCGACTTCTCCCCGTAGATATAAATCTACTTACCTTGCTTATGTGTGCCGATGCCGATGTCGCCATTTGCATCTCCAACGCCTCGACGCCACGTGGGGTACCTACAAGGATATCACAAACGCTAAAGCACATAAAAACCATGTCGGAAACCAAAATGGTACACGCTACGTCTATAAGTAAAAACCTATTGCCTCACATGCAAACACAGCCAATATCCCTCTGCCGTTGGCGTTTAAACGCCACCCGACAGAAACGAATCATCGAATACCAAAAATCCATGCTAAACAAGTCGTAAATCATTCGCCAACTCAAGAAAATCAACCCAGATTCTACCCTGATTGGAATCAGACAAAATTAGACATACGCAGGGTCAAGTTTACAGGTAAAAGAGCCGTGCACCAAAAACGAGGGAGGTTCCCCCTGCTCTGGCCGCAAATTGCGGCCAGGGGGAATATATCTGCGGCCAGAAAATAGAGTTGGGGGATAGGGCTTTGGTTGTTGGTTTCTATCTGCCTGCATATCTCACTGCCAAGTCAAAATTATTTTAGGGTATCTCGGGTTGATAGCAGTTTTCAGAAAGGCTAGAAAGTCGACAAAATCGCTAAAATATGCCAAGTCGAAACTTTCAGGTAACTAATTGGAAATCTGGGGTATCTTGGTTAAACTGGTCTTAAACACACCTAATAAGGTTACACTAGCAATCAAAACCATCACTTGGCCAAATCTCACTCAAATTTTCCAAAAACTAGCACTAATCTACATAATATACTAAATTTCAGCTCCATAACCATAACCAAGCAAGAATGGAGTTGGGTTGCAAGATTATACCTCAAGGGGTCCTAGAATGAAGGAGAAGGTAAGGAGGAAGGAGGAAGGGCTGTTGCTGGACTGCTGCTACAGCTGCTGGTGTTGCTTTTGCAGCTAATGCTGTTCTGCTTGTTTTTGTTGCAGTGGCTGCAGCTGCTGCTTGCAATTCTCTTTCTTCTTGTGTGTGTGTTGCAGTTGCTACTGCTGGGCTGTTGTGTTGGTTTAGTTGGTGTGTTAGTTTGTAGTGAGGTTGAAGTATATGATGGTGTGTTGAAGTTGTTGATGGGGTTGCTGCTGATGCAGCAGAGGTTTGGGCTGATGTTGTTATATCAGCTGCTGTTGCAGCAGCTGATGCTGAGCCGAAGTCGTGGTATATGTTGTTGCTGTTGTGGTTGCTTTGGTGAAGTGTGAGAGTGATGATGTAGTGTTGTGTTGTTTGAATGATGTTGTTGCAGCTGATGTTGATGAAAATTGGGGCTGAAGTTGTGCTGATGTTGGCTGATGTTACTGTTGCTTATAGCAGCAGCTGATGCTGTTTTCTGGGCTGAAGCTGCTGATGTATGATGATGATGCTACTGCTGAGCTGAAGTGTTGGGGTGTTGTGTGTGAGGTGTAGGATTGATGGTGGTGTGGTGTTTGAGTGAGAAGGAGAGATGTGATAGTTATGAAAAAGTTTTGAAATGAAAAGGGATTGTGACATAACCTATAGCCACCTCTCTCTCTCTCTCTTAATAGATGCTAGCATGACAACCTTCATGGCTCTCTCTCTAGCTATAAGTCAACCCATAAACAATTTAAATCTTAAGAACTAAAACCCCTTAATCAAGCTAATTAACCGAACCAAATGGGTTAGACCACCATGGTCATCTAATCATGGTTAACCCTAGGCTACCATGAGTCCAAAACATGGAACAAGTGTGACAAGTGTGGAAAATGTTATGTGCACATTTTGCACAAAATGCCGAAAATCCAATTAGCGATTTTTAATCGCGATTAACACTAAAATGGCATATACTTAAGCATAAAAACTTAAAAATGGCATATTTCCACAAAATAACCTATTTTAGAATTTCCATAATTTTCTCCAGAATTTTCACCATTTATCGGTATTTAATTATACCGAAATATTAAAATATTCATTAAAAATTAATGTTAAATTATGAAAATTCCCAAAAATAATATTTTATTTTTTTGAAATGTTACAATCTTCCCCCCTTAAAGAAATTCGGTCCCCGAATTTAAAATTAAACCCCCAAATTCTAAAACATTTCAATAAAATGTCCAGGTCAACGGGGCTCCGAAATCATCAATACATAAAACGCATCGTAGCGCGATACATGCGCTAAAAATCCAAATCCGGTGCATTCATCATGCACGAAATCATGAAATCCAATATCAAACGCCGAACACGCGCAAAATCCAATCAGGTGCATAAAGTGCACAAAACAAATATCGAGCATCACCATCGAAATCGAAGTCTAGTGCATCCAAGTGCACAAAATACGAATCACTGCACTGTAGCATATGTGAACTATACCGAGTACAAAAACCAAATCGTATGCGTGCATACGCACGAAATTAACTCAAATGTATGAAACCCATAAAATCACAAACATGCGAAACCAAGGCACGAAAACGATATCAAGTGCAACAACTGTGCAAAAAGCGTAAATACTCAGTAGACGCAACCATGGCGCATGAAAACAACATCATGAAACTCAATCATCAAAACCAAATCATGCGAATAAATCGCCCAAAATACCGAAATCAAGCATGGCGGAATAGTCCCGCTCAAGCGCATCCTCCAAGAATCTCTGGCCAACTGTCATGGTCACTCATAGCATATTTCATCGGCGATCCTGAATTCTGGCCTGCTGGTGTGCGTAACATGACCACTCCTGGGTCCAAGTCTTCTCCGTGGATTACCAATCTCACGATCCATCGGCTCATCAGCCCTGTTTGACGTGCTAACGGGGACGATTCCGTTTTGGCACTTTTCTGGTCATCTCTTGGTCAATCATCGCGACCACTCGTAAAGCAACATGTCACTGGCGTCGGCCTCTGGCTCTCTGAATGCATGTGGCACATCTGATCCTAGGTGCAAATATCTTAGCAGCAGTATCCTGAAAGGAATCCTGCTCAAGGTCTCTTCCAAGTCTCATCTCTGCCAACAGTCCGGAAGTCATCGTCCCTTACTATATCTGCTTCTTACTCCGGAACGATTGCATATTCATCGCGACTACTTTTGGAAGGTACATCTAAGTACTATGCCTCGGCATGCGTATCGCATGTCGGCGGGGTAGAACGTCATCTTATCCAGGTCTTGCACGAACCTCTTACTCCACTTCCTCTAATGTCGACTTCTTCGGACTCGTCTCGTCGTGGCTGCATGGATCGAGCTCCAACGGCTATCCTCATATCTGGGGTCTCCCAAGAAATGCATCTTACCATCTAGCATCCGAATGAAGTCGAACCATTTGATCCAGTCGTCAAAACCATAGTCCCCCAAGAGCTCAACATCTTAGGTACAATATAATAGTATCGAGTACATACCATAGCATCGGTGGTCCAGCCGTAGAAGGGCAAACCCAAGCCTCACTAATGGTGCCGAGGAACTGCCGCAAACCCTAAGGTTCAAAGGCTTTCACACGGTCATTATGTCGAGTTGGGGTTTCATTCTTCTAGAGGGTCCATAGAATTGCCTGCATGTTTTTCCGAATACTTTAAACTTTGGAACAATAAGTTTCTGACATTCGATCGTCTCTGTCGACTCTCAACGTCTCCGCGTGAAGTCGTCTCTAGCTGGATTCAATCTATCTCATGACCTCGCATCTGGGTAGCGAACGAACCACCCGTCCTAGTCATTCATCCTCGGTGACTAGCGACCTTCTATCATCCCTTAGTATCACTCGTACTGCAATAGCTCCGACATCTGGGACAAGATCTCGTCGTTCGCAGTAACAACTGGCTCACTCATCTGCACGCTGAACCGTGCCTCAATCATCATGGATAAGCAACACTTCAACGGTCATCAAAGTCTGGCTGGCCTCTATCAGTGGCTCAATCCTCTGGTGCACATCGGCACGTCCGAGTAATCTCATACAGCGATCCATCCCACGCTCGTGGCGCAAAAACACAACAGAAAGACACATCTCTGCAATCGTGTGTCGCCGGAATCATGCCCTGGTCAGTCCTCGTTCGTAACGAGCTCGCGCTGACCGCAACTCTAGCCGTAGCACTCCCTGCCCGTAATCGTGGCAGCAAAACCATAACTGGTACCGATGAGGCTAGATCAGGAATGAATATGATACTGAACAAGGAAATTTGCATCCTAAGGCTTCTTAAGTGGAGTGGCTTGTCGTAAATATGCCGCGGAACAAACACACGGTACGTTACTCTACTTTAGTCACCTATTCCATCAACCAAGGGTCATCCTATGCTCCGAAGGTAAAACCTAACGCTCTGATACCAACTTTGTCATGACCCGAAAGAACGGAACATGACCGGCACTTAGACTACGAACGTCTCAACGCGTACGTATTCTAAGTAAGCCGAAACCCAGAAATCCAAACCAAGAAAAGTAGTAGAGTGTAAGAAAAACCATTTTAAATCAACCAGTTTGCAATATAATATACAACGCCTAAAGGCGAGGATCACAACAGAAAAGGAAACTCCAATCAGCATGAAATCCACAGATATATAACGCGCGACTCTAAGGTCGAAAGAATAAACATCACTGATCTCAATCTAAAATAAGTACATGTTTGGTTGATGGAACTTCTAGATACAACTGAAATATAATATACAATGTATAATGATGGGTACGATACAAATAAACCCACCTACTAGCATGTCACCCGAAAGAAACAGTGCCCGCAAAGCCGTAATGAAACCTGTACGGCAAACCTGCAAGAAACTGGGGCACAACGAGGGTGAGTTGCCAACTCGTGAGTAGAAAAAGATCTACGAACAGAAATCGCATGTATGACGCAATCTTAGGTCATACGATCACAATATATAATCCTCAAATATATAACTGGCAGCCTATAATAAAGACTAGGGTAAATATCTAACCCAAGTGTAATCCCATATGCCCGTGTCAGTGCCTCAGGTAGCAATATATCATATGGATGATGTATGAATGCATGAAACATAATGCATGTACTGAAGAAGACTGCTTTCATAAATTAGTGTGGTTTCTGTTTTTTTAAAATGAGGTATGATAATGAAATCAGCATAAAACAATGCCTAGCATCGGCATAAAATATAAATCCCAATATCTCGATATCTCTGTATCACAATCTCTGTACCTCAATATCTCAAAATCTCAATGTCTCAATCACAATATCCAGGACGCCGTCAGTCCAGACCGGCCCCTACCATCCATCTCAAGATCACGACGGTATCCTCCGGATATCCGACGCGTCGGGTAAAATCACCGGTCGGTTGTGCTCCCCTGCACAGGCTCAACGCCATCTCCTGCGATCTTCTTGCCCCGGGGTACCGTACTGGGCCAACCATGCACCCGAAACGGTTCATCCGTCTCCTCGAATCGGGTCTCGAAATTCATCAGCAAAACTCATGGTGGACGACTCATATATCATGGGAAAACCGCACTTTTTATTTAAAAAGAGAGAAAGCAGTTTATATATGTTTTGCGGTTTTCCTCCAAATCCAGAAAATCTCATGAAAATCCGAATCCAAATCATCAATAGCATGTAAAACCATGAATATAGGCATGAGAATCCATGAACGCGGCATAACAATGAATAACAGTATGCATGAAGTGACAAATAATAGCTACAATGTCCAAGCTGGCATATAAGGCAAGTACACTAATATCATGTCAAACTACTAGCTAACAAGCTAAATCAAGCAATAATATTCTCTTAGTGTACGTGACATAGCAATTACCGATGAAGATGTATGTGCGCCGGCAAGTAAGTGTACGTGGTACATACGCATCATCGGTAATGGTGCTGGTGTCCTAACAGGAGGATATCAATAATAGAATATGAATCACAATAGTATGCGATGCGGAGCAACAATAATAATGTGCGGGAGCTGAGTACTAAACACAATGATAGCTAAACTGCATCTAATGTCATAAGAGTCATACAGCTAAACCAACTATAGGGCTGAGCTAATAGGATAACTGCAGGTAAGGGAAACCGCCTAACCTCTGAGTCGATACATATATATATATATATATATATATATATATATATATATATATATAGTCGGTGATCCCGTCTCGATAATATCACATCTATTACCATATCTCTATAATCGGTTATTCCTAAGTCAAGAGTGAGGATCAAACATCAAAATATAGCTCGTACGTAAATCGGACGTACGACATCCCCAAATCTGGGTACGGGTTAATATCACATTAGTCATATCATTCATCTGGTATTCTCTTTATCAAATATCATAATCCGGGTACTGACCTATAACTAGTACAATGCTAATATCATCACTATAATCGTGATCTAACTACTGATCGAAAGTCCCGTACATACCGATATCATCATCATATATCGTCAATATAATCATACTCTGACTACCGAATGACAGCCTCTAGCAAATCGATATCATCAACACATATCAGCATAAGGAGGTATACATCGTCCAAAGTGGCCTATCATAAACATCTTATCATATCATATCATATCATGTCTCGTAATATACTCACATATCGATCATTATATATATATCACTATGCACATGGCATCGTCATCCACAGATCCGCTATAACATCAGGTCTTATCTTAAGTACGAATCCTGCCATATCATCGATATCATAATCTCATATCAGACTCATCGACTCATCTCAATCCCATGTATCATCCTCAAATCCGTATGTGAACACATCGTCCCATACCCATGTGAGCACATAACTATATAGAATCCAATAAGCACATATGAATAAGGATGTATGCAAGTATGTATGTGTATGTGTAGTGCACCAACTATTCTAGTAACGATATACCAATATCCATCCTAAACATGTCATTAATCCCAAACAACATATAATAATTGTTGGTGTGTATACGCATCCATATACACCACCACGAACTGCGGGGGTGCTATACGCCATCCACCCGACTTCTCCCCGTAGATATAAATCTACTCACCTTGCTTATGTGTGCCGATGCCGATGTCGCCATTTGCATCTCCAATGCCTCAACGCCACGTGGGATACCTACAAGGATATCACAAATGCTAAAGCACAAAAAAACCATGTCGGAAACCAAAATGGTACACGCTATGTCTATAAGTAAAAACCTATAGCCTCACGTGCAAACACAGCCAATATCCCTCTGCCGTTGGCGTTCAAACGCCACCCGACATAAACGAATCATCGAATACAAAAAATCCATGCTAAACAAGTCGTAAATCATGCGCCAACTCAAGAAAATCACCTCACATTCTATCCTGATTGGAATCATACAAAACTAGACATACCCAGGGTTAAGTTTACAGGTAAAGAGCCGTGCACCAAAAACGAAGGGGTTTCCCCCTGCTCTGGCCGCAAATTGCGGCCAGGGGGAATATATCTGCGGCCAGAAAATGGAGTTGGGGGCTAGGGCTTTGGTTATTGGTTTCTATCTGCCTGCATATCTCACTACCAAGTCAAAATTATTTTAGGGTATCTCGGATTGATAGCAGTTTTCAGAAAGGCTAGAAAGTCGACAAAATCGCTAAAATACGCCAAGTCGAAACTTTCTGGTAACTAACTGGAAATCTGGGGTATCTTGGTTAAACTGGTCTTAAACACACCTAATAAGGTTACACTAGCAATCAAAACCATCACTTGGCCAAATCTCACTCAAATTTTCCAAAAACTAGCATTAATCTACATACTATACTAAATTTCAGCTACATAACCATAACCAAGCAAGAAGGGAGTTGGGTTGCAAGATTATACCTCAAGGGGTCCTAGAATGAAGGAGAAGGGAAGGAGGAAGGAGGAAGGAGGAAGGAGGAAGGGCTGTTGCTGGACTGCTGCTACAGCTGCTGGTGTTGCTTTTCCAGCTGATGCTGTTCTGCTTGTTTTTGTTGCAGTGGCTGCAGCTGCTGCTTGCAATTCTCTTTCCTCTTGTGTGTGTGTTGCAGCTGCTACTGCTGGGCTGTTCTGTTGGTTTAGTTGGTGTGTTGGTTTGTAGTGAGGTTGAAGTATATGATGGTGTGTTGATGTTGTTGATGGGGTTGCTGCTGATGCAGCAGAGGTTTGGGCTGATGTTGTTATATCAGCTGCTGTTGCATCAGCTGATGCTGAGCTGAAGTCGTGGTATATGTTGTTGCTGTTGTGGTTGCTTTGGTGAAGTGTGAGAGTGATGATGTAGTGTTGTGTTGTTTGAATGATGTTGTTGCAGCTGATGTTGATGAAAATTGGGGCTGAAGTTGTGCTGATGTTGGCTGATGTTACTGTTGCTTATAACAGCAGCTGATGCTGTTTTCTGGGCTGAAGCTGCTGATGTAGGATGATGCTACTGCTGAGCTGAAGTGTTGGGGTGTTGTGTGTGAGGTGTAGGATTGATTGTGGTATGGTGTTTGAGTGAGAGGGAGAGATGTGATAGTTATGAAAAAGTTTTGAAATGAAAAGGGATTGTGACATAACCTATAGCTACCTCTCTCTCTCTCTTAATAGATGCTTGCATGACAACCTTCATGGCTCTCTCTCTAGCCATAAGTCAACCCATAAACAATTTAAATCTTAAGAACTAAAACCCCTTAATCAAGCTAATTAACCGAACCAGATGGGTTGGACCACCATGGTCATCTAAGCATGGTTAACCCTAGGCTACCATGAGTCCAAAACATGGAACAAGTGTGACAAGTGTGGAAAATGTTATGTGCACATTTTGCACAAAATGCCAAAAATCCAATTAGCGATTTTTAATCGCGATTAACACTAAAATGGCATATACCGAACCATAAAAACTTAAAAATGGCTTTTTTCCACAAAATAACCTATTTTAGAATTTCCATAATTTTCTCCAGAATTTTCCCCATTTATCGGTATTTAATTATACCGAAATATTAAAATATTCATTAAAAATTAATGTTAAATTATGAAAATTCCAATAAATAATATTTTATTTTTATGAAATGTTACAGTTACCGGGATGAAAATGTAGCCGGGTGTCGTAAAGAAGCACCTGCTGTCCAGGTGTGAAAGTTTTGTGCGTAAGGTGTTTATCATGAAACACCTTCATTCGGTTCTTTACAATAACCGCGTTGTCGTAAGCTTCATCCCGAAGCTCGTTCAATTCGTTCAGCTGCAGCTTCCGATAGTTGCCCGCATCTTCGAGAGATAGATTTAGCTCCTTTATCGCCCAAAATGCGCGATGCTCTATTTCCACTGGTGGCAAGCCTTTCCGTAAACAAGACGATAAGGAGACATGCCAAGATCGGTCTTATAAGCAGTTCGTGTAAGACTACGGTAGCGTCCCGGCCGTCTGTCCGAGGCCAAAATGCGGAAACGAAAACTTTTTCAAACTAGAAACTGGTGCTATCGTATGCTTAAAATCCGGATCGAACCATTAACCTACAACTAGCTATCTAGAGAAGGGATAGAAAGGCTATACCGATCGATCTGTGTCCTTCGGTCTTTGACCACCATCCCAAGCTCCTCGCGGCATCTCCGGTCTCGATCTCCTCGTCGGAAAGGGCACCACATCATCGATTCTTTTTACGGGCTCCCGCTTCATCCGAAGCAACTCGGGCACAAAGTGTGCTAGCCGACATGTCCAAAGTGATGTAGAGAATGTTTATGATCACTTTGTCTCTTGCATCCATTGATTTGGATGGAGGTTGAAGGTGTTGCCATTAATGAAAAATGGTGAGCTAGATCAGAAAGAGAAAGAAGAAGAAGAGAAGGCTTTCTCTCCTTTTCTTTTTGTGATGATATGAAAAAAATGAGAGAGTGTAATAAAAATACAAGACCAAAAAAACCACTCATGGCAGCCCCCCTCTCTCTCTCTTCTTATCATATCAACACACAACCATCAAATAATGTGACATATACACATAAAAAGAGACCATGAGTCACTAATGAAGTCTATGTCACATTAAATGCTCAAAATGATGATTTCTAGCTCACAATTTCCATTTACAAACATTAATCTAAATGTTTCCAACAATAAAAAGATACGGCAACATCTAAAGTAAACTCGTGATGGATCACAAGGATACCCCTCACCTGTATATACATACCCGTACCCGCATTCCGACTGAATGCGAATGCAACGAGACTAAAGTAATCCAACAAATCTAATACAAGGATCCGGCTTAAACTAAAGCCCACTAGTATGATCCGCCCGATCATGATCCGTGCACTACTGCACGTATATGATCGGACCCTGCCATATATCACAGGGCCTCTACAACGTTTCACCCGAAACTTGAGAAATTGTCTGTGGGGGACTCTAAAGAGTCGTCAATAATTTGGCTGTGGATTTAACCACTAGCACGTCAGAGGTATAAGCTGTACGTAACGGGCTACCGGGTATTGACCAAAAGGGAGGTGTTCCCCTCCGAACACAGAGACGCGACCGCGTAGGCTCGTCTTGCCTGAGATTCGGGACAGATGCTATTTTGGTTTTATCCGTCCACCTCTCCGAAGATGTCTAGTTGATTTATGGCACCGTGTGTCAGAGGTTTAGACGGATGCGGCCGATGTAGCAGACTTCGTCAGATTCCCCCTCGTTCGAGGGGTTTTTGATTGTGGGGACGCTCTTCCCAGCAGGCGCAAGCCCCTGCAGTTAATTACGCTACCGCGTCGCGGTAACAACTTTCTCCTTCTTCAGAATTTCTCTTCGTTTCATATGTGTTTATTTTGTTTGTGGTTGCCCGTAGATTGTATACGGAGACTAAGTGATGCCGTCTCCCGTAGGACGTGGATTAGTCTAAATCCGTATTTACTTAGATTTGGGTTTGGGGTTTTAGTTTAAAGATACGTTAGCCATATTGAGGCTAAGTTCAACTTAAACGTTCGTTAAGGATACGTTAGTCTGATTTGACTAAGATCAACTTAACGGAAAGAGCATTTAGGGGCTCGGTTGTTCCAGTTTAGAGACGTAGTGGTCCAATGCATGTATGGCCATCAGGACCCGTCACCTCTCTGACTTCGTTGAAGAATTACAACGATAGGTGTCAGAGGAGTTCGGAGATATACCCTTGAACCAAAGTTGATTGGGAGTCTTATAGTCCAATTTGGGACTAAAGTCTGTTTGAAGGTTTAAGACTACGTTAGCCATATTTGAGGCTAAGATCAACTTAAATGGGATCGTTTAGATTCGACAATAGAGCATTTAGGGGCTCTATTGTTCCAGTTTAAGGACGTAAAGGTCCATTGAATGTATGGCCGTCGCGACCCGTCACCTCTCTGACGACGTTGAAAGATTACAACGACAGATATCAGAGGAGTTCAGAGATGTACCCTTGAACCAAAGTTGGTTGGGAGACCTGTAGTCCAATTTGGGACTAAAGTCTGTTTGAGGGTTTAAGGATACGTTAGCCGTATTTGAGGCTAAGATCAACTTAAACGTTTGTTAAGGATACGTTAGTCCAGTTTGAGACTAAGATCAACTTAACGGGATCGTTTAGATCTGACAAAAGAGTGTTTGGGCTCTATTGTTCCAGTTTAGGGACATGGTGGTACATTGCCAGTTTAGGGACATGGTGGTCCATTGTATTTGTGGCTACCGGGACCCGTCACCTCTCTGACGTCGTTGAAGGATTACAACGATAGGTGTCAGAGGAGTACGGAGATGTACCCTTGAACCGGATGCAAATTGATTTAAGAGAGCAGACGTGCTCAGTCAATTTAATTTGAGGACTTATGGCCATGATTGGGCTAAGTCCAGTTGAAGATGTTCAACGTTTTTTATTTGTGGTTGTCCTGTTAGGTCTTGACATGGGCTTTGCCCTTTGTTTAATAATACAGTGCATTTTCTTTTGGCCTGCTAAGCCTTTTTGATTTGGGCTCTATCCCTTTTAAATGATGCATAGCATCTGCTTTTTGTTTGGGCTCTGCCCTTTTTAAAATAATGCATTGCGTTTTATTAGACCTGTTAGGCCCTTTTTAATTGGGCTCAGCCCTTCTTTAAATAATGCAGAGCATCGATTAAACTGACAGAGTGCCAAGTGGCCTGTCAAGCGCTTTGCGCCAATCAATGAGCGCAAGCGCATATGGAGGTGACACGTGTCACGCTCTGATGAGCGTAAGCGCAGTGCGTTGCGACAGTGCGCTGCGCTGTTGCGCTGCTGATATGTGGCGCGCTCTGGTGAGTTGTGCCAATGAGAGCAGTGCTCTGTTTTTAGAAGCGCACAGCGCAGATCATTATGGGGCTGACACGTGGCGCTCTCTGGTGGCTTGCGCCAACCCGAGAGCGCAACAGTGCAGATTTTGCAAGTGCAGGGCACTGTTTATTATTTTGATCAATTTTCGATCAAAGAAAACAAATTTTCTTGTTTTCAAAGAACCAGTGGTTCATCAAAAGGCAATGCCTTTATTATTATTATATTTTTATTGAAGATCTTTGATCTTGTTCTTAGATCAATGATCTTTTTAGAAGAAATTCTTCTTTATTCAGAGGTTTTTACCTTTTCTTTTTCTGAGCTCTTCTCAAAATTTTCTTTAGAGGAGTTCTTTGTTTTTCTCTCTGTGTTGTTGTGTGTTTTAGACTCGGGGTCTAGGGGCCTTTATATAGTGCCAATCAATTTGTTAGACCAGTTAAAGAGATCTTTCTCTAAGTGATTTGGGGATTTTTCCCCACCGTTGGATCTTTAATCCAAGGGCTTCTGTTTTACAGAAGGCAATCTTCTTGTTTTTAACAAGATTGAGAAAGATCTTTCATAATTTTTCTGTTTGGCGCAAGTGCACCTACGTTTGACACGTGTCGCGCAGCGCAGAGCGCAGCGCAACTGCGCTGCCACGTGTCGCGCAGCGCAGAGCGCAGCGCAACTGCGCTGACACGGGTCATGCAGCGCGGAGCGCAGCGCACCTGCACTAGCACAACTGCGCTGACACGTGTCGCGCTGCGCAGAGCGCAAATCAGCTGAAGCGTTTCTTCTTTTATAGAGCCTTGCTCTGATTGAGTGCACTGCCTTGGACGCTGTGCTCCCTGCGCTGGCGTGCCTGATTTCGACACGTGGCGTTCTGCGCGCAGCGCATGGGACCTGAAGCGTTGCTTCATTTATTTTTAATTTTAATTTTCACTTTAGTTTTCAAAATAAAGCCTTGCTCTGATTGGGGGAAACGGAAGCGTTGCTTCGTTTCCCGCCTTGGAATTTGAACAGAGGTTTGCTCTGATTAGGGTAAACAAATGCCCCCCACCGTTGCTCTTACGTGGCCTCCAAACGTGAGCGCAGTGGTGGCAGAATTCCAACCGTCGCGCCATCCCATGGAAGTTGAAACGGCTTTCAATGCCTATAAATAGGACCTTTAGTCCCTCAGCAGATGATTATCATCTTCAAAATTTTTACTTTCATAATCTTAGAGCCCTGCTCTTTATTTTCAAGAACTCCTAGAGTTAAACTCTTAAAACTTTTAGGTAAAAAATTTAATTTAAATTAAATTAAATTAATTTTCATTGACAGAGCCTTGCTCTCAATAGATCCCTGATCTAAAGAAAACCCATTTAGGGTTTCACTTAGCAGAGCTTTGCTCTAAAGGGGTCCAAAGAGAACTAAGGAGAATCCTATTAGGGTTCCATTAATAGAGCTCTGCTCTCCAGGAGTTTTACTCCCTATGCCTTTTCCTCATTGCTAATCTTCCAATGATGTTTCCTTCAGGCATTATGGCGGTGCGTCTATACAGTCTTCATGAATTCATCACCTACGAGGATATCCGTGTATAGGGCCGTCAACAAAACCAAGAGTTTACAGATGCCCAATGTGCGGAGGTCATGGGTCGCCTTAACGCAAGCGTTGGTTGGCTGCTTCCTCGTCGTTCAGCTCTCTTGAAAGTCGTGCTGGGAGCAGTATGGAGAGCACTTCCGGGGTTTCACGAGGCCCTACCGCTCATTGCGCTGGATGATGCCCAAGACAAGGTGTATTCAGTGTACCTGTCGGGGTTGATCTTGAAGAAACGGCGGGATAGCCTCATCGACATTCTGCATCAAATTTTCCAGCAGACGACGATAATCGCTGCTTATCGAAGGCTGGGGGGCCTCGCCGAAGATCTTGACACACAGGAGCGCGATTGGCTGCGCACGAGAATAATCAGAAAGGCCAGAAGAACTCTAGATGGCCTTACTTTTGAATTCCTCAATCAGTGCCCTGGATCTGAGGTTATACCATTGTAATAATTTGAATAATGTTTTTCGTTTATTGCTTTCATGATTGTAAGAATTTTTGGCAATATGAATGGAAATTTTTTATTCCAGTTTGTCTTATTTCTCGTTCTGAGTCTTTTGCCCATGCATGAATGAGTGTGTCTCGAATTCTTGATCAAATGCAAATCGGATGTTCTTTCTGTCGCTTTTTTCTTTCTTTTATTATCGGTATGCTGTCTTAATAAACATGGTTGACAGATAATAGAGTAAGCATCCTGCCTTGGTTTCTTCCAGAGGTAGCGATGGCTTAGGCCGCAGGTTCAGATCTGCCGCCTAAGACTTTTCAACTCTATGAGCCGTGAGGGTCTCATAGAGACTTTTCTCCCTACGGATCGAGAGGATCTCGTAGGTGCATTTTCTCCTTAGGAATCGTGAGGATTCCTAAATGTGTTTTCTCTTATAAGTCGTAAGGATCCTATAAGAGAATTTTCCCTCTTACAAGTCGAGAGGACCCATAAGCGGTTGTTTCCCTCCTTGTCGAGATTCGACTTTGGAGAGTGAGACCCGTGGATAGTATGCAAGAGACCGTTTTGGGCCAACTTGCAGGGTCCCAGTGCTTAGGAAACAGGTTTTTTAATCCTTACTGCCTAAGGCTTTATCTTACGAGTCGAGCCGCATCGAGAAGTTCTCGCAAAGACATCAATTTCTTCACAAGTCGAGATGAATCGAGCATTTCTCACAAGAATATCCTAACGTCACAGTTAACCTCTGCTCTTTACGACAGAAGTCCGGTAGGGTCTGTGGTACTTAGGGTTTTGGCCGTCGTACCATCACATCAGCTGATATATTCCTCGATAGGCAATCGTGCTGTTCGAGTAGCCCTGCGACTGCCGTGTCTCTGATCCCTTCGGGGGCTGGACAAGACGTCTTCAAGCAATCCTCCTTGGAAGTTTGACCGTCGGAAGAGCAAGCGTTAGGAATTTTGCCATGCCGCTTTTTACTTGAGGTTAGGCTCATTTTGGAGAGCCCCGATGAGTCAAAACCACTCTGCGCTGGTGTGGGATGATCTCCGATAGTCTTTCAGGTTTTATGTGAGTTGCCGTCAAGACCCTGAAGCTAGGAATTTGGCCTTTGCTTCGTTTGCTGGCATCGCGTCTGCTGTATCGAGACGAATGTCGCGGTTGTCTCTAGGTTGCTGGTGAACCGTCGAGGTTTGCAACTAGGGATTTTGCCGTGGCTCCGTTAGTTTGATTGTCGCATCTGATCTCTACTGGAGGAAGAACATTGAGGTGACAACTCATCTTCTGTATCGAGACGAACATTGCCGTTGTCTCTAGGTTGCTGGTGAACCGTCGAGGTTTGGAACTAGGGATTTTGCCGTGGCTCCGTTTGTTTGATTGTCGCGTCTGAACCGTGCTGGAGGAAGAACGCTGGGGTGACATCTCGTCTGCTGTATCGAGACGAACGTCGCGGTTGTCTCTAGGTTGCTGGTGAACTGTCGAGGTTTGGAACTATGGATTTTGCCGTGGCTCCAATTGTTTGATGATCGCGTCTGAACCCTGCTGGAAGAAAGACGCTGGGGTGACAACTCGTCTGCTGTATTGAGACGAACGTCGCAGTTGTCTCTAGGTTGCTGGTGAACTGTCGAGGTTTGGAACTAAGGATTTTGCCGTGGCTCCGATTGTTTGATGATCTCGTCTGAACCCTACTGGAGGAAAGACGCTGGGGTGACAACTCGTCTGCTGTATCGAGATGAACGCCGCGGTTGTCTCTAGGTTGCTGGTGAACCGTCGAGGTTTGGAACTAGGGACTTTGCCGTGGCTCCGTTTGTTTGATGATATTGCGTCTGTTGTGTCGAGACGAACATCGAGGTGGTGACCATTCCGCACTGGTGTGAGATGATCTCCGGTTGTCTTTCAGGCTTTATATGACTTGCCGTTAAGACCTTGAAGCTAGGAATTTGACCTTCACTTCGTTTGTTCTGTCATGTCCAAATCCTGTTAGAGGAAGGACACTGTTGTTGACATTGCGTCTGCTTTAACGAGACGAATGCTGAGGTGGAGCTGGGATTTTTCCGTCACTCCGCTTTACTGACCATGGGGTCTTTTGTTGACGTTGCATCTACATCCTGCTGGACTGCGAAAGAACGCCGTTGTTGACATTGCGTCTGCTGTAACGATACGAATGCTGAGCTAGAGCTGGGATTTTGCCGTCACTCCGCTTTACTGACCATAGGGTCCTTTGTTGACGTTGCATCTGCATCTTGATGGACTGCGAAGGAACGCCTTTGTTAACATCTTGTCTGCTGTAACGAGACGATTGTTGAGATGAAGCTGGGATTTTGCCGTAGCTTCGCTTTGTTTCGATCACGAGGTCTGTTGTTGGCGTTGTATCTGCATCTTGATGGACTGCGAATGAACGCCTTTGTTAACATCTCGTCTGCTGTATCAAGACGATTGTTGAAATGAAGCTGAGATTTTGCCGTCGCTTCGCTTTGTTTTGACCGCGGGGTCTTTTGTTGGCGTTGTATCTGCATCTTGATGGACAGCGAAGGAACGCCTTTGTTGATTCTGTCACGCCCCGCTTCCCAGAGTACGCTAGATTGGGCACGTGACATAGCCAACCATGCTACCTGTGGGTAGGAAGTATCCATTCACAGTCACATTACGGCTGTAGAGATATCAAGAACAAGATAAACTATCTAAAACATGTCCACAAGCCAGAATAATAAGAGTCAATGATAAATAAATGCGGAAGCAAATGATCCAATACAATAATAGAAAAGTATGTCCCATAATACGGGCTCACATCTGGAAATAAGAGTGCAGGAAATAAAACTAACCACTACAGAACTCATAAATCAGCCTGCTGGCTGAAATACTCCTGCTCAGACAGCGACAGTGGTAAAGAATCTGGGCCATGCAAAACCCAGACGTCAGCGCTGTAAGTGCACGGCGGCGCCCCGGCCGTCAATCCGACGGCCAAATGCGGATGCGGTGATAAACTTAAATTTTCTTGAACTGGCAAACCGCCGCGCACTAATACCCGGATCGAACCATTAATTAGTCCTAGCTAACTACAAGAAAGGGAATAGAGATATACCGACGATCCAAGTCCTCCAGTCTTCTCGTCATCGTCCCGATCTCCTGCGGAATGTCCCGTCTCCTCCTCGTCGCCGGAAGTGCACCACATTGCCTACATCGTTTACGGGCTCCCACCTCAATGCCGAGGCAACTCGGGCACGAAGCCGGCTACTCGACGTGCCCAAGGTTCGCTGTAGAATATGTAGTCCTCAAGTTTCACTTTGGGGTTCATGGAGATGCCATTTTGGTGGAGGGATGATACAAGCTTTTGGAGGAGGAGCTAAAGGGATTTTCCAACATGAAATGAAACAAAAAACCCTTACCAAAATGTTTGGACAGCCCCCATCAAGAGAGTGGCCGGCCATGCTAGATGAGGGAGGGAGTGAAATGAGAGTGTATCAAAAATAATGGGAGTCTTTCTCATATCAAGCAAGAGAGAGAGAGAGGAATGGTTATCATATGAACCAATGATAACAAAGGAAAACCAACACTCAACTAACAACCATCTCTCATCATCAACAACCATCATCAAAACCATGATGATAAAGAAAGTCAAGCAATCATGAGTTTATGAAGTCAAATGATGGGACAAGAATCATGACATGATAATATGCAAAGACCTCCTCCACAAATGCTTATTTGCAACAATGCAAATAAGCCCTCCTCCACCAATCTTCGGCCAATGAACGGAACAAAGGAAATTGGCCGAAACGTTAAGCAAACTGGCAACTCCAGAAAACTGGTCCCGTAATAAATTACAGGAAAACCCCGATACTGTGCATACACAACCGCATTTGTATTCCGACCGAAATACAAATGCAATGAGACAAAATCTACACTGTACTATACTAGGATCCGGCTTAAACCAAAGCCGGCTAGTAATATCCGTTCGATCCTGATCCGTGCAATACCGCACGTATCTGATCGAACCCTGCCATATAACCATACGGCCTATAGTACAAACTGTCCGATCCTGATCCGTGCAATACCGCACGTATCTGATCGGACCTTGCCATATCTCCATACGTCCTCTACAACCTTTCGCCCGAAAGCTGAGTAACTGAATTTGGGGGACTCTAAAGACTCGTCAACACCACGGTTGTGGATTAAACCACTAGCACGTCAGAGGTATAAGCCAATACATAACGGGCTACCAGGTATTGACCAAAAGGGACGTCTATGAGCGAACTCAGCCTGACTCCCTACTGAGCCTGTCAGTGACAATATCCGTACAGTCCGGTCCGTTCGTCTATGAGCATCGCATGGCGGGCCTAGGGGGTTGGTAAAAGTCAGACCCCCAAAAGCGGTACAAGTCGTGTCGGAGTGTAGCCCAGAACACCCTGAGATACTACTGGAATACCTACCAGTAAATCTCCTTGCCTCGGCCGAGGGCTTCGTGTAATGGCTCTCCTAGACACAGCACGACCTCACCCCCAATACCGGGAGAGACGAACCCCTGAAGATACGCTCACTGCCTCCATGTGGCTCGGGACTGTACCCAACTAAAACCTGTTTGCACGACTCCTTTGAGCCGTGGTAGGGTAGTAATCAAAGTACAGTGGGAACTCACACGAGACAAATGACGATCCCCAGGTCGATGAACTAACCTGCACACATGTCACCAGGGAACTGCCATCTGACGTCTGGTATATGACCAACTAGCATGTTCCCGGCGAGTCCTGTCCGGTGTACTCATAACCCAATGAGCACCTGTATACATCTTAGGTGATCCAACTGACACCAGTGGCTTGTGAGACCGGCCACCGCCCCTCGTCGGGGTCTCGACTGTATACACTAGTCTACTATGGAGAATCGATGCCCTGTCTCGAAACTCTCACGACTAGGGACTTTTTAAGGATATGCATATAGACCCCCAGCTCCCACTTATATGATCGCCCTCATACTGCTGGTGGTCAAGCAAGAATCCTAGGGGCTCTATCAACGTGTAATAGCGACGTGTCAGGTCACTTAAAACAGTACACGATGATAAAGGTAAACCAGATAGCATACTATCATCTCGAGTAAGACTGTCCTACCGGGATAGGTCCTCCATCAATCATTACAATCACGTACCTGTGACCTAATAATTGACTCTGAGGGCACTATCTCCAACAATCTCCCACTTGCACTCAAGGCTAATTATTGCGATGTCGCATACTCACAGCCCGTGTGATACCGAACACCCAACTCCTCTACTAGTCAGTCTCACAAAGCTCGTTTGCGAAACTATTGCGTTCGAGGAATAGCCTCAGTGAGTGGATCCGCTTTGTTGTCTCTTTCAATGTCTCTCTATATCTCAAGTTCGCGGAGAAACCCATCTCCCGAAATGAGCAATACCTGTCTTAGGATGTGTCTGGATGTCTGATGGGGCATAGCTCATAAATGAACTCCAAATCCAAACTTCTTAGACTGTATCGTCAACTGAACTTAATCAGTATCTTGCGCCATGCCTCCCTCAGTATTGCCTTGGATCACCTGTCCAAAATACTGCCCCTCGTCAGAAGGAAAAACTATAGCTCTGACAACCTCCTTGTCGTCCATGTCACCTTGGAAGCCTGGAATGATAACTGTTTCCCGAATGAGGCTGTCGTTATCATATCCCTAGAACATCCACTTATGTTCTAAAACTGCTTCCGACCGTTTCTCCAGGATTGGATCAATGTCAGCTTATTGCATCTAGTGCAAGAACAACATCTGGTGTGGTACTTGACATCTCATGATCGACTCAATTGCCTTGGCAAGTGATCTGCCAATCATGCACATCCCTCTCCCCTTTAGTCTGTAAGACAGCTTCAGAGAGGGTGACTCCATCACCTGCAGGTACACTACCGTGCCAGGAGTCGTCCATCCTAAATACTCTTAGAATGCTATCAAGTACCCTGATTGGGAAACCACCCAAATCTAGATCTAATACCATAGATCCAGTAACCAGTATGTCTGATATAAAATCCATTTCCTTTGTGGAGAAACCACTGTGTGACGACCAAAGTATAACCGATCGTAGTATAGGAGTTTCCTTTCCTACTCTGTGTATGTCATCCAAATACCAGGATATCACACCCTACTACCTTCTCAACAGATCCATCCCCTATTCTGATGAAGTCAAACCTATGACTGTCACGTCAGAAATAGATGATCTATCTCCGCTACATCTGCTTTAGTCTATAAATAGACATAAGCTACCTGTCCACCAATGCTTCCGCTGCTCCCACTGACTACGACAACCCTCTGGCAGAGTCATATAGACGTACACTTCTAAAACTAGTTTAGAACGACGCTATACTCATCCTCCCGCCGGGTCTCGCAGCCTGGAACAACAGCAATGGTAATTGTGGGTAAACAAGAACTTCCCTGTCACCGTCCTTGAGGCTACCGTAGTACCTCTCGGGTGCCTGAAGTTACCCACCTTATCTGCGGAGTGGCCAATGGAATGTCAATCCAGATTGAATCTTTAGGTTCCTTATCAAATCTTCAGTAATCGTTTGTGGTTCTGGAATCACTTCCAGTTCTACCATACTCCCACTACTGTTTTCTGAAAAAAATCCATTTTTATTAAAACTGTGGCGAGTCTAGAACAATATTGCTATTGTTCATCCAGATGGTAGAAAGTCAACCCGCGTCATAGCCTGGGTCAACCCACAAACAGCCATTACAGAAACGTGCCTTGAGTTGTCCAGTGTCTGGTTTTAAGCATAAGCCGGACAACTCCCCGTACCTTAACATCGTTAAGATATGAACTGTTCTATATCCCATATAGGACCAGAGGCACTGATTTAATTGAACCAGATTCAAATCATGCAACTGTCTCCAGTGCATGTCAATTAAATGGAAGGAGGCCGATCAGCGTTACTCAACTTGGGAATGCTTCCAATTATGAGTAACCTGAAAGAGAAGCAAGTTCTCTTTATCAATACTATCAACTGAATACCATACACAAGTATCTACATCTTCGATCTCTTTGAAGAATCCCGATACTTGCTATACCTGGTTCTCTACTCTATTCAAATACCTATAACTTCTCAAAATTCGGACTCTCTGTTTCTACGAAACACCTGTCTAAAAACTAGAGAAGTCATAAGTAAACCGAATATAGTACGAGGACCAACCCCTCTGTCCTGATGGACCCTGGACAACATACAATACTCTGTATAAGTCCCTTGAGTCTAATAACTCATTCACTATGTGTCGTAGGTTGAAAACTGTACTTATGGCTAAGAAGAATTACACCGCTGTTTATTGCTCCTTACCTAACCATCCACTGATATAGGTAAATGTCATAGACATAATTTCAGAAAGGTATATCTCACTCTATGAAAATAGACGTACAGATATATCAATTTGAAATTGGTGCATAACTGCGGATATTCAAAACCAAATATTTGCCAACCGGCAAACAGCCCAGGCGATTTCCTCAAATATTACCGATTACAACGAATCCCGATATAATGAGGATAATCACCCAATTCCCAATAACTTACTCCCACTCATCATCTGTAAAACCATGCAGATGTGAGAATCGTACCTGGTAAATACATACCCTGGAGTAAGTATCTAATCGGGAAATCAGTTTTCCTTTAACATTACACAGTGAAACTGAAACATTGAAATGTTCCGATGGGGTATTATGGTATTCCTAGTAATGCCTCTTCCAGATTCACGACTGTAACCGTATAGTTCTTTGCCACCTCTCCAAATCCCTTCATATGTCTTTAGTCTTTACCTTCTGCACACCCCTTTAGGCCAAATGGTTTTCTTCCTTCCCTACCGTTCGGCACCAGCCTATGGTTTGGAAGAAGACTATCCAATAAGCATAATGGGTGTACTGTCCCAATCCTAGGAACACTCGCAATGAGAGAAGGTGAAGATAAAACACAACCGAATAAACCTTATTCCTATTTCTCCTGGACCAGAATCCATCCTCGAACTGGAACAAGTTCCATTCGAGTTCGTATATAACCATACGATGGAGTATCCAATAAACTGTGGATCTTCGTAGTGATACGGAGTGTCCTGGAGAAATACAAAGGTGATTTTAGGATTGGCGAAGGAATACTTGGTTTGGTCGTGAATATCTGTTGCAATTTACTTTGCCCTCTTACTAATCCCTTGCTTTTTCTGAACTTAATACCTTCTGTACACCATCGTTAGGCTAATTAGTTTTCTTCATTCCCTACTGGTCGGCACCAGCCTAACGTTTGGAAGAAGACTATCCAATTTGCGTAATAGGTGTACTATCTCCTAAACCAAGGAGTACTCGCAACCTGAGAGAAGGTAAAAGGAAAAGACAACTGAATAATCCTATCCGTTTTCTCCAGAACCGGAAACCATCCTCGAATAAATTCTTTCGAGTTCGTATCTAACCATACGATGGTTTTGTCCAATGGAAGTGGACGTTCGTAGTAATACGGGGTGTCCTGGAGAAAAGGGTAAAAGTAGGAGTGGCAATGAGGTTCGCAACTCCGACAATCCAAAAGCCGGTGTTAAGAAGGTTCGGTCAACTTGGTCACTGAGTCATAGTCTTGGGGTCAGGTCAATGGTCGCTGCCAAAGAGAGAGAGAAAAGAAACACTCAGCGTGCACTCTAACCTAGATCAGAATGGTTACCAATTTATCTAATCTGGAATCCTCCCACTGTACCTCAAATTCTCCTCCAAACCTGAAAGAAGAATTAGTCGGGGACACCCGAGGAGTAAACTAACTCATCAGTGGGAATCGGGATCCAACTATCATCACATGATAACGTGACGGAATCCGCTCACGCTACCACACTCCAGAAGGTATGCGCATATCTGGCAAGTTTCAGTTCTTTTGAAACTCCCGATGTGATTTCTGCCCCATGCTCTTATGACCTTGACTTTGGCCAACAAATCATAAGTCACATGTCAAGTTCTACCCGTCATTCTCCAGGTTGATTCGAATCCACCCGCACAAGCCCTTGACTTTGGCCAACAAGGCTATACGACTGTTCCAAACCAACGCATCTATCTATGCTGCATATGAATAACCAACAGCTACCAAACACTGTGCCTTGACTTTGGCCAACAAACACAGCTTGAATACTATTGACTATCCATATGAAACGACGGAGGGCTACGAATGGTTTCTGGCGAAAACCTTTAACGTAAAGAACTTGATATCGTTGAAGGAACTGATAGCTTTTAAAAATATAGTGACGAAAACCGTTGCTAAAGAGGTCACTCCCGGTGAAGGGATCTCGGCTCTTTCCCCGTAGAATGGGGTGCAGGATATTCTAACTGAATACCACGGTGCAAAGCAAAAGTAATCGGCTATAGTGAAGTTAATGCCCTGACGCAAACTTTTTGTCCAAGGGGCCACTCCCGGTGAAGGGATCTCGGCCCTTGCCTCGTCGACTGAGGAGCAGGATATTCCAACTGAATACCACGATGCAAAACAAAAGTGAACGTCCTTGCAATAACAGCTTTTTTGAAAAGTGTTCCAACAACATCAGATTAGGTTTGTTTTTAACTTGCATTGATCCGAATCAACGCAGTCCCATCAATTGATCACACCAAAAAGAACGAAAATATACTGATGTACGTATATGCCATCCGCATTCGTCACTGGGTCCCGTCATTACCCGTTAGGTTAGCTAACTAACGACAGAGCGGGGACTGGACTAGCGCGGATGCAAAACATATACAACATCTACTAATATATATACCAATATATTATATTTCGCTCAAGGCGTGAATAAAAAGCAACATCACAGAAATGTACAGCATCACAGAAACAATACAGATATCTGGGATCCCCGGGTTTCACAGAGCCACTGCTGAAACCCGACGTTCCCCTGGTCGTATGGATAGCCTGTGCAATGAAATCCTAGACCCCTACGGGCGCGGCAAGTCACCCGCCAAAACCTGAAGCGAGGCAGCCCCCTTCAGCAACGTGAATGGACCACCCAGCACTTCACGGAATCCGGTAACTTGGGCACCCCTCCTGGGTCAACCTGTACCCCCTACGAGTGCGGCGAATATCCCGCCAATCCTAGAGTGAAGCCCCCTCCGTCTCAATGCCATGAGATGCGGGCTTGTTGCCCTCTAGAATCCGGCTATCCGTGCACCCCTCCGCGGGGCAATCCTAGTACAGAAAGTAAAATATACATACAACGGGTACATCGACCGCAACCAGGTCGTGCCCCAAAAAAAATAATACAATCAGGCAGTGACGGCAGTCCACATGTCGGACGCTCGCCCCGCAATATCAAATGTACATAATACAACCACAACTGTACTAGCATTGCATCCAGGCTATCCCCCACGACCGATCCGCAACATCACAGCAAAAACAGAACATCAACGTGAAAGTCACGTTCGCAAATCCATCTAACCGGGCTATAGCAGTTAGACCGGATTTACCGATCAAGTGACATTCACGGTCGCAGATATAATGTAAATACTGTGAAATAATGTGTTTAAAATATCCGATCGATCAAATTTTAACTAGTGGGCTCCAAAGCATTACTGTAGCACTCACAGAAATTATGGGCCCAAAATTAATATTCCAAAACCCATATTTTAAGCCCAGAAAGCCTCTGTAAAAAATTGGTGCAGGGATCCCCACAGTGTGCGGCGGAACAGCGGCGGGAAGGGGGTATTTGTGGCGGTTCCGCGCTCCCACTGTGGATTCACTTCATCGAATTTTTACAGAGCTCTTAGATTTTCCAGTACATCAATATTTTACAACCTGAAAAAATTTTCGAGACCAAAAAATTTCAACAGAAACTGATGCTAACAAAAATGTAGATTTTGGAGTTTTGGTCGATCGGAAATGCAAAACACATTACACAAAGCTAGACTAAGTTAATGGCGTGGCTCTGATACCACTGTAAGTGCACGGCGGCGCCCCGGCCGTCAATCCGACGGCCAAATGCGGAAGCGGTGATAAACTTAAATTTTCTTGAACTGGCAAACCGCCGCGCACTAATACCCGGATCGAACCATTAATTAGTCCTAGCTAACTACAAGAAAGGTAATAGAGATATACCGACGATCCAAGTCCTCCGGTCTTCTCGTCATCGTCCCGATCTCCTGCGGAATGTCCCGTCTCCTCCTCGTCGCCGGAAGTGCACCACATTGCCTACATCGTTTACGGGCTCCCACCTCAATGCCGAGGCAACTCGGGCACGAAGCCGGCTACTCGACGTGCCCAAGGTTCGCTGTAGAATATGTAGTCCTCAAGTCTCACTTTGGGGTTCATGGAGATGCCATTTTGGTGGAGGGATGATACAAGCTTTTGGAGGAGGAGCTAAAGGGATTTTCCAACATGAAATGAAACAAAAAACCCTTACCAAAATGTTTGGACAGCCCCCATCAAGAGAGTGGCCGGCCATGCTAGATGAGGGAGGGAGTGAAATGAGAGTGTATCAAAAATAATGGGAGTCTTTCTCATATCAAGCAAGAGAGAGAGAGAGGAATGGTTATCATATGAACCAATGATAACAAAGGAAAACCAACACTCAACTAACAACCATCTCTCATCATCAACAACCATCATCAAAACCATGATGATAAAGAAAGTCAAGCAATCATGAGTTTATGAAGTCAAATGATGGGACAAGAATCATGACATGATAATATGCAAAGACCTCCTCCACAAATGCTTATTTGCAACAATGCAAATAAGCCCTCCTCCACCAATCTTCGGCCAATGAACGGAACAAAGGAAATTGGCCGAAACGGAAAGCAAACTGGCAACTCCAGAAAACTGGTCCCGTAATAAATTACAGGAAAACCCCGATACTGTGCATACACAACCGCATTTGTATTCCGACCGAAATACAAATGCAATGAGACAAAATCTACACTGTACTATACTAGGATCCGGCTTAAACCAAAGCCGGCTAGTAATATCCGTTCGATCCTGATCCGTGCAATACCGCACGTATCTGATCGAACCCTGCCATATAACCATACGGCCTATAGTACAAACTGTCCGATCCTGATCCGTGCAATACCGCACGTATCTGATCGGACCTTGCCATATCTCCATACGGCCTCTACAACCTTTCGCCCGAAAGCTGAGTAACTGAATGTGGGGGACTCTAAAGACTCGTCAACACCACGGTTGTGGATTAAACCACTAGCACGTCAGAGGTATAAGCCAATACATAACGGGCTACCAGGTATTGACCAAAAGGGACGTCTATGAGCGAACTCAGCCTGACTCCCTACTGAGCCTGTCAGTGACAATATCCGTACAGTCCGGTCCGTTCATCTATGAGCATCGCATGGCGGGCCTAGGGGGTTGGTAAAAGTCAGACCCCCAAAAGCGGTACAAGTCGTGTCGGAGTGTAGCCCAGAACACCCTGAGATACTACTGGAATACCTACCAGTAAATCTCCTTGCCTCGGCCGAGGGCTTCGTGTAATGGCTCTCCTAGACACAGCACGACCTCACCCCCAATACCGGGAGAGACGAACCCCTGAAGATACGCTCACTGCCTCCATGTGGCTCGGGACTGTACCCAACTAAAACCTGTTTGCACGACTCCTTTGAGCCGTGGTAGGGTAGTAATCAAAGTACAGTGGGAACTCACACGAGACAAATGACGATCCCCAGGTCGATGAACTAACCTGCACACATGTCACCAGGGAACTGCCATCTGACGTCTGGTATATGACCAACTAGCATGTTCCCGGCGAGTCCTGTCCGGTGTACTCATAACCCAATGAGCACCTGTATACATCTTAGGTGATCCAACTGACACCAGTGGCTTGTGAGACTGGCCACCGCCCCTCGTCGGGGTCTCGACTGTATACACTAGTCTACTATGGAGAATCGATGCCCTGTCTCGAAACTCTCACGACTAGGGACCTTTTAAGGATATGCTTATAGACCCCCAGCTCCCACTTATATGATCGCCCTCATACTGCTGGTGGTCAAGCAAGAATCCTAGGGGCTCTATCAACGTGTAATAGCGACGTGTCAGGTCACTTAAAACAGTACACGATGATAAAGGTAAACCAGATAGCATACTATCATCTCGAGTAAGACTGTCCTACCGGGATAGGTCCTCCATCAATCATTACAATCACGTACCTGTGACCTAATAATTGACTCTGAGGGCACTATCTCCAACAAGCGCGTCATGTCAACTAATAATATAGTATGCACAGTGTAATAGGCAATGCAGAAATAAACATGAATAAAGCAATAGTAGGAAACAAGCAGTGCAGGGTAGTGTGCAGTGGGTAACTAAACTGTTCTAACAGGTTTTCTATTCTAAAGTCTTTGAAATCAATTTGTGTAAACCTCCATGTAACTCAAAGGATATGTCCCGTTACCTCCCGGGACCACGGATCAGGAAGATGGGAACCAATAGTGGTTCTGTCCCGTTGCCCCCCGGGACCACGGATCAGGAAAATGTAAGAGTCACGAATGGCTCTGTCCCGTTACCCCCCGGGACCACGGATCAAGTAATACCCTTTTAAGTTACACTTTAGTTTACACTTTTGATTTCCCCATACCGCCAAGTTATATGTGTCAGGTCAGGTATTCAGTAATCAAGAACTAATGCCAACACAGGATCAGGTAACAGCAGGTTTTGTCTGGATAGACAACAGGAATGGTCCATGAGGACAACATGTCAGGTTTGTTCGCATTAGGCACGAGATCAGGTAACGGGTCGGGTCATGGTACATCTGGTCAAGCCAGGTAATGTATAAAGGTGTCATGTCATGTCAAGAGTGTACGGTACCATGTCATGTCAAGTAGGAAGTGTAACAGGTCATGTCAGGAAGCACAAGATGTCATGTGGGTGCTCGTAATCAAACTATCATAAACATGTGTATAAATAAACAAGCATGAGTACTATCAGAACAATAAACTGGAACATGTAATCTGATATGCAAATTGATATAATTTCAAGGATATGGATGCACAGTTATCGATTAGGGTTACATTTATAGTTCCAATATTAATTAGGATGCAATTTATTAAACATGGAGTGTTAATATCACATTATTATGTAGTAATGTGATCTATGGATGCAATTATATGTATCTTAAATGCGATGGATGCAAACATGTATCCGAAAAGTTATAAAACTATAAAATGGAAACGTGGGATGTACAACTAAGCAATATGTGATATAAATATTAATATGGATAGCATATTCAAAGCGATTAATAACTATAAAAGTGGTATTGATTAACCAACACAAGAAAGTTCCGTTCAGAAATTCAGCGTCACCCTAATTTGTAAAATAGCTTAAAAATAACAAACGTTCTCCAAAAGGGACGTGTCTTATACCAAAACGAATATAATTCAATAAGGTTTTCAGTTTTAAAAGTATAAGCATCTCAGGTTGTCCCTACAAAAAGTTATGAATATTCGAAGTTGAAAGTTTGCTGCTGGAATTTCCCTGGACAGCAGTTTGGAGACATTTTCATTTGCATTTTACGTTATTTAAACAATTTATTTTGCAAGTAAATATTTCATAAATTTATAGTATTCTGAGTTAGCTTCGTAACGAACTAAAGAACGTATACTAATGATTTTTCTATGATTTATAATGAATTTTATAAGATAAGGTGTACAGTAAATTTCAGATTTGTCATATCCGATTTTCCAACGACGTTTCATGTGTAAACTATAAGATTTTCAAATGTATAACATTACAAAATGAAGATTATAAACTAAAATAATAATAAATATTACGACGATATATATTTTATATGATATGGTTGCTGTATAATGTAATCTAGTATGTCACAAGATAAGTTTTCATGATCTAGATTTAATATGATATAAACGGATGCCAACGGAACATCGAAACGTTATAAAATTAAACATGAGGCACTAGATTTAAACTATAGGTATGGTATTTATTTAAATAGGTATAAAATGAATTATATAGCATGTAGCAAGATTAACTTGCCTTGATGGGTCGCGAAACGGGAAAACGGAACGTTAACCGTCGGCGGGGGAAACTCGCGACGGGCGCACGGTTCACGGAATGAACCCAAACGACGAACAAAGGAACCACACGGGTCGGGGTACCTCGCTGGAACGTCGAGAAGCGTCACCGGCACGACGGAATTCCGGCAACAAAAGAACAGTTAAAAAAAATAAGAAACGAGACATGAAGGAAGAAGAGAAAGAATGATAAAGAGAAGTACGAGAGGATATATGAGAGAGAGAGAAAAAGTGGAGAGAGAGAAAGTGGGGCCCACGGGGTTAAAGGAGAGGTTGCGATTGGCTGAGAGAATAAATTGAGAAGGATATAAAAGATTGTAAAAATATTATATGGTTAACTTAAAGATTTAAAAGATAGGTAATGAACAGTAAGATATCAGATTAGTTAGAAAAAATATATGCGAAGGTTTTAATAATATTAAAATTTGGGATTTTGGCGCCAAATGAAACATTTCCAAATTGCGCCCGGGTTGGGTCCAAAAATTCGAAATTCAAATAATAGGATTTTAAGCGGGTTCCAAATTTTAAAATGAAATGTTTTATGATTAAAAAAGCATACTCCCAAAACGGACACACGCACGTGCACGTAGCCATCCAAACTCGCCCGTTTCACTGAACGGGACGAGAACACAATGCACGGACGCTACCACGAGGCTAAGGGTGTCAAGTAGGCCAAGATAAATATTTTCAATTTTATTTTAGGTGCTAAAATTTGTTATATGCAGAATGACTTAGCCAGATAAAATTTTACAGTAAGACCCAAACATGCAAGATAAATGAAATGAGTAATATCTAATGCTCAACCAATAATAGAAAATAGTAGTATTGGGCTCGGGTGTTACATTATACCCAACTACAAAAGAATTTCGTCCTCGAAATTCCAAGAATACAAGATAGAAAACTATAGGAAAAGGTGAGGAAACTTCTGTCGGATCTCGTCTTCTCGCTCCCTCGTGGACTCTCCATGCGATCGATTACCCCAAGAAACTAGCACAAGGGGGATAACCTTGTTCTTAAGAACCTTTTCCCTTCGATCCACGATTTCAATCGGTCGCTCCTCAAAAGTCAAGTCTTCTCGTACTGTTAGCTCCTAATGATCCAAAACGTGTGTTTCATCTCGAACATACTTGAGATACGTGAAACACATCATGCATATTTGCCAAGGACTGCGGCAACGCCAAACGATACGCTACCTCACCAACACGCTCCACGATCTCAAGGGTCCAACGAATCGAGGACTAAACTTTCCTCGACTTCCAAAACGAATCACCCCTCTAATCGGTGATATCTTCAAGAATACCAAATCACCCACGGTGAACTCTAGAGGTCTTCTTGACGTATCTGCCCAACTCTTCTGTCGGTCCTGTGCTGCCTTCATATGATTTCTGATAGTGTTAACCTTCTCAACTGTCTGCACAACCAAATCTAGTCCCAATAATCTTCGTTCACCGACATCGTCCCAACAAACAGGTGAACGGCATTTACGACCATACAAAGCTTCAAATGGAGCCATCTGAATAGTTGCCTGAAAACTGTTGTTGTTAGACAACTCCACCAAAAGTAGATGATCCTCCCAAGATCCCTTGAAGTCCAACATGCATGCTCTCAACATATACTCAAGAGTTTGGATCGTTCTCTCCGACTGACCATCAGTTTGAGGATAATAAGCTGTGCTAAACTTCAATCGAGTCCCCAAACTTTCCTGTAAACTCCTCCAGAAGTGTGATAAGAACCGAGTGTCCCGATCGGACACGATGCTCACCGGTACTCCATGCAATCTTACAATCTCCTGCATGTACCGCTCTGCCAAAGTCTCTGTTGATTGACCAATCCGAAAAGGAATAAAGTGAGCTTCCTTGGTCAATCGGTCAACAATTACCCATACTGCATTGTTGCCTTTTGGACTCCGCGGTAAAGCCGTCACGAAATCCATGGTTATATGTTCCCACTTCCACTGAGGAATCGGAAGTGGTTGCAATAAACCAGCAACCCTTTGATGTTCAGCCTTAACTTGCTGACACACCAAGCACTTTGCCACAAAGCGAGCAATCTCCCGCTTCATGCCCTCCGACCAGAAATGCTGTCGAATATCTCGGTACATCTTTGTGCCTCCTGGATGTACAGAATAAGCTGAACTGTGTGCCTCCTTCATAAGCTCTTCACGAACATCACCCTTTAGCACACACAAACGGCTACCATACCTCAATTAACCATCTTCGTGGATCAATAAATCTGTTCGTAACCCGGCTTCAACCTGCTCTCGAAACTTTTGCAGTCTAGGATCCTGCGATTGAGCTGCTTTAATATTCTCGATCAAAGACGAATGTACTTGCAGCTGCAACAACTGTCCCATAGAACGCGGTAGCACAACCTCCAAGTCAAATCTTCGAAAATCTGCGACGGTCTCCTTCTGCGTAGTTAACACCAGAATTACTGATAACCGACTAAGCGCATCCGGCACAACATTAACCTTTCTCGGATGGTACTTAAGATCAAGATCGTAGTCAGCCATCAGCTCCAACCATCTACGCTGCCTCATGTTAAGCTCCTTCTGTGTGAACACGTACTTCAAGCTCTTATGATCTGTAAAAACTTCAACCCTTTCGCCTAAAAGGTAGTGTCTCCAAATCTTCAAAGCGAAAATCACAGCCGCAAGCTCCAAGTCATGAGTTGGATAATTCTTCTCATGGGTCTTCAGTTGTCTCGATGCGTACGCTACAACCTTCCAATGCTGCATCAAAACACATCCCAATCCTTTCCTAAATGCGTTGCTGTGAATCACCAATCCTCCGGAATTGTCTGGCACGGTCAGAATAGGGGCGGTTATCAACTTCTGCTTCAACGTCTCAAAAGCTAACTCACACTTATCCGTCCATATAAAAGGTACTTCCTTACGCGTAAGCTTGGTCAACGGCTCTGCCAGACGAGCAAAATTCTCCACAAATCTTCTGTAGTATCCGGCTAATCCAAGAAAACTTCTTATCTCAGCAACATTCTTTGGAATAGGCCAATCTCGAACTGCTGCAATCTTTTCTGGATCGACGGCAATGCCATCGCCAGACACAACATGCCCCAAAAAACCTTACTTCATCCAGCCAAAACTCGCACTTACTCATCTTCGCATACAATTTCTCCTGTCTCAACGTCTGCAGTGCGATCTTCAAATGCTCTGCATGCTCCTCAAAACTCTTCGAGTAAACCAGAATATCTTCAATGAATACCACAATGAACTGATCCAAGAACGGTGAAAATATTCGGTTCATCAAGTCCATGAATACTGCCGGCGCATTCGTTACTCCGAAGGGCATCACTAAGTACTCATAATGTCCATACCGAGTTCGGAACGCCGTCTTGCAAATATCTTCTATTTTCACTCGGACCTGATGATATCCGGATCGTAAATCCAACTTCGAGAATATCCTCGCGCCACTAAGCTGCTCAAAAAGTTCTCCAATGCGAGGGATCAGGTACTTGTTCTTGATAGCCACCCGGTTTAATTCTCGATAGTCGATGCACATCCTTCTTGTGCCATCCTTCTTCTTTACTAGAAGAACTGGAGCTCCCCAAGGAGAGTTACTGCTTCGAATCCAACCCTTTTCAAGCAATTCAGCAACCTGTTTCTTTACTTCTTCCAACTCTACTGGCGCCATTGGATAATACGCTTTAGATACTGGCGCTGCACCAGGAATAAGATCAATTGCGAACTCCACGTCTCTTCTCGGCGGTAAACCCGATATATCTTCAAACACGTCCATAAAATCGCGAACAACCGCCGGCTCTTCTCCACTGTCAACTTCCATTGCTGCAAGAATATTGTTTGTCGGCCTAGCCCTAAACTCAACTGGCCCGACAGAACTGCTTCCTTACCGCAACTGCTGTCTGCTGTGAACTCCCAATTTTCCCGATATGCTCTACTGTTCTCGAGTTGCCGTAAGAACCTGTGAGAAAGTGGTCAAACCCAGGGAGACGGTCTGCCTTTGGATGTCCACATCCAATCTGCGAATGGACCTTCCTGCCCTGTCTGCATCGTTGGCGACTAAAGGTCCAGCGAGACTGCTGAGTCTCGTCCACTCTGCTGCATGCACGTCCACGGGTGCTCCATTCTGCCTCAGCCCAATAAATTTCTCTTCCATTTCCTCCCGTGTAGTCCGCGGGAACCACTTCTCCTGGAAACTCTTAGAAAACTCCGCCCAACTGATCGGCTTGGGCAAGCGGGTCTCTTCCACAAGCCACCACTCTCGGGCGTAATCCACTAGCTGAATGTGCACCACATCAACTCTTTTGTCAACTGGAATCTGTGCCGCAATCAGTAAATTCTCCATGTCAACTAGCCACTGCTCGGCTGACAACGGCTCCTCCAAACCAGTGAATGTAGACGGACCCCAAACGTCTGAAATCTGCCACGGTCCCTACTCGGTTAACTGGTTTAGCTCTAGCGTTGTTTACAGACTGCTGAACGATCTGCAAACCTTCCTGAAACGAATCTTCTATTGCTGGATCAGCTCAGTCTGTCTCTTTTGATTCTCCAGCATTCCTCTTATCACTCCAAGCATGGCGGCTTCGTCCACACGCCTCTGGTACGTCTTCAAATTCTTATCGGCCATAACAAAACACCCAACATTAGCATGATGATAGATTCAAAATAAAGGTCAAGGCTAGAACTCCAAGATACTTAAAAAGAGTACCGCATTGTAACTATGCCGCGGTATCATAGCCACAATTACATAACTCCATCCAAGTCACCTAAGTCCTAGAGATAACAAGGAATCAGGTTTTCGAATCGATATGCAAAGGAAGTTTCCACATCGTAAAAGATATAATCAGGAAGAATGTGATTCAAGAATGGTAAAACGGTCAAGGTGGCAGGACATGTTTCCTAAACACGGGTATTCTGATTCGTGTATTGGGTACAATACCCAACTACAAAAGAATCAACCAGACTATCCTATGTCTCTGATACCAAAAGA